>VXBW01000872.1:214677-247755 GCA_013400375.1 Thinocorus orbignyianus
AAAAAAATAACTCGGAGGAACAGTACCCTGCAGAGGAACAAGACAGCTAAGCCTCGCCTGGGCACACGCCGGAGAAAGGCTTCGGGTGACAGAAGTGTCCTTGCTTTTTCGGCGCTGCCGGGGACCTGCTGCCTCTCCCAGTCCTTGCTCTGGCGTCCCCTCTCCCCGGGCACGGGCCGTCGTGGTGTGGCAGGGAGCCTGGTGGCACCCATCCTCCCCGAGGGGTTATTCGGGATGGTCTGGATGATGCCGGTGGCCGGTGCTCGTCCCATCTCCAGGGTGGGGGGTGTCATCCTTCGTGCTTGGGGGGGTCCGGTGCTTCTGGTGGGGGGGCTTCTTGCTGCGCCGGCTTCTCCATCACGCTGCCCGCTGCTTTTTCCCATCTTTCCTGCTTGTTTTTCCACCTCCCCGTGCCCGTTATGTGCCCACCTGGGCTGACGACCACTGGGGTAACCACCAGTTGACCACCAGTGCCACTGGTAGCCTGGGGCAGGGTTTTCACCCCCGTGCCTTGGGGGTAGGGGGGGGTCCTGCACACACCCCCCCCAGCCGAATGAGGGACACCGGTGGCAGAAGGGTAAAATATTCCAAAGCCTGTGAACCTTTCGAGCACTCCGGTGGCAAAGGCTTTATCGAGAGCTAATAACAGACTAGCGAGCTAATACTAATTATTATTAGCAAGCCAACTAGTGGCTAATAAGCACGGACTCCACTGTTGCTGGGTGCGATCCCTCCGTTCCGTTTTACCCCTCTGCCCCGGCTGCCTCGCCGAGAGAAGCCAATGTCCCCATCCGATCTCCCCTGGGAGCGTTCCCCAGGAGCATCTCTGGGAGCAACCTCAGGAGCATCTCTGGGAGCGTTCCTCAGGAGCATCCTCAGGAGCATCACTGGGAGCATCTTCAGGAGCATCCCTGGGAGCATCTTCAGGAGCATCTCTAGGAGCAACCTCAGGAGCATCTCTGGGAGCATCCCCAGGAGCATCCTCAGGAGCATCCCTGGGAGCATCTTCAGGAGCATCTCTAGGAGCAACCTCAGGAGCATCTCTGGGAGCATCCCCGGAAGCATCCTCAGGAGCATCCCTGGGAGCATCTTCAGAAGCATCTCTAGGAGCAACCTCAGGAGCATCTCTGGGAGCATCCCCGGAAGCATCCCTGGGAGTATCTCTGGGAGCATCCCAGGGAGCATCTCTGGGAGCATCCCTAGAAGCATGCCCAGGAGCATTCCCTGGAGCATCGCTGGGAGCATTCCTGCATCCAGCCCCACCGACGTCCGGTTTGCTCAGAGCCACAGCCTGTCCCAGCTTTTGGGGGGTGCGGGGCAGGGGCAGGTGCCGGGGGGCTCGGCAGAGGTGGCATGGACGTGCTGGAAGAGCCCGAGGAGGAGGGAGTGCTCACCACTGAGCGCGTGTTCCGTCATGCTCAGGCACAGGGACTCCAGCCTGTTGTTGATGTCAGGTTCAGTCACCGGCACCTGGAACTCTGCAAGGAGAAAAGGAGAAGAGATCTTGGTCAAGGGAGCTGGCAGAGACCCAACCTGCCTGCCCTGCTGCCCCCAGAGTGGGTGAACATGGGATAGGGAACCACGTTTCCCTGGTTTTTATCGATAAGGGATAAATCCGTGGGGACTCAACGGCACTGCAGCAGCAGGTGGATGGAAATGAGCGGTTTGAGTGATGGTTAGAGATGTTGGGAGGGGGAAGATGGGGTGAGAGCAGGACCCCCACCCTGGGAGGAGGTAGCCCCAGGCCTTCCCCTTGCTCAGGGCATCCAAAAATCCTTGACAGATGCAAAACCTTCAGGCTGCCTGCAGGCAGGGTTAGCGTTCGGACGTGGGATGGCAGCACAGACCAACAGAGCCACCATCCAGCTTTCCCCTGGTCACCCACAGCCCCGCTGCCACGTCCCCAGGGGAGGATGAGATTAAAAAAAATCTGGGGGGAGGTGAGGGATGAAAAGTTTGGCGTGCTGCACCACCCCTGCCCGAGCCACACAGCCCCGAAATGCCCTCCTCTCTGCAGCAAAATAAAAGCTTTGCAAATACAGCTCTCGCTACCGATGGCTGGCACCAGCTCTCAGGGATGTGGGATGAGGTCCAGGAGGGCTGAGGTCCCCGTAGCCCAATGGAAAAATATTCCAGGAGCCCAGCCCTGTGTTATTGTTTATTTCCCTTGTGACTCGGTCTGCATCTTTGGCTGGCTAATCCTCCTACGCCCTCACTCACCGCAGGCTGACACGCAAAGAGAAACCTATTTATTCTCCTTCAGTGCCTGCAGAAATGTGCCCTTGCCCCGGTGTTCAATCAATACCCCAGAACAGACGCTGCTTTTGCTGTACACAACATTCACTGCCTGAATTATGCAGCTAAAACACCGCAGGCGTGTGATGTGAGGGCAGCTGCCAGGCTGAAACCACGGCAGAAGCTCAGGGATGAGGTTTAGTTTAGCAGGATGTGTGTGTGTGTGTGTGTGTTACTCCCTGTCCTGCACTATAAATTGTTATGGTTTGTTGGTAATTAAAGGCTAATGAAGGGATACACAGAGAAAACAGGATGAACATCCCCACGGGAAGGATGCTCCAGGTTCAGGAGGAACCCCCTGAGATCAGAGGATGCTCCTACACATGGGAGCATTTTGCAGTGCTTGGGAAGGAAGCACCAACACGGGCATCGTGAAAATGTGTCCCTCGAGTGCATGAAGGCAGTCCCTCCACACAACGTTTCCGTGTCCAGCTACCACCTTCTGCACCTGACACGAAACCCACACAATCACAGAATGCTATGGGGTGGGAAGGGACCTCTGGAGATCATCTAGTCCAACCCCCCTGCCAAAGCAGGTTCACTCAGAGCAGGTTGCACAGGAACTTCTCCAGGCAGGTTTTGAATGTCTCCAGAGAGGGAGACTCCACCACTTCTCTGGGCAGCCTCTGCCAGGGCTCTTCCATCCTCAAAGGGAAGAAGTTTCTTCTCATGTTGAGATGGAACTTCTTATGTTCCAGTTTGTGCCTGTTACCTCTCACTGGGCACCACTGAAGAAAGCCTGGCCCCTTCTTCTTGACACCCACTCTGTAAGTATTTATGGGTGTTGATCAAAGCCCCCCCTCAATCTTCTCTTCTCCAGACTACAAAGACCCAAGTTCCTCAGCCTTTTCTCACAAGAGAGATGCTCCAGGCCCCTCATCATCTTGGTGGTCCTCTGCTGTACCCTCTCCAGCAGATCCCTGTCCTTCTGGAACTTGGGAGCACAGAACTGGACACAGTGCTCTAGATGGGACTTCAGCAGGGCAGAGCAGAGGGGCAGGATGACCTCCCTCCACCTGCTGCTCACACTCTTCCTGATGCCCCCCAGGATGCCATTGGCCTTCGTGGCCACAAGGGCCCATTGCTGGCTCAGGGGCATCCTGGTGTCCACCAGGACTCCCAGTTCTTGTTCCTCAGAGCTGCTCTCCAGCAGGTCACCCCCAACCTGTCCTGGTGCGGGGGGTTATTCCTCCCCAGGTGCAGGACCCTACACTTGCCCTTGTTGAATTTCACCAGGTTCCTCTCTGCCCAACTCTCCAGCCTGTCCAGGTCTCTCTGGATGGTGGCACAGCCTTCTGCTGTGTCAGCCACCCCTCCCAGTTTTGTGTCATTGGCAAACTTGCTTGAGGGGACATTCCATCCCTTCATCCAGGTCATTGATGAAAATATTGAAGAAGATTGGAGCCAGTACTGAGCCTTGGGAGATCCCATGTGTTATGGTCCTCCAACTAGATCCTGTGCCACACTGATCACGACCCTCTGAGCTCTGTCCTTCAGCCAGTTTTCGATCCACCTCACTGCCCAGGCACCAGCTTGTATATGTAGTGCCAAGATGTTATATATATATATAGGGTCAAAATTCCTCGGGTGATGCCCCTGGTTCAACCAACCCAGTAAATCCCACTGGTGCCAAAGGTTCCTGGCTTGGGCTGGCACAGCGTGGCTGCCAGTGTGCCAGGAGTGCACCAAGCCAGGTGATGCTCCTTTTCAGGCAGCCTCCCCTTGTCTGGCAAGGCTGTGGATAAGCAAAAAAGCAGATCTCTGCTTCCTACCTGGTTGCTGAAACATCAGCATGGTCTGCGGGGAGGTGTGGACGGGCAGCGAGCGCGTCCTTTGCACCGAGCTGTGGCTCCGGCTGGGCATGCTGTTGCTGCCCCCAGGGTTGGCAAACCAGAGGTTCTGTGGGAAGCAAACAAACAAAAAAAAAGGGATGTAAAACACAGGCCATATATTTATAGCCCCCTGGGGTCCTCTCTCCTTCCTCTGCATCTCGGTTTGCCCCCTCCCACCGGTCCCCTCTTCTCCATCCCACCCCACAGAAGAGCACGCAACCCAAAACGCTCTTTCTTGCTTAAAAGAGGGGGAGAACTCTGCACTGGGGAGGCCACAACTGGAACACTGCATCCAGTTCTGGGCTCCCCAGTTCAAGAGAGACAGGGAACTGCTGGAGAGAGTTCAGTGTAAGGCAACAAGGATGCTGGAGGGATTGGAGCATCTCCCTGGTGAGGAAACACTGAGAGAGCTGGGACTCTTGAGCCTAGAGAAGAAAAGGCTGAGGGGAGACCTTCTTCATGCTCACAAGTATCTGAAGGGTGGGTTGAGGGAGGATGGAGCCAGACTTTTCTCAGTGGTTCCCAGTGACAGGACAAGGGGCAATGGGCACAAGCTGGAACATAAGAAATTTCATCCAAATGTGCGGAAAAACTTCTTTGGGGTGAGGGGGTCAGAGCCCTGGCAGAGGCTGCCCAGGGAGGGTGTGGAGTCCCCTTCTCTGGAGACCCTCAAGCCCCACCTGGATGCAGCCCTGAGGGATGTGCTCTGGGCAATCCTGCTTTAGCAGGGGAGTTGGACTACATGATGTCCAGAGGTCCCTTCCAACCCCGTATCATTCTGTGATCCCTCCCTTTTCACAGTATCAGGGAACTGTCAGAGTTGGAAGGGACCTCTAGAGATCATCTAGTCAACCCCCTGCCAAAGCAGGTCCACCCAGAGCAGGTTGCACAGGAACGTGTCCAGGCGGCTTTGGAATGTCTCCAGGGAAAGAGATTCCACCACCTCTCTGGGCAGAGTCTTCCAGGGCTCTGCCACCCTCAAAGTGAAGAAGCCCCTCCTCAGGTTTAGGTGGAACTTCTTATTTACAAGTTTGTGCCTGTTTCCTCTTGTCCTGTCACTGGGCACCACTGAAAAAAAGCTGGCTCCTTCCTTTTGAAACATTTATGGGTGTTGATCAGATCCCCCCTCAGCCTTCTCTTCTCCAGACTAAAAAGACCCAAGTCCCTCAGCCTTTCCTCCTGAGAGAGATGCTCCAGGCCCCTCACCATCTTGGTGGTCCTTGGCTCCAGAGAAGATAAAGGAGAAAAATCACAGGAAGCTTGTGGAGAAGGGGATGGAGAAGCTGGAGATGCCACGAATGAAGACCAACCTGTCTGCCTTGCTTGAGGATGGCGGGGCTGGCGGCGGGGCTGCGCTGGGGGGGGCCCAGCAGCCCACTGGGGCCCAGCAGCCCCAGCCGGGCGGTGGGGAGGTTGCGGGAGGGGATCTGGAACTGGCGGGGGTTTCTCCTGCCCAGTCCTGCCCCTGCAGATCCGGCTGTCGGTAAGGAGTTCGACTGGCCAAAGCCTCGGCTGCAGAGAAAGAGAAAGTGCCAGAGGGTGAGAAATTGCTGCCTGAAAAGGGGGCAAACCACCGGGTTGGTGGGTCCAGACCAACAGCCAAATGTCTCCGAGGTGTCCCTGTGTCACTGCAAAGCACCAGGCCGATGGTCACCACCTCATGACCACCATGGGTTCACTCTGAGCTCTGCTCCTGCCCCAACCCTCCCTTCCTGCCGAGGCTAGTCCTCCATCCTACAGATGCAGAGGGAAGGAGGAGGTTTGGGCATCCCACAGCATCCTCCCATCCATTCTTCCCCTCTGCTGGTCACCTTCCCTCCCTTCTGCAGTTCTCAGAGTCATATTAAATTTTTTTTAAACTTTATTTTACTCTAGGCCTGTTCTTAGAGCCAAAATAACGCAGTGCTCCAGCTGGGTACTGGAGGTTATGTCCCCAGTTTCTTGGGTTTTTACTTAAAATCTTCATGCTTTTGAGGTGTATAAAAGAGATCTCTCATGTGTGGATTCTCTACTGCTTAATAAAGGCTTATCTCCTGGTGCTGGCTTCTCTTTACTGGGATTGTTTGAAGGGCTGGACCCTCTCCCCTTCCAGGAGGCTCATTTTGGCAAATGGTCCTTTCTGAGACTTCTCAAGTTCTGTAAAATGACCTGACAAGTCCAAGATTTCCCAGGGAAGGGTTGAGTGAAAGGCATCTTCATGCAGATGGGGGACAGGATCTGCATCTGCTCCTGTCTCCGCACTACAAACCCTCATCCAGCTCCCAGCAGTCAAAGCAAAACCACCTGCACCCAAGACCATGCAGCCCAAATCTCCAACTTCAGGATCATCCAAAACTGGATCAATTTGTTCTGTAGAAGCACAGTGGGGTTTCTTTAAACCTCATCCAAGAAAACGCTCCTGCCACTAAATCTCCATGAGCAAAGCAGGACCAGCTGCGTGCTCCTTCACCCTGCAGCTTCCCAGGAGCAGAAGAAACGCAAAATGCCCAAAAGCAGGAATGAAACTGGAGAGAGCATCCCCGGGAAAGGGACTGGGATCATTTCAAGCCAACCTTTTGTTTGGGGTCAGCCTGGATGTGCAGCTAAACTGTGCAAACAGGCCCATCAAAAACCTTTGCTCTTGTCTATTCTGCTTCTGACCCTGCCACAAACACTGAAACTCCTTGTTTTTCCATTCCAAAATATTCCATTTAATTTCCCCGGGGAACACTCTGGTTCTGCGCTTGTTCCTTCTGAACTCCCACATCCCAGCTCTCCCAGAGCTCCCAAATATCTCCAAACCCCATTCTTTCTCAGAAAAACAAAAAGAACTTGCACAAGACTGCAAGAAAACAGACTTAGCAGAACGAAACGAAACGAAACAAAAGGCTGATGCTGTTGTTAAAACCAGGGGACACATACCTGTTCTTGCCATAACCCCAACGCTTTCCAGGATCACCCAAAATCCAGCATCACTCTGGAAATGAGGAAACACGGTGCTTGCAACACATCCCCACCCTCTGCAGGCTCCAAGCCTCTGGGTTTGTTTTTTTTTTTGTCTGTTGATGGCTTTTGGTGAAATTCCAGCACTGATGTAATTAGCACAGGGCGGCAGCAGGGACAGAGCTGGCCAGTGGAAGTGCTGGATTTGGAGCCAGGGAGTTGTGGTGGGAATCGGTGGGGTAGACACCAACCACACAGGTGAGCAAACTTAATGCTGCCTTCCCTTCCCAGCCAACGCCTGGGGTTTTATTGCCAAAGCTTTTCCAACCCTCCTCCCTCCCGAAAAGCGGCTCTGAACCCAGCAGGATCCATCTCCCCTCTCCCCAGGGAGATGTAGGTCCCTCTTGAGATGCTCTTGCTGCATCCATCCCTCTCCTCCCGGAATCCCACGTACCTCCTCTGCTGCCGATAGCCTGACAGCTCCAGCAGGGATTTCCGAGGGAAAGACCGAAAGAGTTTCTGCACCTGCTGTTTCCATGACAGCAGCCGCTTCTTCTGGATCTCTGTAAACGCCTGCCCAAGAGGAAAAAAGAGAGAAAAATAGGAAATATGATGAGTATTTTTCTGGCCAGACCCAGCGGGGGATGTGTATGTGGGGGTGAGAGTGAAGACAATCAGCTGGAGTAGGCGGTGGTGTGAGCTGAGCCCCATCGGCAGGTCCAGAGGGGAATCCCGGTCTCTCTCAAGGATTTACTCATCTCAGCTGGAGAAAATGCTCTGGCAGCTTCCCACACACCCCAAGCTTTGCACCTGAGGCTGCCAAACCCTCCCAGGGCAGACCAGGGCTCCCAAAAAGCTTCCCAGCCACCCCTTCTCGCCTCTGCACCCTGCTTGCTGCCGGGGTTTGATGGCTGGTCCACTGAGAGTGACACTTGCCACTTCGCTGCGGCTCTAGAAAATGCTCCTGGGGAAAACGCTTAGGTTTGGAAGGCAGAGCTGCTCTGAGGCATCCTGTCCTCCATCCCAAGGCTGGGAAGAGCTCAGCTCTGCTCCTGGCACTGACAATCCTCCACAGGAGGTCACCCAGGCAGGGGACACATCTCCCGAAATGCCCCAGACCTGCATGCAGGTGGTGTGGGTTACAGGGACACCCACGTGCCTGTCACCACTAACTTTAGGCGCCCAATGTCTCCACACCAGTCAGTGGAGAGGAGCAGAAGTCTCCAGAGGACAATCTGGAAGCTAATTAGCGCCTGCCTTGATTGCTTTCCACCACCCTCTGAAGGAGATGCTCTCTCCCGGCGCTGATTAAGCCGGAGCCGATGCAGACGGTGATGCTGGGACACAGGTGGGGTGACACCGCGTCACCACCTCTGTCTGGGGCACTCCTGGAAAATGAGCTCTTCTGCAGCTCTGTGTCTTCCTAGTTTTTCTCTCCAGCCCCGGGGAGCAGATTCCACCATCCTTAACCCTCTTGTGATACATCTGCTCCCTCGGTGATGCCCATCCAGAGGCTCCACCCACCGTTTCCAGGTTCTGATGCTCTCCAAGAGGGGAGCAAGTGGCAGCACAACGTGCTCTCTCCTCCCATACCTATTTTCCACTGCCTGGGCCTGTGCCAACCACTGAGAAGACCATACCCATGGCTCTAAACCCAAACAAGTGGGTGCCACCACCCCATATTTTGGGACCAAAACGCAGAGGTATCCAGGAGTTCAAAAAATAAGATGAAGTGCTTGCATTTTTGCCTGGTATCCAACTATTTCACCCCATGCTCAGCCCTGCAGGGACGTGCAGATCAAACATTGGCACAAGGGTGGCTTGGCCACCAGCACAAGGGGCTACAAGCCACCAGCCCTCTGCAGAGGAGACCCTTCTCTGCTTTGAGATCCTGTTTTTTTTTAATAAACAAGTAACTAAGAAACATTTAAAGCTCCTACGAGAGGGCGTGCAGCCAACACCCAGTAAAAGCAGATCCACTGGGAGCAGAAACAAATGCCCCGGTGGTAAAAGATGCCAACCAAGACCTTCTGCTGCCAAACAGGAGGTGGCAACGCCAAGGGATGGCTGGGTCTGTGATAGAAATCACTTGCATGTTCATCCTGGGATTTTTTCCTTTCATCCAAAGGTTGATCAGACCATCACGAGCCAGATGAATTTCCCATCTCCAGGTCTTGGCAATTAAGACAGCATGGAGAGCAACATTCCCACACACTGCGTTGGAGCTACCACCCCCTCCAGCCCCGTTCTGTCAGAATTACTATTAATACCCCCCTCCCCAAAATTATTCATGTTAGAATCCAAAAGGTTTACATAAACAAATACTTTGGAGACAGTTTCTAAGTGATGAGAAACAACAGTTTTAGATGATCCGTCACGACTCACCTCGTGGATTAGACACTTGTCTATGAGCTGTAAATAGGAACTTATATTCTCCTCGTCGGGTCGGGAAACTAGAAGTTGTGTGCATACTGGAAAAAAACAAACAAAACAAAAAACAAAAGAAGAGAAATGGGCACAGGGACTCTGAACTGAGGTCTGAGGGGTCCAAGCAATGCCTCGGATGTCCTGTGTTCCTTGTCCCATGGGTGAGACTCCTCATCAGCAAGAAAAACCACTCTTCCCCAATTCCTGCTGTACTGCCCTATATTTAGGGCCAGATTCTGTTCTTTGTTACGCTGGTGTAAAGCCAGAGAACACCACTGGAGTCACCAAAATTAGACCGGAGCCAATCGGGGGGGCAGGATTATCCCCTTTTCCTAATTACAACACACCAAAGGCACCGCTGGCTCCAGCTCCTGCTTCCACAGCCAAAATCTAACCCCTGCTGAGCACGGATTCCCACCTTTCATGATGGATTTTAACTTCTTTTGGAGTGAATGCTGTAAAAGCAAGTGGAAACGAGTTCAGAGAAATGAGTCTCTGCTGTTGTAACCCCCGGGCAGGGATGCCTTGGGGTCCAGGACACCTCGTTCTGGCCAGGCTTGGTGCGTGACGGAGGGATTCGTCACGGGCTGAGTTCACCAGTGGGTTTAAAACGGGGCCAGGAACCCAGGTTTGTCTCTGTCTGCAACCAATTAGCTGGGGAGAAATACTGCACCAAGGTTTGGTATAAGAAAAAGTTACCTATGTTTTGCAAAAAAAGAATCTAAAATAAGGACAGGGCTGATATTTCTTCATGCGATCCCAACAAATTTTCTGTTCCTGGTCTGGGTGAGCCTGGAATAAGACTTCTCTCCCCTCTTTCCCAGGGATATATCCCTCCATGCAGGCACTGAGGGGTGTTAGGACACGTCCAAACTCATAGAAATTTGCTCAAAGAGCCCCATTTATGGCACAGGAGGTTGGTTCATACCCCAAAACGGCTCCTGTGCACCCCCCAGAGCGTTTATCCTGCTGCAAAGCCCTGTGCCCCACGCCAGCCATGGAACAGCACCTGAGTATTCTGGATGTCCTGCATCTAAATCAAATCAGGGCTTAAAGAAAAGTTTGGACCCAGCTGGTTTGCACTCAGGACAGCTCACACTAAGCCCACACACCACCCCAAACATGAAAAGCAGGTCCAAGGGATGCTGCTAAAAATGCCTCTGGACCAGCGGGATGCTCTCAGGGCTCTGAATGGGAAGGGAGAGGATGCTATCCATCCCCAAAGTGGGGTGGAGAGAGGATGGTATCTGTTCCCAAACTTGGGCAGGAGAGGATGCTATCCACCCCTGACCTGGGGCAGGGAGAAGATGCTATCCATCCCGACCTGGGGAAGAGAGAAGATGCTATCTGTCCCCAAACTGGGGCAGGAGAAGATGCTATCCATTCCCAAACTGGGGTGGGAGGAGGATGTTATCCATCCCCAAACTGGAGCAGGGAGAGGATGCTATCCTCCTGAGCTGGGGCAGAGAGAGGATGCTATCCATCTCTGATCAGGGGGCAAGAAGATGCTATCCATCTCCAAACTGGAGCAGGGAGAGGATGCTATCCCTCCTGATCTGGGGCAGGGAGAAGATGCTATCCATCCCCAAACTGGAGCAGGGAGAGGATGCTATCCACCCCTGACCTGGGGCAGGCAACACGTCCCATCGCTGCCCTTCCCAAAAATCACTTCCCACCTCCCCACACAC
Organism: Thinocorus orbignyianus; assembly: GCA_013400375.1. NCBI lineage: Eukaryota > Metazoa > Chordata > Aves > Ciconiiformes > Thinocoridae > Thinocorus > Thinocorus orbignyianus. The sequence continues at coordinate 225,842 of VXBW01000872.1, forward strand.
ACTCTTGCCTCTTCCCACAACACAACAGGGCCCCCAAAAATCATCACTCCTAGGATTGCTGCTTGCAGGGATGCGGGGAAAAGCTGCTGCCGGCTCTGCTACCACACACACCCTGCCCTGGAGCAGCTTTCCCTGGCAAGGACACCAAAATCAAGTGAGAGCTGCTCACCTTTCCCCATCACTCTGGTGAACTGTCCAGGCAGGTCACCTTCAGGCAAAGGGCCACCCCCTGACTCGCTCTCGCATCCCGGTAAGTGATGCTGCTGCATCCCTCCCGTGGCAGAGTCCTTGCAGTCGGAGCCTTGGCTGTCCGAGCCCAGCAGGGAGGAAGGGTGATGCGAGTCTGTGTCCCGGCTGTGCTCCTCCGTGCTAGAGTTTTGGGAAGAGTAGGCTTTGATGGGGGTGAGGATCATTTGGTGTAGCTCCTGCAGCGGGACACGCAAGTTGCCGCCTTCCAGGATGTCCTGTGGATTCAGGTGGTGAGAAGAGGGTTTATAGAATGACAGAATCATTCAGGTTGGAAAAGACCCTTGGGATCATGGAGTCCAACCATCAGCCCCACTCTACAAAGTTCTCCCCTACACCAGATCCCCCAACATCACATCTCAACGACTCTGAAACGCATTCAGGGATGGGGACTCCACCACCTCCCTGGGCAGCCTATTCCAGTGTCTGATCACTCCTTCTGGGAAAAATTCCTTCCTAATGTTCAGCCTAAAGCTACCCTGCTGCAGCTTGAAGCCATTACCTCTTGTTCTGTCGCTAATTACCTGTGAGAAGAGACCAGCACCAACCTCTCTACAATGTCCTTTCAAGAAGTTGTAGAGAGTGATGAGGTCTCTTCTCAGCCTGCTCTTCCTCAAGCTAAACAATCCCAGCTCCCTCAATTGCTCTTCATAAGATTTCTTCTCCAGGCCCTTCACCAGCTCTGTTGCCCTCTTCTACACTCACTTCAGCACCTCCAGATCTCTCTGGTGTTGAGGTGCCCAGAACTGGCCAACACTCATGGTGTGGCCTCACCGGTGTTGAGTACAGGGGAACCATCACCTCCCTACTTCTGCTGGTCACACTATTTCTTCCCCAAGCCCGTAGCGATGCATGGGGTTCTTGTGGTCCAAGAGCAGGACCTGGCAGGGACAATGGGACATTGGCTATGAACCAAATCCCTACCGTGGCACCCCAAAAAATCCCCAGCAAAGCCGACGGCTCCCCCCCTGCTCCAGGAGGATCTTTGCTTAGAGCCAGGGAGTGTGGAGCTGCTGCAGGGACTGTGCCACATCCACGGATGTGTTTCAGACCTGAATCCCCAGAGATGAACGTGCCCCATCAACCAGTGGGACCCAAAACCAGCAACAATTCAGCTTCAGTTTTTCCACATTTCCACCAGGAAGATGCAACCCCCACAAGAGCAACTCATCCCGTGAGATTTCAATGCCCAGACCAGTAGATATCTTACTTCTTCTCCAGCAACCTCAGAATTGCAACATTTCAGCCCTATTTAACTGGAATTACACTTTTTAATGTGGGCTTGTCTCTTAAGTTTCCAGCACTGCCCCTTTCAAGCCTGGCTCTCCTGTAACTGCTCTGCCCCAAAGAGCTGATCACAGCATCCTTATGCCCTGGGACCACCGCAGAGCCTGGGACCACACTGGGATGCAGGAGCCTGGAGTGAAGCTGGGATGTCCCCATCCACACTGGGATGGGTTTGGGGAATGGATGCAGAGGGGAAGGCAGGGCTTCCAGGGGAGCAGGGTGGTGGTCGGACACGGAAGGAGACACCACGAGGCTGCAGGTAAAATTATATCCCCAAAATATTCAGATTGGGAGATCCTGGGGGAAGAGGATTTGGGTACACCCCCAGCATGGATCAAGAACTCCTTTTTCTACAGCCATATCCTCCTCCCACTGACGGGAAATAATTGCATTTTTTGGTTTTAATGTAGCCTGGACTAGAACAGCTCATCGCAGGCTCCTGCAGGGTCTGCCTCCTGGGACACTGCTTGGAAAGAGGCAGGTTTTGGGGCGAGTCCTAGGGAAGAGACACCAAGTGGGTGCAGAGGCTGCGAGAGAGCCAGCTGAAACCCTGAAATGGCTGTTCACCCTCATTCCTGCTGCACCCCCAGCTCACTCCTGGATGTCTTAGTTCCAGTTTTCTCGAAAACTTGGCGTCAGTCTGCTGGGCAGCAGGTTTTTTTTGGGAAAAAAAATCCTACTGTGCTAACTGTCGGAGAAGGGTGGAGCTGTTCTTTCCAAGAAAGCTGTGAGACGCTGCCCAAAAAACAAGCCCAGTCCCACACATGCTCTTGGTTAGTGAAATAAAAAATAATATGGGAAGCCTGGAAAACCAGAGACATCCCCTCCCAAGTCAAGCAGCTCAGAGGCAGCCCTGAGCTCCAGCGAAGAGCGATCCAGTCGCAGCCCCACAGCCCAAACCCACCCCAGGAGGGCTCAAAAGCAGCTCCTGAAATTTTTTCTCCCTTATTTTACAGCGTGCGTGGCTGGTTGTGTCAGCTGAACTGGGCTGGCCCTCCCACACCACCAGAGTCAATCAATACCATATGTCAACACCCAGGTGGAAAAGAGGGGGAAGAGGCTGGGCAGTCACCCGGAAAACGTAACACCGGAGCGAGCTCAATCCAGCGAGATGTCTCTAGGATTTAATAGTTATTATTAATATACAGAGGGGTAAATATGGCTTTATTAGCTCCTGCCACACTCCGAGTACAATCCCATATTATAAATAAATAGTGGAGCAGTGAGCTAAGGAAAACACCAATAAATAGCAACGCACCGCAGAAGTATTTAAAAGCCCCTAGCGGGAGGCTCTGCAGGTTGCTGCTTGAAGATGGTGAGATTAAATATAATATAATATTGAGATAATAAATAGCGAGAGGTTGGGTGAGCTGCTCCCAGCCAGTCTGTGGTGCTGGTCCTTCCCTAAAAGCCATTCTGGTGGAATCCGAGCTTTTGTTGAAGGGACAAAGAAGTTTCTGCTTGTTCTCCTTGGAAATTCACGCTGTTGTTCAGGCACTGACGTTTGTGCCTGGCTTTTTATCTGGGGACAGATTGCACGTACGATGTTCTAGAAAAACACAGTGGTCCTTGACCTGATGGACACCAGGAAATCACATCTGGTTTGGGGGATGGAGAGGGCTTGGAGGTCCCTGTGGGGACTGCTCTGCATGGAAGGGTCTCTTGAGAAGGACAGTGGCATCGAGATGGGAGAGTTAACCAAGTGCCCAAGGGATAGTTGGTTCTCCAGCAAGGAGAGAGGACCACGGTGGCTAGTGGAGATCCTGTAGCCTAGTTCAGCACATGGGTGACCACCTTCCCACCAGCATTGCGGGGATGGTGCCCTCCATCACCGGGAGTTCAGGTATTTCTGAGCACCCTGGAGCTGGGCAGCGCTCGTACCAGTGTGCCAGGGTATATCCATCCCAGCTGCACAAGTGCTGGGGATGGGTTAGGACCCAAAATACAGCCCCAAATAAAATCTGTATCTGGTAGAGGAGTGTTTGAGACACCACTCAGATGCTGCAAAGCCAGCAACAGATTTCTCTGCAGCAGCACGTGTAACCGAAGAGTGATTTAACCCAGAATTAATTCCTGCCTTCTTGAAAAGGAGAAAATACCAAAATGGTTGTGATTACTTACCCTTTCTAAAGACTTGAGCAGGTTTTGTCTTTCTTTTAGCTTTTGGATACTGATGACGATTTTGTGTCTCGCACCTTTGGTAACGTTCTGCAAAAAACGGCACAAGAATCTGGCATTAATGTTTCCACAGGACAGATGGGTCAGCCCAAACCCTTCCTCCTCTAAACAAAAGTGGCTGCTATAAATTATTCAAGTCTCCTGAGTGCAGGAATTAGTAGGGGACATAGAAAATCACTAGAGACTTGCTGAAGATAGGGATTTCCAGCTAGTCTGTCCCCTCCAGTACATCTCATACAGTGAAGGCAAGATGCGGACCAACCTTCCTCATCCCCAGGACCATGCAGAGGTAAACCTGAAAACAGGGACATTTTCAAAGGTTCACAAGGCAATCGGTCACCAAAGCCTCACTGAGTTTAAAGGAGTTGGATACTGTGGTCTGTGCTTCTGAAACTCCTCAACTTAATCCCAATTGGAAAAAAGCCCAAGCACATCTCCCAGTGATGGGACTTCCATGCTGGGATTCCAGGAAGAAATCCAGGACAAGGCCCTTTTCAGGTACAATGTGGGTTTATTTCACTCCCTAAGACCCAATTTCCCTTTCTCTGCTTGCTTCCCAACCACCTGCAGCCAAACCACCTTCCATGTGAAGAGACAAAAAGAGGTGTTGGAGGCATCTCATCTACCAACTGCGTAAGAGTTGGGACCACGGCTGATCCCTTCATGACAGACATGGGACGTACTTGTGCCTCGAGCTGGCATTCAGTGAGGGCCATCATCTCCTCATACGTCATCTGTGAGAAGAGGGCAGCGTACTTGTGCAGCCGGAGGCTCTTCAGCCAGGCTGGGACATCTGCAGCACAAAGGTAAGGAGAAGAGAGCTCTTGTTGAGTTCATGACACCGCTTAACCACACTCGACACCATCAACAACAACACAAAGAGCTGGTTAGGTGTCACTCACCATCTCACTGGTGCTTCAGACACCATACTGAACTTCACAGACCTTTTGAAGGACATAGTACTACGGCTATGGATGGTAGGAGGAACCAGCCCCAAGATGAGGACACGTCCTCAGATGTTTCTGCAGTTGAGCCACTGGGAATTAGCCCATGGGCAGTCAGTGTCACAGCACTGCACGCCAAGCTCCACACTGGCCTCTTCTTAGGAACATGGGAACCACGGAAGCTAACAGCATGGTTGAGATTAGGACGAGCAAAGAGCTGTTTTGCAGATGGCAGACACTGATTTAGGCATGAGGGAAAATGATATGTCCTTTCATTTAAATGGCTCCTTAAGAGGAATAAAGAGGTTTGGTTTTTTTTTGAGCACGGAAAAATGATGGCTCATCAAAGATGGTCCCACAACTTGTTCCAGAAAGGTGACTTGGGGCCTCAAAATGCATCAGTTGAAATGACTTCTTTCTTCTCAGTGATTATCTGCAGCGTAACACCTCTGTGCCTGGCTGGCTGGGTACCCAAAGATAATTTTATCTTCCTGACGTCAATGTGGTTTCAAAGAGAGGGACCTGAGAGGAGAATCCTTCCTCTGCAACATGCCAAACCTCACCAGACCCCATGATGGGGTGTCCTCCACGAAGAAGGCAGTGGGATATGAGCCTACCCAGCTCCAGCCTGCTCAGCAGCTACTTGGGGTTTCTCAGGTTTTGGGGGCCCGTGGTGACACCCTGCAAGGGAGGAGGGGGGTGCCCCTGCAGATATCTGTGCTGCAGCACAACACCGTGCCCATGATGATGCTTTTGCTTTCCATCCTAAAGGCTTCAAATGCTCTGCCAAATTGGGACCTGCTTTTTTTAGCACCTACAACCCAACAATAGCTCTGCCGTAGCCTCCTGAGCTCACGCGCTCCCAGCAATACCCTTGTCTGTCAGTCCTTGTCCTCTTCCCCACCAAGGCTGCCCCAGTGGGGCTCCTCTGCCCAACGTGCCCACCAAGAGGGAAGGAGAAATGGGGGTTTGCAATGGTTTTGGGAGGGATTTCTACCCACTGTGTGCTTCTGCTGCCTGTCTTGGGCTGCTGTGGGTGCTGGTGCTCTGCTCACCACCAGCGTGTGGACAACCTGCATGGACACCTCCAATAATCTTTGCTAACGTGGCCAACCTCAAAGGTTTTCCAGAATTGCTTCAGAAAGCAATGAGACAAGGTGAGAAGGAAGGTCCCACTGCCGGGACATCCCGTAGTATGGCTGGTCTCAGTCCAGAAAAGCCCCCCACCACTGAGTGCCAGATGCAAGTCAAGGATCACTTCAGAACTCTTCCCAAACCAACAAGTCATTGGTGGAGGGCACAGGGCAAGATGGAGCAGGAGCCTGGTCCCCGATGGCAATTCTTACATCTGCCAGAAGTCTCCTGCTGCCCACTGCCTGGGCTGACCCCAAACCTCACTCGCATCCAGTAAGGTGATGCAAATGACCCCAAAATGCTGCTTTTTGCTCACACTCTCCACCCTCTGACACGTGTTTCAGTGAAGTTCCTCAAATGCTGCACAGAAAGAGATCAACCCCACACAAAACAGGGCAGCAAAGCTGTTACCAAGCATGGATGGGCTGAACTTTGCTGTTTTCTGAATGTCCTGACATGCAACAGTCCTAAACAGTTCTAAAACCTGCTATCAGGTTAAAACCTACCTCTGAAATCTGGTTAAAGAAATTAAAAGCTATTAGCAGAAAGCCCATTAAAAGCTATTAGCAGAAAGCCCTCTGTCTCCAGCGCAGGTGGGACCAACCAGCCTGAATCTAAACTTCAATTTAACATAAAGCCACCCCGTTTGAATGATGACATGTTGAAAGTCTCCACGTTGCCTGAGGACGTGTGTCTTTGGTGCACATCCATGCCAACCGCAAAGCCCAAAGGGATACTTTCAGAAGAAAGGTGCAACTTCACACAGACATCAAATCTTGCAGAAAACCCATTTCATAGAATCACAGAATGGTTTGGGTTGGAAGGGACCTTCAAGATCATCCAGTTCCAACCCCCTTGCCATGGGCAAGGACACCTCCCACCAGACCAGGTTGCTCCAAGCCCCGTCCAACCTGGCCTTGAACCCCTCCGGGGATGGGGCATCCACAGCTTCTCTGGGCAAATCCAGATCACCTCCAACCTGTGCAGGGGGTCAGAACACACAAGCTCTTCTCTCCCTTTGCATCAACTTCTCAGGACCAACTCCTAATTCTGGGGAGCTATGATGGTCCTAGAGCCCCCTTTGCCAGGGAGAAGGAGCCACCCTAGCACAGAGGGAAGGTGGCTGGGCTTTCCCCCTTCCCTCAGGGAAGAGGCAACCAGGAGGTGCCAGGTCATCTAAGGACATTTTCATGGTCCTTGGAAAGTGAAACTCCCTAATGATCTCCACAGAGCAGCGAGCCGCCCACCCGCAGAGCGACTCTTTAATCACTGATTGCCAGGAGCTAATTGTGAAGTCATGGCAGGGCTTTCAGAAGCACTGATGTGAGCAGCAAAGTGAGGACTCTCCATGCCACTCAGCTGCACCCTGTAGGCATTAAGCACCAGAGTTTGGCCAGCACACATGTATCTGGGTGCTCATACAGAAATTTAGATGGAAAACAATCCACCTCGCCACAAATAAATATATACACACAGGTCAATGTATACACAGCACACCTTCAGAGGTGCCCTTCATGGAATCAGGGAACTGTCAGAGTTGGAAGGGACCTCTAGAGACCATCCAGCCCAACTCCTTTGCTAAAGCAAGATTGCCCAGAGCACATCCCTCAGGACTGCATCCAGGTGGGGCTTGAAGGTCTCCAGAGAAGGGGACTCCACACCCTCCCTGGGCAGCCTCTGCCAGGGCTCTTACACCCTCACCCCAGAGAAGTTTTTCCTCAGACTCGAATGGAACTTCCCATGTTCCAGCTTGTGCCCGTTGCCCCTCATCCTGCCACTAGGAACCATTGAAAAGAGTCTGGCTTCATCCTCCCTCAACCCACCCTTCAGACACTTATAAGCACGAATAAGGTCTCCCCTCAGCCTTCTCCAGGCTAAAGCCATGGACCTACTCTCAGCAGAAACCTCCAGCTCTACCCAATTCTCCTCCCAGTACACCCTGAGATGTGCCCTGGGAAGGGATGGATGGACAGATGGAGGGGCTCTGCAGGGAGCAAAGTGTCAACGTCTTCCCCTGGAGAAATCAGAGTCTGGGAAAAAGCCTAAGGGCACTCTTCCTTCATCACGAAGATAGACAGAAAGGAGAGAGATAGGTGACATCAGGGGAGATGACCTGTTACGCCACGTTGGATGGGGGTCTGTCATGGGTCTGGTTTCCCCACTACCCAGGAGGATGCCCAGGAGGGTGTTAAAGAAGAAGCAAGGTGACTTAAGGCAGGGGTGACACCAAGCCATGAGAGCCTGCAGGCTCTCGGGGAGACGTGGCTGCAATTCAGAGAAGGGACTTGGCAAACCGAGCAACCGGTCTGGATGAAATAAGATGCAACCCAATCAAAATGCACAAAGTTGTGCATTTCTGGAGGAACAAGAAACGGCACGAACCGAGGGCAGGGAACGGGCAGTACTTGGTGGGTTGGTTTTTTTTTGCAAGAAAGCTGTGGGGACACAATGGGTCACACACAGCCCGTGGCTGTGTGTTATTTGAGGACGACACAGCCACAGGAACACCATCTGTATGGCAACCAAGTCTCTGCTCTGCTCCCAAGTCCAGTTTTGGGCAACACACCTTCAATAAAATACGGATTTTCTGGAAAGAAAACCCCACACCCCAGTGGACAGAAGCAAGAACGATCTCAAGTTTAGAAAACACCATCTGGGAAAAAGCTGGATTGGTTCAGCCTGAGAAAAAAAACACAGAGTGGAGAGGACACAACAGTTGTAGACACCAGAGGCTGTAGACATCTGTTTCGCACGTCCCCGGACAGCGGGACAAAAGCAATTTGGCCAACTCAGCAAAGCGGGGAACCAGGTTTAGATGTCTGCAGACCTTCCCCCAGAGGAGGAGGATGCTCAGGAAGGGATGGCTTGAGGAAGGACAGCCATCTCCCCCGGGGGAGATGCAGCAGCCAAAGGGCTGTCTTCATCCACAGAGTTTATTTGATTGATTATTGCTCGTGGACTAGCCTGGACAAGTGTGCCTTTGGGTTTTGCAGATTTGGCTGTAAAGATCAACAGTGGGAACATTTCCACCCACAGAGGTCCTGGAGCCTCAGCTGTGGATCACAGGGAGCTGAGCTCCCTGCATCTCCTCCCCAGCTCCACCAGCAGAAACCTGGTGAAGAGTAACACTGAAAAGACCCTAGCAGCTCCTGAGAATGGTCTCCTTGATCTGACAAACTGCAGGATCCATCCCCAGGCATGGAAAACCTTGGGGATCCTTTATGCTGATCACAGTCTAGTCTTCACCATGCTCATGGTGACCCTTCCAAGCCAACATAAAGGTCCACCATCAGGTCATGCAGGCAGCCAGAGCCACAGGGAGGCACAGAACCTGCAGCACCGCTGGAGATAAAACACCCTCTGGCTGGGCTACCTCCTTAGGTGTTCGTTAGCAAGCGGAGCTGCTGAGAAAACTCTCCTGCCACATCATCAGCCCACCCTTCCCATCCCAGAGCAACACCATGGTGCAGAGTCCAGCCAGGGAGAGGGCTCAGCCCCCAGCACCCATTCTGGGGAGGGGGAGATCTTGCGAGGGGTTTTATTTCACGCATTTATTTCATGCGCATCAGAGTCAAACAGAGCCAAGTCAAACGCAGTTCCACCTTACAGGGGTTTATACCTATCTAGACTTGTCTGTCATTAGAACCAAATCAAACCCTCTGACTATTTAAAAAATAGGATTATTTCCTTATGTTCATAGAATCACAGAATGGTTAGAGTTGGAAGGGACCTTCAAGATTATCCAGTTCCAACCCCCCTGCCCTGGGCAGGGACACCTCCCACCAGAGCAGGTTGCTCCAAGCCCCATCCAGCCTGGCCTTGAAGCCTTCCAGGGATGGGGTATCAACAGCTTCTCTGGGCAACCTAGGCCAAGGCCTCACCACCCTCACAGTGTCTCGTCCATCCTCAGGTCTTTACAGAGTAGAATCAAAGAATCATCCAGGCCAGAAGGGACCTCCAAAGGTCATCTAGCCCCACCTCCCCGCAGTCACAGGGATATCCCCAACTAGCCCAGGTTGCCCAGGGCCTCACAGAGCCTCACCTTGAATATCTCTAGGGAAGGGGCCTCAACCACCTCCCTGGGCAACCTGTCCCAGTGTTCCACCACCCTCAGAGGAAAGAACTTCTTCCTAATATCCAACCTAAATCTGCTCTTCTCCAACTTCAAGCTGTTGCCCCTTGTCCTGTCACTGCAGGCCTTTGGAAACAGATTCTCCCCAGCCTTCCTGTAGCCCCCTTCAGGTACTGGAAGGCTGCTATTAGGTCTCCTTGGAGCCTCCTCTTCTCCAGGCTGAACAACCCCAGCTCCCTCAGCCTATCCTCGGAGCAGAGGTGCTCCAACCCCCTGATCATCTTCGTGGCCCTCCTCTGGACCCCCTCCATCAGGTCGATGTCCTTCCTATCTTGAGGGCTCCAGCCCTGCACACAGGACTCCAGCAGAGTTGCTCCGCGTTAATGAAAATTGCCCTTGTTGAAATCCATCTCTGATATCTCTGGGATCATTTTCAGTCTTTTTGGTTGTCCACAGGAATACACAGCCTCGGTGCTCGCCTGGTTTTTATTTAGTTATTCCTCCACAGCCTGAATTTTGCTCTCCATCAACAGGGTTTCCTTTCTGCCACGTTTATCAACAGGATGGCCTGTATTTAACGCTAAAATCTCTGTGAAATGCACATGTCATGGGAAAATCAGGGAAGGTACTCTGGATAAAAATCCCCCACAAAGAAGCATCCTAAGCCAAAACTTCTCCAAACACACGGTGGGTATCAAACACCGCCAATGGTAAATCATACGTGGCTTGTTACACCTATGCTAAGCTATTTTTCACCATAATTAAGAAAAAAAAATATAAAATTAAATGATAAAAGGGCACCACTCACAGCTAAAACCCATGGAAGTCACTACTACCGGCTATGGAAAAAAACAAAAGCCAGGGTTTTTTTTGGAAAGCTGGCAGCTTGCAGGATTCTGGGGCAAAACCAGCCCATCGGCACCCAACTGGAAGACATGAGATCAGGACCAACCACAACGTGAAAGCAAATCTTACTTATTCCCCTCAACCTAAATTCCTTAAGCCGGGAAGGAACGCTGCAAAGCCCCCTTTCTTTATAAGGATTCTCACCCCAAAACCACCAAGCAAACCCCATGATGCTGGGAAAACAGCTTTATCCCTCCTGCCTCTGGGTGCTGGGAATGGGGATGGGGGAACCGGGGATGGGGACGGGGAAGGCGTCTGGTTTTTCACTCACCTTTCATCCCACTCCCTTCCTCCTGGAATGTGTTACGAGCGGAAGGCTGATCTTCTAAATGTTCACTCCCACCACTTCCCGAAGAGGCTACACTGCTTTGTGGAGACAGGGGGGCATGATCGGAAGGGATGCACTGGGGTCCTCTAGCTCGTAAGTCCTCATGAGACATCCATCCATGTCCTAGAGGTTGGTTTGGCACATTCATGGGTGGGGTAAGGGACACAGAGCGTTTCAAAGGGCTGTGGTGTGTCTGGCCTGAGAGAACTGAAAAAAAAAATAAAAAAAAAAATTCAAATCAAAGAGGTTATTCCCCCCTCACGGCCCGGGATGCAGCAGAGTCCCCCGAAAAAATAAAAAAAAAATAAATCAAAAAATTCAATGAAATCATAAAACGGGTGGTTGTTGGCCACAGTGCCTTCCTGATGGCTTCATGGTGCCCACGGCTACCTGAACCCTACCCTCAGCTCTCTGCTTTGCCTCCCAGGAAGCAAAGGGGATGGAAGCATCTGCAGGGAGATGGGGTTGCTTAAGGAAAGGTGGTGTGTGGACTGCAACTTGAGGGAATAAAAAAATAATCGAGTAGCTCTGGAGGTTTTTATGTACCGACAGCAAACCTGAGGACAGGACCACGCTGGATGCTTGGATGCTGCCTCTCACCAATCCTGGAGCCCTTGCAGGGCAGGCAGCACTGCTGCTATTGACTACACTGAGGCCATGAAACTCACCCTGCTAAAATCATCTGGACTCATATCTTTCCAGGAAAGGCACAAAAAATCCCTGAGATGGGAATGTCCTCACACAGACCCAGGGGAAGCTCCTCTGTTACCCCAAAGCATGAGTATTTATACATCTGCCCAACGCCATCACAGGGGATACTTATCATCCATGGAAATGTCTCAGCCTTGCTGTGTCCTACTGAGATCCTGCATTTAATCGAGCTATCACCAGCGATGGGAGCATCCCAGTTCAGCCACCCCTCAGGCGGGCTTCCACGCACATCCCTTTTAACTCTCCATAAAAGCAAACACAGGTGAAAATACACCCACAACAAAAAGGTGAGGCTGAATCCCCTCACACTCCTCCCCAAAATTATATAAATAAATCTTTGGAAAGCTTCAGATTTGTTATTCCTTCCCATTTGTACAGGAGTGAGAGGGGTGTTGTACCTCCTGAAATTTTGCTACCACCAAGATCAACTGGGTTTCAACAAATAATTTTTTTTAAACTCCGCTCAGGAAAGAGCGATGCTCTGTGATCTGGAGTTATTCCTCAAGAAACACTTCAAAGTGGGCAGAGATTTTATTGCCTTTCAGTCAAGCACAGAAATATGCCCTACGTAGGCTAAAAAGCCCCAAACCATAGATTTTCTGACGCTTTGTGGTAGAAGTGTTGTTACTTAAATAGATTTTTAAATATGGTATTTACTGAATGGTCTCCATTTTTCACTCCTTTTCTTCCTTAATATCTCTTTCATTTTCAGTTATCTCCTTAAAGATTTAGATATCTTCTCAGATCTGTTGGCTAGCAGGGGTAATATGTGATATTTAGAGAAAAAGACAGATATGGATGAACTGCCTTTGTTTTCTGTAATGAAAACTAGGAAAAGATTGGTCTGCTGGTTTAACAAAATTCAAATTCCATCACTCACAAAGTCACTAAACTGCTGGTTAGACCATAAATGCAGTTAATGTATTTTAATGCATGGATTTAGGATGTAAAACACTCGTTTAATGTTTTATTGCAGTCACTCTCAATGAAATTAGTTGAACTTCACAGGGGCTGTATCCCGGTAAGTGAGATCTAAAAAAATATCTAAAAAAAATATTAGCCATTGCTCAGCTGAGCCGTGTCTCATCTCCCACTGGGATAACTGGGACAATTGCTGGACACAGCATTACGGGAAGGTCCTTTCTGGTTTGTATCAAGGCCAAGGCAAAGTTACTTTTCTCAATGTGCCCCTGGGCACAGAAGTGGGGTGCACACCCTGATGGCTGACAAAACATCTGCACTGCTCCATTAAGTGGGAATTCTTTCTAGGGACAAGAGGAAATCCTGCAAAAATACACCAGCTTTTCAAAAAAGAGGGACTCTTTGTCAGGAAGGGTAGTGATAGGACAAGGGGTAATGGGTTTAAATTGGAAGAGGGGAGATTTAGATTGGATATTAGGAAGAAATTCTTTGCTGTGAGGGTGGTGAGACCCTGGCCCAGGTTGCCCAGAGAAGCTGTGGTGCATTTTTTTTGCATTGGTAGGACTTCATCAAAACCACTCACAGCTCCTCCACGTGTTATTTCCTAATATAAACGAGTCTTGGCGGAAAACTCCCAGCCAAGTGTACTGTGCTGTAAAAATTAAACAGGTAAAGCCTGGGGGGAAACCCACCACCAAAAAGCCCTATCTGCTGACCAGAAGTGGAAAGAAAATGATCAAGTGGCAGGGTTATAAAAGGAGGGGAGAGGAGAAACACCAGAGCTCGTTCGCATTTATTAAGCACCTGTAAAAAGCAGCCAGTGCCACATGCAGCAGAATGGATGAGGCCAAAAAACTTGGGGATTCCTGCAATGTCTAATTTGTTCCTATTTCTCAAAGTGTTTTTTCTCCTACCAGCACGTAATACGCGCTGGGAAGCAAAAGGGTGGCTTATGGTGAAGAATATGTTCCCTTCCCATTAAATACCTTCTTCCAGAGGTCTCCTGGCAGAAAAGGATGTCAATGAGGACCTGGGATTGAGTTTAGGGCAGTGCTATGTTTCCTAAAGTTGTGACACATCCTGATGGGGAAATGGATGGATTGAAGAAGGTCTTGGTTGAGCTATTTCAGCCTTGGCTTTGCAATTGGACCCCAACAGCAGCACCATAATGGGAGGGTCTGTAGATGACACATCACCCTCTCAGAAGAAATAAATATTTAGCATTAAAAAATATTTAAAAAAAGGAAATATTTGTGCCCTTTGGATGAAGGAGAGATGCAGGGGAACGGGGTGAAGAGGAAGGGAGCTAATCATCCACTTTTAGGAGGAGAAGGGCTGCTCCATTAGCCCTCCCTCCCGCAGGGAGTACGCAGCAGCTGGGACCCTGCAGCATTTACAGCCACCAAAATCTTGCAAACAAGAGGATATTTTTGGCTTAAATCCAGCCCCAAATTCCTCCCCGAGCAGCAACATCCTTGCAAACTGCTGCAGCTCTTCCATCTTAATTTTACATCCCCTAATTAGAAGCCGGTGTCGGCTGGAGGAGAAATGATGAACCCCGCAGGATGGCCAGGGACAATTAGAAATCATCCAGGGCAACCTATAAAAATAAGTTCCACTTCTTTCCCTGAGATAACGTAACACTGGAGTCTGACAGACCATTATTTACTAAAATATGGGTGTTTTTACTGAACCATGAGCTGATTCTAGACAACTTCACGAGATGCAGTGGGGACCATCCCTCTTGCCAAGGAAGCAGAAAAGAGTCCCCAGGTCTTTGAAACGACCCGCAGCTCCTCTTGGTACCAGACGTGGGTGATTTAAGAGCTCTTACCATGGGGCTGGACCTGCCTGACATGCCCACACCTCTCCCTCTTTTAATCTGTAATCCTGAGAAAAGGCCTTAAAAATCTGTGTTATATATTAAGGTTTGTGTTCACAGCCTCAATTTCCTGAAACAGAGGACGCAGAGAACTTTCCAACTTAACAGTTTAAGGTCCTTCCCTGCTTCTGACCATCCTGTGTGGCTTTTGAATGGTCCGAGGTGAATATGGAGCTCTGGAACTGGGACCTCCCATCATGATAAGTCACTTACTCAGCCTCTTGCTAAAATAAATGGTCCATGCATGCCTGAACTTCAGCAGAAGAAAGCCAAGTGAGTGTAGAACCTTACACTCCAGCCTCTATTTCTTTTTTTTTTCTCCTTCTTATTACAAAAATACTAAGCTTTAACTTAAAAAGGAAATCTAATATACTCTTCTGGGGTAAAGATAAGGTTTCTGGAGGCAGCTGGAGGCACGCCTGCCTTTCTGAGCACCACAGTGGTGTGAGTCGGGCGGACAAAGAGAGGAAACCACCGCTCCGAAGTGCAAGCCACGCTGGCAGACAGATCCCCTGCAACTTGTAAGCGTGTCCCACTTCTGGTTTACAAGTGTTTTCCTGGTCATTTCAAGCTCATTTAGGTGGTGGAAGAACCATCTGCTGCTCAGAGACCCACTGGTGGCTCTGCAAAGGTGCTGCTTGGTCCAGCTCCTTCCACCTGGGCACCCCATGGGATGGAGACCGGAGCAGATGAGGGTCCTCTCCACGATGAGCGAGCTGGTATCACCTCTTTGCTCCATCACTGTGGTTCTAAATGGCCACAGGAGCTGTGTTCAGCCCACACCAGACTGTGTCTCCTTGCAAGAAAGCTCCTCATGGCCTCCAGATCGGGGTCAGCTGCAACCCAGGAGATGCTGCTAAATCCAGCGCCTTTGAGATGAGCTTGGGTTGTTTTCCTAGGGAAAACTGTGATGAATAACCCGGAGCCAACAGTGCTGAGATGTACGAGGTGTTGCTGAAGTGCTCTCAGGCTTCAAACAAAGCACAGACTAATATTTCCAGGGGAAAAAAAGAATAAAAAACCCCAAACATTAAGAAGATGGAGAAGGAGTGATGGTGATGACACAACTGTCCTGGTTTGCAGGGCTCCCCATCGCATGAGGCGGCTGCCACCATGCTGCCACAGGGATGGAGCAGCAAGGAATGTCCCTGTGGGGTCACCACCTTCCTGGGTAGAACTGGTTTTATCACGGATCAGACACTGGCAGGAAGGGCAACGTGCTCAGAGAAACTCAGAGGCTGAAAGTGCTTTCCTGGTGAAGTCCTGGGTTTCGGTGGTGGGTTGTTTTGTTTTTTTTCCCTCTCTCTCTTCCTTTTTGAAGTGGTGTTGCCTATTTTGGTAGGCAAGGGCTAATTTCAAGAGGGCTTTTTGTTTGTCGAAGCCCATGTGGAACAGCGTCAGACGTTTGTGTTGTGGTTTCTCAGGGTTTCGGGCCAATTTTTCAGCTTGTGAAGGGAAAAGCCACCCATTCCTGTAATTAGAGCCGAGGAATTGGGCTCTGCAAGGCCGGTGTGAGTGTTTCCACCAGACCCATTGCTGGGTACGGAAGAGTGTTTGGACTGTCTGCTGTCCCAGCATGACGTCTACCACCTCATGGTCCTTCACCAGGTCCCTGACACCCAGAGGATCTTTACAACAGCCTCACAACTCTTGATACCAGCGTGCAGTCTGTACAGCAGATTATCATAAAATCATAGAATGGTTAGGGTTGGAAGGGACCTTCAAGATCCCCCAGTTCCACCCCCCCTGCCATGGGCAGGGACACCTCCCACCACACCTAGTTGCTCCAAGCCCCATCCAACCTGGCCTTGAACCCCTCCAGGGATGGGGCAGCCACAGCTTCTCTGGGCAACCTCTTCCAGTGTCTCATCACCCTCACAGCAAAGAATTTCTTCCTAATATCTCCTCTAAATCTCCCCTTTTCCAATTTAAAACCATTACCCCTTGTCCTACCGCTACACTTCCTGACAAAGAATCCCTCTCCAAATTATAAGTCAGAATAAACTAAAACTTGGCAGAAACTAAAAGAGGGTAGATTTAGACTAGGTATCAGGAAGAAATATTTAACAATGAGGGTGGTGAGACACTGGCCCAGGCTTCCCAGACAGGTGGGGGATCCCCCATCCCTGGAAACATTCCAGGCCAGGTTGGACAGGGCTCTGAGCAACCTCATGGTTGAAGATGTACCTGCTCATGGCAGGGGGGTTGGACTAGATGGGCTTTAAAGGCCCTTTCCAACCCAAACGATACTATGATCAATAATGTCCTCCCCATGGCTGGAGAAAGTTGCAAGGTGCATGTTGAACTCTTTTGAAGAGGGGAATTTTTTTGCTATTTTTAGTCTTAATATGGCACTTCTTGGCTGTGAAGCTGGTTGTGGTACATCCTCAGGCAGTGTCTGATCATGTACAGCTCCTTTTCTGGTTTGCAGGTACCTGAAGCAGCAGCTTGACCCCAATTTCCTACATGGAGCAGGGATGTTTTTAACTGAGACTACATTCCCAGAGAGGGAATGCCAAGCAGCTTCCGAAATCCCCTGTCACGGATCATCCGCCAAGTTCAACTCAGTCCTCTCCTCCACCTTCCCCTTGCTACCCCAGTCACGAAGCACCGTCCCCTCCAGGAAGGCTTCCCCCGGGGTTGGCAAACCCCTGTTCCCGGCTTTTCCAGCCTTTCTGTGCCGGGGACCCTTGGAAAGAGCCGGTGGTGGGTCACGCTGCCCGGCTGGCACCCTGCCTCCTTCCTGGGCACCTCATTCACCCGCTGCCCACGGCACCGCAGGCAGCTCCAGCCTGGCCCAAGTAGACCCTGATGGAACATTTTTCGGCTCAACATCCCCTAACCCTTGGAGCCTTTTCTTTGTGCCTTTTCTTCTGGTTTTGTTGTTGGTTTTTTTTTCCTGTTTTGTGGTTTGGGGATTTTCTTTTTCCTCCCTTTTTTTGTGGCTGTGACTTTAGCTGTTTTCATACAGTGCCGGATAAACCATGTCCTTGCCTCTGAATCAGGGGTTGATACAAGCCATGGACAAGGTGAAACCAAAGTCCTAAATGCAAGTAGCCACTCGGTAGTTTTGCATATTAGGAGAGAAAAAAATATGCAGATATTTGCAGATATGATATAAGATATATGATACAAGATACAAGATATAAGATATATGCAGAGTCCTGCCTCAAGGAAGAAGCACAGACTGCAGAAAAGCCTGTTAAGCAACCTTTTTTTTTTTTTAAAAAATAAATGACATTTTTAAACACAGTTTCCTGTTCAAGATACTGGACAGAGAAACAATAACCCGTTTGTTGCTGCTCTCTCCAAGCAGGGCACACGAGGCCCCATCCAGGCTCAGCTGGGGAAGGGGATGTCTCTGGTGACTGCAGAAGTCCCTGTGGGATACCAGCAGGAGCAGGGTCACATCTCAAGACACGTAAATGCAGCTCTTGGTGGCCTCAGCAATCCCACGGGATGCATTCATGGAGGGATGCTTGGCTTATCTGGTCGAGGAGCAGGGGATCAGGAGCTCCATCCAAGCTCCTTGCGTGGGGCTTCCCACGAGAGCATCCAGCAAGGTGGGAGCAAGACAGACCAGGTGGGAATCCCGACCACGATTTAACTCACAGACAAAAAGGACCCAAAAAACGTGGGGAGGTGGGAATTGGTGGTGGGGATGGAGAGGCAGGGGCACATCGCAAGAAGGCGCCATCCTAAATCCACGCTGCTCCCCGGGTAAACGCAACATCCTGATCTCCAGGCCAATAAATGTGGTTTCTCTCAAACATTTTTACACAAACAACAGAAAAATCAGTGTTCACCCCTGGGGAATCCCGGTCCGTTGATAATGATGCCACTGCACTGAACCAAGGCTCCGTAATTATCCCAGAATTGGCTGGGTTTTATTTTTTTTTGCCAGGGACTCCCGAGGGAAATTCCTTCCCTGCTCACAGATCAAGCCAGATAAACAGTGCTGGGATGCAGAAACCCTACTTCCTACAGTCCTTTTCCACCTGGAGCAGATGCCCAAGAGCATCAAGGAGCAGCCAGTACTCCTCACAGCCTCCACCAGCTGCTAATAAGATCCCTGCTCTGAGGAGCATCTGAGAGAAAGGAGTAAGACTTTGCTACAGCACTGTAGCCTCTTCCATCCTCACTGACTTATTTGGGATCTTCTCCTCCCTTGTCCCTTTTTGCCCACCTCCACTCATTCAAAAAAAAAGCCATTTTAGTCCTCTCTTGTAGGCACCATGGTGAGGATTTCGCAAGATAAATTCCTCTATGTTTCATCCTCATCAGTTTCCTCCAGCTTCATCCCGAGCAACCTCCCTCTGGGCTGGGGATGTCTTACTCCTTTCTCTTCTGTCTTCTTTTTCCAAGAGCATAAAATCTTACCAACTCCAGGAAAGAAGAAAAGCCTGTTGGGTTTCTGAGGCCANGGCCCTGCGCTGGACCTGTTCCAACAGTTCTATGTCCGATATGTTCATGTCTATGTTCATGCCCCATCACGGGGCGTGAGAAGATGCCAGGATACCCCCTGACTCTGTCCCAAACCCCAAGCTCTGCAATGCTCCCCGAGAGCCCCCAGCAGCTCCGGGATATCCACGGCTGCCATCCTCCACCACCTATGAGTTCTTTCCCATTATTGCTCCAAACTATAACTCGGCTCAGTTTTCCACCTCCTCCACATAGCGACAGCACGTGCATCCTGAAGATCTGCCCTCATCATCCCCCAAAACATTCCCGATTGCTCGGATATTGCCTTGCATCCGAGTTATGACACGAGACAAGATTGCTCAGCAAACACGGGGCTGGTGGGACACACACACACACTCAATGGTTGTAAGAAAACACGGAATGCAGAGCAACCAGCCCAGAATAAAAATCGCATAAGGAATGGGAACAGCAAACTTGAGGGGAAAATAAAATAAATTAAAAAATAAATACATAAAATTCGGCTTCAAGGCTGCCAAAAATCAAGCCATTGATTACAGCACATTTGAGATCCATTTGCATGCAGAGAGCTTTGCTTGGGAGCCGAGATGGAAACAGAGTCTTAATATAGCTGGGGAGAAAATATCCTTCTTGCACTCTCCTAACTGCACTTTGATAGGAAGCAGCCACAGAGCAGATGGTGCCTATATATAATCACCAGACCTATTATCCCAGCCTCTTTTAGTAATTTGAAGGATGTGATAACCACAAGGAGAACGGCAAATATTCTCCCTCCCTCCCTCCCTTCCCCCTGCTAAGAAAAATATATTTAAAAAAAAAAAAGGAAGCTATAATTATGGTAACGATTGAAAGAATTTCCAAATGAAGTAAATAACTATTTTGTACACTGCTCCTTTAAACCAGAAGTCAAAAGTTAATTAAACAGCAGCATGTTACTGAGTCGGGAGAATGCAGAAAGTCCCCGTGCAGTTGGGAAGGAGTCTGGAGTCACTTCGGATGGATCCAAAGCCCAGCACCCCCTTCCCTCCCCCCTGCCCTCCTGCTGTTTCCCTGCAGCTGCTGGTTGATGGTGGGGGGAAGGAGAGCTCATCTGTCTCCATTTCTTTACTTGTCAAAGCCCAGAGCTGCACGGTTTCAAAGGATGAGCGATGGAGAGGCGATTCCCTCCGGGGGTTTCTTGCCCCATGAAGATGCTCAGGAAAACACCACCAATCTGATTTTCATTGTGGTGCGAGGGAAGGCTGGGGAAAGGTGGTGTCAGGAGGTTGTCCTGGAGGGTTTTTTTGGGGGCTCTGCATGCCTCTGCCTGCACAGACCCTTCCTCCCCTTCTGCTGCTGCCTGCTGAGCACCCCAAAAGTGGCAACTCGGAGCCCAGAGGTGAGTTGGTGGGAGCAATCCCTACCTGCAGGCAGCTGGAGACATGGCTCATCAGGTCCTTCATGGACATAGGTGAATAGTGGAGGCGCCGAGGAGCATCCCATGGCACCCATCTCCCAGAAAAGAGCCCTGGCAGTATGTCAATGGTGGCTCCAGCAGTGATGTAAACCACAGACGGGGACCCACGGATGCTCATGGAGCGATGGGAGAAGCAAAGCTTCCCTTGGGAGAGCAAGAAACTCCCAGGCAATGAGTAACTACATCACACAGTCTGCATCCATATCCGACAGGCACCAGGGTGGCTGGTGAAATACACCTGGGTGCAGGAGGGTCCATCCATCAACAAGACCTCCTGGTCAACCGACACGGGAGACTGCTGAGGGGTGTGAGAGAATTACTGAGGATGTCTGACTTCGCTCCACAGCCTGGAGAGCATCAATCAGCTGCGCTGGCAGCTTCTGCGACGCTTCCAGGTCAGAAGCGTGATTCACTGGCGACAGGAATCCCAAGGACCGCAAGATAACACACAAAGCCATGGCTGCTCATGCTTCATACCCTTCCTCGAGACACCCAGGCAGTTGTAAGGGAGGAGGAGGTGGCAGCAGAACCACAAACTTCAGGTCCCCCCCCACCCCGATGGTGTCCTACCCTCCACTGCCAATGGACAACCAACACACTAATGGTTGTGCAGAACCAGGGTACGCAGGGCACCCTGCCCTGAGCACCTACAGTCAGTGGTGGCACTGGGACATCACAAGCTGAGAGGGTGGGAGTGTTCCCGGGTGCTGCTGGAACAGAGGTTCCCAAATTAAGTGGCCTCCTTCCAGCCGGGAAGCTGTGGAGCCATCGCTCTGTGCATGATGACATGAGTTTGGGAGGGGTTGCCTTGTGAAGAGATCAAACCTTGCCTATGCCAGGTCTGGAGGAAGCAATGGAGTGGTCCCAGAGGATTTAGGTGTGACATGTCCTCTTCAGGGAGGGATGGCCCAGTGCTCCCCATCTTCTCCACCAGCCACCCAGACCAACCACCCTCTTTCTTCACCACTTCCCTAACAACGGGGCCATGGCAAACCAGACCACACAGATTATTTAAGCACCTAAAAGCCTTCTTTGGTGTAGAGGGTTTAGGAGCACCCTCATGGGTCTGTACCTACCAGCAGCCAGAAGCAAACTGTGACATCCACCCATGCTTATGTGCCACCCACAGTGTGCACATTCTGCATGGATTTGAGAAAACAACTCTGCTCACACGTTGTCTTTTTGTACAATGATTCTGTTTTTAAGCCACAGAATTAGCACAATATTGTAGTGATGGGACCCTGGCACAGCAGGTGACTCCTAGAAATGTTCTCCCACAGTTACAAGACAAGAGATGGCCCCCCGTCTACCACTGCTGAAAAGCTTGAGGGTAATAAAGGCAATGAGCTTTCTCTAAGTCCATCAGTAAAAGAGAAAAGAAGCAAATATTTTATATATATATATATATA
>VXBW01000872.1:248079-314960 GCA_013400375.1 Thinocorus orbignyianus
GGGCAACCCTGCTTTAGCAGGGGAGTTGGGCTGGATGGTCTCTAGAGGTCCCTTCCAACTCTGACCATTCCATGATTAGAAGTATCCCCACCTGGCAGGATGAGTGCCAGGGTGCTGAGCCCCAGCACACAGGACAGCCAACTGAAGAACAGGTTTCTGAAGGCAATTCCTGAGTACAAAACTAATCCCCTTCCACCACGGCAAGAACAACCCCATTTGTTTGCTTCACTATCGTGACCATATTAAGACTTTTGTGCTCTTTTATTTCGGAGCGTGTTTCCCTTACTTTGCATGGGAGGAAACGTGTCACCCTGCCTAAGACAAACACAGGCTGAGGACACACAGTCCCCTTCAGGTGCATTTTGCAAATCTATACACGAGGAGAGCTTGTACTAACAAGCTGCCCATCAACCCAGCACAAATCAGGGTGGTCCCGCGGGTTAAAACATGCCATTATCCCATTATCAAGATCAGTTTGGATACTGAGTATAACTGGGTTGTCTCTGG
This sequence comes from Thinocorus orbignyianus, assembly GCA_013400375.1. Classification (NCBI taxonomy): domain Eukaryota; kingdom Metazoa; phylum Chordata; class Aves; order Ciconiiformes; family Thinocoridae; genus Thinocorus; species Thinocorus orbignyianus. Next base: position 248,587 of record VXBW01000872.1, read on the forward strand.
TGGTGGGCACTGAGCTGCTGGACAAGAGTGTAGGGAAGAAAGAATCGGGAAACTCACACTCCATTCATGACAAGTGGTTTCTTCGTGTCGCTTCTTCCACCTCAGGTCTCTGATGCCCTGGGGAAGAGCTTCACCAACCTGTTCTTCTGCTCTTTTACTAGAGAATCCATAAGCCGGACAAATGTAGGCAGAATTCAGCCAACCACATCCTTCTCTTCGGCTTTAGGAGAAGGTAAGAGATTTGTCCTTTTCAGAACAAGGTTATACAGGTGAGTATTTCTCCTGCATTGCACTGCTCCCTCTCCTTCTCTCTCCTCCTGGGCAAATGACCTCAGTTTTCTGGCAGAGACTCCCGTGGGAAGGGTGTAGCAGGGCCGAGCACCCGGCATCTTTCCCTTTTCTTCTGAAGCGGAAGGGTGGCCACAGATTGGCAAACAGCTTTGCTGGTCCAAGGACCTCTCCGTTCACCAGAAGGGGAACGCGGGCAGCACACTGACACCCTAGAGTTTGCAACATCTCTCCTCTATGAGCACAGCCTCAATTTCTGCTCCATGAGGTCTCTGACTATATCTATCCATCATTCACCTGTGATGCACGCCATCACTCTTGTCACCTGGTGTCACTTCAAGGGACCCAGGACACACACACCAGGGACACGCTGGGTGCTCACTCAAGGACAAGACTGTGGGGCATCACCAGCCACACACTCAGATACCACCAATACCAGTCCAGGGACCTCCTCCTCTTTTTGGAAGGCCAGACAGGAGGTGGACTCCTAAACACACAAGGCTCCAGCAAGACCAAGTGCTGCCTACCTTCTCCAGGGCCATCTCCAACCAAGGAGCCTAACATTTCAACATTTTACAGCAGCAGTACAGCCCATACAGAGGGAAAGAGAACTCCTGTCCCTCAGGCAGGGTGACAACTGGAGACACCCTTGGATGAAGAGCTGCCTACGCCTGGCACTGAGCCACTTCTTCTTCTGGGCAGGCACTGGCACAAGAAGGTCCTCATTCCTCTGCCAGAAAGAGCTTGGTCTTACTGCAAACGTTTGGGGCAAATCACTGTTGGTCCCACAGTAAAACCAAGACCTTCTGCCCCTGTGCAGAGGTAGGAAATCAACTTGCCCTTGGGAAACTGCTCTCCACCAGGAGCTTAAGTGTCCTGGCACTACACCAGAGGTGAGAGCACAGGAACACCTCACCATAGGTTGATAAAACTAGCAATGCTCTTATGCCCAGGTTTTATACTGGGAGCTGAGGACCAAGACACTCACTCAGGAGATGCACACCAGAGCCAGGAACCAAATCCCTGCCTCCAGCTGTGGTTCATCAGGCTCACTATCGCCAGCTGGAGCTGCTATCACTCACTGCAAACCATGTGCTTTCCTTTTTTCTTGCTTGTAGGTCCAATGTACCTTCACCCCACCCTCTCAGCATATCTAAGAGCAGATTCTCCTTCTCCTCTGCACAGATTCCCTTCTGAGCAGGCAGAAACCACAGGGTTAAGCTGTGCTGTACTTCCATCTGACAACCAAAACCCAGCCTGCCATCAGATGCTACACAGGTGGAACCAATTAGACAGGGGAAAGGAAGGAGGTGGAGCCTTCATCCAAGAAGTTCTTGGTCTGCAGCTTTCAAAGCCAGAGGCCTTTTACTGTCCTTTCAGAGCTTCCAGGCCCTGTCCCTACTGCAAAGGCATTGTGCAACCTGGGTGTTTTGCAACCACTGCCTGACTTGGCCACAAAGCCAAGGCTCTGAGGTTCACCCTGTCACACCATGCCTGGAGCAGCTCTGGCCTCTTGCCCACCTGCACTCCCAACCCCACACTGAGTCTTCCTTTACTCCCAGCACACTAAAACTTGGTTTAAATCTGCAAGCCAAGCTCTGTGGAATGGGCTGAGGAAGCAGTTATGGTGATGGGAAGGAGCTCATGAACTTCCATCGCTTTGGTAGAGTCTATTCCCTCAGACTGCTTCAGACTCAAACCCATCACTCAGGACACCGGTGTCACTTCTGGATCACCATCACTGGTGTAAATCCAGTGCAACTCCTTCAGAGCACTCCAGACTTGCCTTGCAAAGGCTGGAGAACTCTAGCAACATCTCCTCAAACCTTGGCTAACACCAGCCAGCAGGGGGAAGAGAGAGCTGGAGAGGAACCAACCCTGAACCAAGTCTCAAAGTCTGGGTCTAGGTCAAATCAAAGACAAGTGAGCTTCAGCCACCCTCATTCAAACCATACACTGTAATGCCGTAACACCTATTTATGCCTCAAAACCAGATGAAAGTACCTCGGGCAAAATCACTATGTTTCTCCTCCAAGGAAGACTTTGCCCCATTTTGGCATTGGGATCAAAGTGGCTTTGTGGGGACAGGTTGGGGAATGCTGTGCCCCGCAGGGTGCTGCTGGATTAAGACCCTGCCTGGATAAACGTCTCCAAGTAAGAGGTGTTGAGTTAAAAATAATAACACTAAAACCTAAACAAACAGGAACAGTGTGAGGGCTTTGCTTTGGAATAAAAGATTAATGGACGTATTGATTGACTCAAGGGGCTGGGACAAAGGCTGACAGCCGTGTTTATTTTTTAGCATCTGCCTGTGGACTTACTGTGTTCGTGTCCGAGCAAATATTGCATTAAGGAAGCTCATGAACTAACACATAAGCGTGGCCAGGTCGTTCCCAGCTCAACCCTCAAGGGCTGCCGTGCTAGGACTTATGGCAGGGAATGCCCCAGCAAAGCGAGTGGCAGGGATGGAGAAGGGAGGTAGCCTCCCAGCAAAAGACCAGGGTGAAGTGTAGGGGCTGCTGGTGGACCCACAACTGCTCCTGTCCCAGCGCTGCGAAATTCTAGAGAATTGAGGGGAAAAAAAACCTCACCAGTGTAGCTGCCTGGGCACTGCTGAGTAATTTGGCCACTGCCTGGGTTTTGGCACCTTGTGCTAGCACTTGGGGACCACATGGGGCAAGAGATGGGTGGCTACTTCTGCAAGCCAAAAGGCTCAAAAAGCACAAAGGGGCTTTTGAAAAGTGTCCTTCAAGACCTAGTGCTTCTTGTGGAGCTTCAGCCACCCTCAGTGATGAACCTGCTGCACCCATCAGACCCCCTTGTATCCAGTTTTGGACATGAGGAAGCAGATCCCTTCTGAAGCCACCTCTTCCCATCGCCTTGCCAGCATGCAAAGCCTCTGAACCTCCAGGCATGCAAAAACCACAAGGAAGGACCCTCCAGAAAAAAAACCACCAAACCCTGGAAATGCTTAACAGAGCAACTGCAAATACATTTGTGAATCTTCTCACCCTGTCTCCTTGTTAAGCCTTTCCCACACAGCTCGGTCACCCTGCAGCAGCTCTCCTCCACAGCCCAAGAACCTGCCTCTCAGGAGAGCTGAGCTTCACACAACTCCACGGCAGCAGAAGATGGGGCTTCAAAGACAGGGGATGGGATGGGGGTGATGTTCAGAGTTGGTGGAGAAGTATCCTGAGCTGCATTCCCAGCAGCGTGGCCAGCAGGGCCAGGGAAGGGATTCTGCCCCTCTGCTCCCCTCCGGTGAGCCCCTCCCCCAGTGCTGCCTCCAGCTGTGGGGCCACCAACAGCAGAAGGACATGGACTTGTTGGAGCTGGACCAGAGGAGGTCATGGAGATGCTCTGAGGGCTGGAGCCCCTCTGCTGTGAGGACAGGCTGACAGAGTTGGGGGTTCAGGCTGGAGAAGAGAAGGCTCCGGGGAGACCTTAGAGCCTCTTCCAGTCCCTAAAGAGGTTCCAGGAGAGAAGGGGATGTCCCCACGTGGCAGAACCAGCAGTGCTGCCTGCAGGGATGGACAGTGGAGAGGCAGGGATTGGGGTGCTAAAGCAATAAACCATGTTTCATACCGTTGTCAATGTGAAACATCACTAAAAAAAAGCGCTTATTACAGGAGAGGGAAAAACCCAGAATCCTTAAGTGCCCGTTTTAAAGCTTTCAGCTATTTAATTGTGGCTTTCCGTTTGCTGATAGAGAAGGCAGCGCCCTCACCACAAGCAGCCTCTCCTTCCCCACGTGCTCTCTGCATTCCTTACATCTCAGGAGATGCTGAGCATCTTGGAGAGAGACCTTCCGAATGCCCCAAAGCCAAGGAGGATGTCCAGCCTTGCAGGTGAGATGGTGGTGGTCACCCATGGTGACAGCAAGGCAGGTGTGGCAGCCCACCAGAGAGGGAGTGGGTGGGCAGAGAAGCTCCTAAACCGTGCTGAGAAGATGGCTTTGGTCCTCCTCTCCCAAGGACAGCTTGCAGGCATCAGTGGCTGCTTAAAAAGCAGTTCTAGCTGCACTACATCTCCAAACCTTGGGCTGGGCTCTGCACCATCCACCACTCCCATTGCCCTGGCAAGACCTCCATGGGGAAGAGCTACCCAACCCTCCTGGAAAATACTAAGAACTTTACATCTAACCCTCCTACTCACCATCAGCTTCACACTTCTGTGCACTGGAGAGAAAAGGTAACATTTCCAGATACACCCTGAAGACGGTGGATCCCAGCCCTGCTTCCAAAAACAATGCCAGCACTTCAGGGCCCCAATCCCATTTCCTCCCAATAAGTCCCCCAGCTAACTTTTGGACTTGCCTCGAGTCCTCCAGCTCACTTTTGGACATGAAGTATCACCTCCCTGCTTACTTTAGGAACTCTTGAAACATGACCTACAAATCTATGATGGAGCAACACGAAATAAAAAGGGCTCCCCATTCGATAATGCATCTTTTTTGCTCTTACAGCCTGGCTGTTTTTCCCTCCATTCCAGACGTCAGGTCTTTAAAATCCCACAGGAGTAGAGAAAAAAAATGAAAAAAAAAGGCAGGAAGGAAATAAAAAAGCAGGTAGGGGAAACAGAAAAACAAAAAAAAGACAAAAATAGAGTTTTCTATGGCCCAGATGATCCCTAGCCCTCCTGCTAACCACGGTAAAGCAACATTTTGGTGGGGAACATAGCGGGATCGGGGGCACCGTGCTGTGAAAGGTGTCCATGGGTGGCCGTCCCCTGTGCTTCCCGTGGGTACTTACTGGTGCTTGTGCTAGTGCCGATGGTGTTGATGGTTGTGGGGACGGAGGAGGAGGAGTAGAGGGGCAGATGGCCATTCTCACAGGCCAGGTTTTTGTCCTGCCAGCTGGAAGCGCTGACGCTTATGCCCGAGTCTCGAGAGTTCTGCCACCCGTTGAGTTTGTCGTCGGAGTTTTGTCTTTGGTGATAGTAGTGCGTCTGCCCGTAATCCACCGAATCCGACCGACCTCTGCCCTGGCTGCTGAAGCCACCCGACGTGCGGTCCTCCAGGTGGTTGAGCCACATGGCCAGGGCGCTCCTGTCCTCCAAGGAGGTGGCAGGGTGTATCAAGGCGTAGGACAGCAGCTGCCTGCTCTCCTCGATGTGTTGGTTGTGTTCGATCGAGTGGGCCAGGATTTTCGGCAAGAGTTTCATGTATTCAACTTTTGCCTCGATGTTTCCGGGCTTTAATAAAGGCAGGTGGGTCAGCAATAGGGAAATCACTTTATCCTTGGATTCCTGTTGCCATTGGTTAATGATTCCTGTCGAAGGAATAGGAAAAACAAAACAAAAAACAACAGAAGAGAATTGAGAAATCGGCAAACAGACCTAATAAAGAAATAAATAGACCCTGGCAGGGTAAACAGGACATGCCAGAGAAACACCTGCATGTGTGAGCATCTCCAGGCTCTCCAGGATCACTACTCTCTGAAAACCCCAGCCACAGCAAGATGTGCTGAACTGGACACCGAGGGTTACCAGAGACTCCTGATAATCACTCAAAAAGCCCAACTACACCCACGTAGCTCCACTGCTGTTGTCCTAATGTTAACCAAAGTCATGAACTAGCCCCAAATTTTCCTTATCATAGAATCATTCAGGTTGGAAAAGACCCTTGGGATCATGGAGTCCAACCATCAGCCCCACTCTACAAAGTTCTCCCCTACACCAGATCCCCCAACACCAATACTACACAGAGGCACTTTGGGGATAAACCTAACCTTTTAAAAGCACTGGTTGGAAAATGGAAAAGGTCAAGAATCAAACAGACTAACACAGGTTAAGAGGCACAGAGGGCGAAGGGAAGAAGCATCCCAGCAGCAGGGTAATAAGCAAACTAGGGTGTTGGTCCATCCACCAGCCCGGCGGGATAACCTGGGATGGAGGGTAGGGCTCAGTTGAAGCAGTCACGGAGTTATTGTTCCTCTGTTAGCTCACGGCAGCTAGGAGAACTTTTAGAAGACCAGGAGAAAGGCAAACACGGGGTTTGGCTTTGAAAAATACACAAAAGGAAAAGCCAGGGAATTACAAACCGGTCACTTCACTCCAACTCCTGAAAAAAACTGATGGGACGAATAATGAAACAACCTATTTGTAAGCACTTAGAAGATAACAAGATAAGTGACTGCCGACACCGATTTGTCAAGAACAATTTAATTTCCTCCTGCGACAGAGTAACTGGCCTGTGAATAGCTGGGGCAGCAGTCAGAGCCGTATATCTTGATATTCATTAGGTGCTGCCGCGGCCGGCTCCCTCAGCAGCACACCAGAGAAACACGCTCAGGTGAAACTACTCTAATGTGGGCACACAACTCATCAGAGGACCATATGGAGGGAGTCGTTACTGGTGATTCACCGCCAGACTGGGAGGATGTGCTGAGCAAGGAGAAGACTCGTCCCGGCCGTGACACCACCCAGCGGGTCGATAGGGGTGATGTGATCAACGTACTCAATACCTCAGGAGAAGTGAGAACGCTCCAGAAAACTGGGTGAGAAGACTGTTGAGAGCTGGAAAAACAAGGCTGCATTAAGGAGGTGCAAACATCTGGATGCAGGTGGGACCAGGAGGGGAAGAGCCTGGAAGTGAGGAAGGATCGCGGGTCGAGCATCACTCAGAATGCCACAGAAAAACTGCACCAGCCAGCCTGTCATCTGCCTGAGAGGTGGAAGACCGACGTGAACAAGCTGTTCTGGGTGTCTCCCGGGGGCTGCAGTAATAGGTTTGAATTACGGCAGAGGCGAATGAGGTCAGACATGAAGAAACTACGTCCTACAGGTAGGGCCAGGGATCTGCAGGGAGAGATTGCCTGCAGGCATCGTAAAAGCTCCATCACCAGAGGTTTTTCTCAACAGCTCATACAAATACCAGTCAAGGACAGCTCAGGATCCACCTAGACAACCCGACTGACGCTTCCCAGCCCATCAGTTTCTCCTCCAGCATTTACCAAACCCCTCTATGAAGCTTTCAAACTTTTGGTGCCTGCAACAGACTCTGCTGAGGGTGCCACAACTGAAAAAGTACTTTCTTCTCTTTGCTTTCAACCCACTGTCCAAAACTACAACAAATGAAATGCCCTGAGTTCCTGAGTTATTAAAAAACCCCAGAACTTTTATGTTCTCCTTCTCTGTCTGCTGTCTCCTATACACACCAGAGAGGAAGCTGCTCTAAATCATTGATTATCCCTATATCCTTCACGTATTTTTGAGCTAGGGTAACCAAACCCACACAGTGAACTGAAGATCTGGACGTCCATCTCTAGGCTAACCCACCAGGTTTGGTCTCAGAAGACCCACGCTGCCATCCAGCCTTTAACCCAACCCTTCCCACCGCCCTGGGACCCAGAAGAAGACTCTTACAGTAGGGCCTTTCCCAAATTTGGGCCAAAACCTGCATGTCAGTTCCTCAACACAACTGTGGTGGTGAGCAGCACTCACCCCTCCAGCTTCGCCTTCCCAGTTTGGAGGCGTGCAACCATTTTAATAGGAAGCCACTAGATGGCTTGCTGGAAACACTGACAGCTCTCGCTGGAACCTTCTGCAGCTGCATTTACTTCTCCACAGACCCATCCCTCCTCCAGAGCTGCTTCCCGACCCAGCCACCGGGAGTGTCTAAGGCATCTCGTGCCGCTGTGCTGCGAGGCACAAGGGACACGGTGGGGGACAACTTTGGAAGAGAAGGAACCGCTTCATCTGCAGCAGAAGGGAGTTCCAGTACTCTGGGTGTCCCCCCATTCCCACAGAGATGCTGTGAGGTTGTCTGGGTGCTGAAGAACACGATTTGGAAAAGCACAAAGCAAAGTTGTGGAAAATACAGGAGTGCAACAGAACGCAAGGTCCGCTCCGCAGCAGGTACGTGACACACCTTCTGATGCAATCCACACCAACTTTTATCTTGGGCCATAATTCACCATCCTGAACCCTTCCAGGTCCCCAACTTTGTCTGCCAAAAGCACAGCAAGACTTGGAGACACTCTCTGGGGGATCCACACACAACCCCTCCACCCCAATCCAGGCTCTGCTCACTGAGCGTAGGGTCATTCAGGACAAGAGCAACCTCAAAATACTTTGGAGCAGCTCTGCTGCTTTGCACAGAATGATTAAACATTGGTACTGGCTGAGAAAGTGGGAGGGAAGCCTTAAAGGCCAGAGAGTTTAGAAGTCAACACAAATCCAGATCTTTCATTTGTAAAGCTGATGGAGGCAAGCTGAACAGTCGCTAGCTGAGGCTCGAAACAAATCACTGTCCACCACCTCTCCTGTGACCGCCTGCAAGCTCCGGTGTGGGGACCACCAGCTCCAGGATAACCAGTTCTGGAGTCCTCAACAGAGAAAGGACATGGAACTGTTGGAACCGGTCCAGCGNAGCATGATGCCATTCAGCACCTACTGGGGACAAACTGCTTGGCCAAGTCGCTTGATTTTGAAATCCTGCACGTGAAGGATGCTTTCCAGACCTCTCCCTTGCACCGAGTGAATCCTGAGCGTTTGCCCACCGGAGCATCCCCCTATTTTCCATACGCAGACGTCATCCTGCTGCAGGCAAAGCTTTCTGTCATGCTTCATCTGATTTATCTGTCCCCTCTCTCCCCTGCTTCTTGGCTGGTTGCCTGGGAGGTAAAAACCCATTTTATTTTCTCCCCTCCTCCCGCAGAGGGATTTCACCCCTTTCCTTATCACCCCCGTGTTTTATGGTTACAGCTGGGGTGACTCGGCAGGGCTTTGGACCCAGCACAGCCAAACCCCAGCCCAGCACCAATCCTGTGGGAAGAGGCTGTGGGATTTCACAGCAGCTCCAACAAATGAAAGAATCAAAAGATCATTAAAAAACAGGCTAAAAGGATGTAGGAATTATGTAGCAAAATACAGGAAGAAAAAGGACAGCCTGGTGCAAATTGGGTGCAGGGGAGGAGGAGGAGGAGGAGGAAGGTGGCCATGGCTAGGCTCCTCCACCTCACATGGTGGGATCCCAAGCATGAAGATCACCACTGGAGAAGCACAGGATGGTGCCATGGCTGCTTCTTGGGAAACTTGCCTCAAACCTCCAAGAGATTTAGGGGTTTGAAATCACAACCCCAAAGAGATGGAGTGTTGATCTGAATTGGACCATTGATGCCCTTCCCTGCCCCGACCTGGGCAGGAGCTGCTTTCCTTCTCAGCCAGCAGCAGGATGTGCACAATTAAACAAAAATGGAAAATAATTAGATCCGAAAGAGGTTTGGCTCTTTCTGAGATGGGGCGGAAGGTCAAGCTTAATCCTATCTGCCAGAAAGCAGAGGGATCTGGAGAGGGAGGCGTGGGAGGAGGAAAGCAGAGCTGCCTCTGGGCAGGGGCAGAGGTACTGGTGACCCCCCTGAAGCCCCTCTCCACCCTCTCCTGTGATGGTGTGTGGGGTCATGGGCACTAATGACATTACAGCCTTGTTAGTTCCCCCGGGTGCTGCTTCAAGGATGCCCCATGCTTTCCATCACAAGGCTTTCACCACTCTAAGGAATGGCAAGGCTATGGATAAGACCTTGTTAATGCCTGTAAGTATCTGAAGGGTGGGTTGAAGGAGGATGGAGCTGGACTCTTCTCAGTGGTTCCCAGTGACAGAACGAGGGGCAACAGGCACAAGCTGGAACATGGAAAGTTCCATTCAAATATGAGGAGAAACTTCTTTGGGGTGAGGGTGTCAGAGCCCTGGCAGAGGCTGCCCAGGGAGGGTGTGGAGTCCCCTTCTCTGGAGACCTTCAAGCCCCACCTGGATGCAGTCCTGAGGGATGTGCTCTGAGCAATCCTGCTTTAGCAGGGGAGTTGGACTGGATGATCTCTAGAGGTCCCTTCCAACTGACCACAAGCACCCTAAGGAGCCAGCTCCCATCCCAGCCCTGTACCACCGTACCAGGAAGAATAGGACCTGCTCAGACCCAATTTTCATTACAGGACTCCTCTTCTTGGGTGAGAAGCTGAATGAAGGTGGGATGTGAAACTACTTTCTAACACAGGATTATTTAACTGACACAATTTTGCTGTAGACAGCACAGCTGACGGATGTGCAGAGTCCCTGCCTATCAATAGAGCACCAAATATAGCCCGGTCCTGCTTCCAAGGCTGAAATCCATGCTATGAGCAGGTCCAACACTGTCCCTGAACCCGGGGCTTTCTGGCTTGAGAAAGAGGTAATGTTTGTCAATTTAATAAGTGACCATCGGATTTCTCTGCCGCAAATCTGCTTCACCACTTCTGGAACCCTGCCAACTGCTAATTGCCTTCATGCCCCATGGACATGGATCCAGCCCTAATGCCACACTGCACGAAGGACCTTCTTGCTTTAACTTTGAACCTGCCCCCTGAAAGAGGTTCCTGAGGGTTATCTCAGCCACCAGCGAGGCACATGGAGCTCCTGAAGCTGTTAATGATGGGCTGGGAACAGTCACAGTTGTCCAAAGGTAAAGCCAGCCTGGATGGACAAAGCCAGGGACATATCCAACCCCTGTGGACACCTGCAGAAACCAACACAGGTGGCACACTGGTGCCTACATTTAGAAACCGTGAAGGACCTAACTGCTTGGTTTTTTCTTTTCTTTTTTGATTTTTTTGCAAATAGAACTCTGGTCTCCACCTTGAAAACACAGGTCCTGTTCAGAGGGATGGCTGAGGGCAGCTTGAACAGGCACACGAATGCACGTGTCTCAGCAGGTGAGATGCCCCCAAGGAACAAGGGCAAAGCACGATACCTCTCAAGGGTTTAAAACAAACCCCCAAACAACCAACCCCAACCAAGATAAACTTTTCAATTTGAAAGCAGAAATTGGATTATCCTCCTCTTGTCATGTACTACTTATCACATTTTACAAAGTGAGGTAGACAAATATGTTGACTGGGGCTTTGACGAAGCGGGGAAGATGAATGAGGTGTAATTTATGAGCTAGACAACAGCTTATCACGAGTAAACAGGACAACAATTAGAGACTGGAAGTGCTTTAAAAACTGCCCGAGGATTTTCCGAGTGACAAAGCCTACGTTCAAACAGCAGGCTTGGTGTCGTCACCCCACAATGGTAAGTCAGTGCATTTAAGGGATCCAGTTGTCAGTAAATTGCCCTTAAACTACTGTTTTATTATACCCTCCTTTTCAGTTTAACAACATTTTCCATAAAAAGTTCACAAAAGTGAATTCAAATAATCTCTCCAAGCCAGAATTGACTAAGAGTTAGATGCATGCATCTGAAGGGCACTTCACCAAAGAGAGCACCTTCCCGAATGGACTGGCACTCTCAGATGTCCATGGGGAGAAAAAATGAGAGTTTGCACCAAAAATTTAGGTTAGGATCCCTCATCTTGCCATGTGACATGCTACAACATCAGGGACTGCAGGGAAGAACCGGTTGCTTCTGGCTGGCAACCAAGTCCTCCTAGGGATGGACGACACTGAGGTTTTCATGTCTTGGCTGGCCAACAGTGAAGCAGAAATCTAATTGTGTTCATTATTTTGGGGCAAGGGGCGTCAAGAAACCTGATCCCGTATATGAACACAGCCCAACAACCTCTATTTGGCCAAAATGTCATCTTCCAGTAAATGGCCACCAAGAGACCAACACCATTGCTATTTGTTCCAATGTCTCCCAAACACTTCAGTTTATCTTCATTTCCAGTATGAATTTATCTCGTTTAAGCCTGAATTTATGTAGCTTCAGGATAAATTCTGGTCTTAATTAAAAAACTCCCAAATGTGCTGCGTTTTCTAAAGTGAAGGTACTTGGGACTCTGCACTCAAGTCACCCTTCACTCTTGCTCCTAGTAAGTTTAGAAGCTGAATGTCCTCTTCAAACAGTTTGTGGCTCTGTGCTCATTAATCCTGAGGCCATGGTTAACACTTTTGCTGGCCCTATGACTTCCAGCATCCACACAAATTGGGTCTTCTTTGGCTTGGTGGAAAGCATGAGCGGGGTGGAGACACCAGATACCCCATCCACACACGGTGGTTTGCAGCAAAGTTCATAGAATCATAGAATCATTCACGTTGGAAAAGCCCCTTGGGATCATCGAGTCCCACCATCTACCCTACTCTACAAAGTTCTCCCCTACACCATATTCCCCAACATGACATCTAAGGGATGAGGACTCAACCACCTCCCCGGGCAGCCCAACTTCAAAAAGAGTTAAAGCAGTAGAGATAAAAATGAAGAGATTTCAACCTCAAGTCTGAATATTGACTAAGGCCAGGTTGCTGCTGGTCCCAGCCTTCCTGTAACTGGATTTACTGGTCTGTGAGATGGTCCAGCTTCCCCCCACCCATCACATAAACCTCCTCTCCCGATGCTGCCCTGGCTCCTGCCACAGCAGCCCCACCGAAAGTGAACAGCAGTGTGTTTCCAGACGAAGGGATTTCAATTATTATTTGCTGTAATTAGCACCTGCAAGCCGACCCATTCACAAGACTTTGTTTGGGTGAAATTACATCGTTCTCTTCCTAAATCAGCCTCACTCAAAAGACCAGCATTAAAGAAAACAAAGTGAGAAACCTGTTGGAAAACCCTCTCTGTACCCCATCCAGAGCACATCAATACCCTCGCTGTTAAACCTGGCAGCCTTCTCCCTCCACCAGGGGCCAAATAATGGGAACTCCAGCATGTGCCTTTTCGTTATCACAACCGACGCTAATTAATAGAAAGAAATCTCGACGACAAAGGCTACTGCAAACCTGCCAATTGCACAGGATGGAGATGCAAGCCGATACCGAAACGCTGCTGAACCCGAGTCCTGCTCCTCGTCTCACCCAAATCGATGTGAAACCGTGGCTGCCAGCCAAGAAGACACCGGTGATGCCTCCAAGCCATGTCCACGGCCCAGGAGGCTGCAGCACGGTGTGTAAACCTCATCAACCTCTCCCTGCTACGTTCAAACGGACTTGAATTTATGCCTGCGCTAGAGCTGACCTCAGCGTGGAGCGGGAGGACCTAATCCTATACGACTGGAGGCAACGGGAGCTGTGCCAAAGAGCATCAGCGCCTGCTGGATCCAGCATCCGTGGCCTCCTGGCACCTCCTGCCTCTCTGTGCTGCAGCGGCCGGGAGAGGCCAGCTCTGCATCCTGGGGAACACTGCCTCCTTCAGGTCCCTGAAACAGCTCATCCCAGAGGATAACGCAGGATTTGACAAAGGAAAAAGCCAAGAAAACCTCTCAGCTGGCTTTTTGCTTTCGCTCCCTCCCATGCACTGACTTGGGGAGAAATCTGGGGGTAGTGGCCAAGGTCTTTCCTTGTAACAAGCCTTGGCTAGAGCAGGGAAAAGCCAGAAGGTCTGCAAACCAGCCTGGGACACCAGGAGAGTTGGTGACAATCAGGATCGGGGTTATGTGCTTTCACAGAATCACAGAATGGTTAAAGTTGGAAGGGACCTTAAAGACCATCCAGTTCCAACCCCCTGCCATGGGCAGGGATACCTCCCACCAGACCGCATTGCTCCAAGCCCCATCCAGCCTGGCCTTGAACCCCTCCAGGGATGGGGCAGCCACAGCTTCTCTGGGCAACCCATTCCAGTGCCTCATCACCCCCACAGCAAAGAATTTCTTCCTAATATCTTACCAAAATCTCCCCTCTTCCAACCTAAACCTGTTACCTCTTGTTCTACCACTACACTTCCTGACCTAAAGTCCTTCTCCAGCTCTCCTGGAGCTCCCTTCAGATCCTGGAAGGCTGCTAGAAGGTCTTCCCGGAGCTTTCTCTTCTCCATGCTTCTTTCCATCCCAGACATCTGTGAACCTCTGGGTCCGAGGTGGCTGCACAGATCAGCACGAACCCAGCATCTTCAGTTTATGAAGAGACATCAAAAAGGCAATCACCCAATTCTCCCTTTCCCTAGTCATCTTCTGCAGAGATTTAAGTGCAGATGACCTCCTTGAAGAACAGAAGGGCCTTTTGTTCACCAACACCCATAGGGAGGGGACGGACAGAGAGCAACCTGAACCACGGATCACACCAGGCACATACACAACCCTCCCTTCTCCATCACCCACAACCCACCTTGCACCCCAGCTCCCCGACAGTGCCAAGGAGCATTGACAGTCTCGATGGAAAATTTGCCAGGGACGGGCTCCAACCTATCGGTTCACATGGTGCTGGCTCTCCTCCGTGTTTCCAGCAGCTACATCACATTCTAAGAGGCTAAAAATACATTAAGTACTTTCCTAATGTTTCTTTTCCACCCGAGTGGCTGCTGCAGAGAAGCTCTGAGCAGGAGGGGAGGTGAACAGACCGGTCTGGATGCAGGGAAGGGATGACAAAAATGGAGCAATAGGCACAGCGTGTCCCACAAAAGGAGGTGGTCGGGGATGTCCTCGCTGCAGACAACATCACTTCCTTGGGAAAACAAGAGCAAGAGCCATACAGCCATCAAAAACAAAGCATTTCTGGTTATATGGCAGGATTCAGCACTGACAGGAGCACAGAAGACTTCGGGAAGGAGCATCATCTCCATCTTTAATGATGGAAATTAAGAAGCTAAGTGTGAATTAGTTACTCAATATCCCTTTGACTTGCTGAATGTAAGGGTGCGAATCCCACCACTGCAAACAGGGCTGTCCCCAGCCAGAACATCTCAGCCTTGGACTGCCTTTCTTCACCTGACAGCAGGGACAGCGTTGGCAAGAGTTGGGAATTTCAGCATTCTCAAAGACAACCCTTGATTCAGACCTTCTCATCCCACCACCCCAAACGGGCTGACAAAACCACCCCAGCAGACCGAGGAGGAGGACAGGGTGCTGGAGGGTCTCCATCCAAGTTGTAAACTCAGAAGGGAGCAAAACACCCACTATTTTGCTCAGAAGCAGAACAAACCGGGAGATCCCTCAACAAAACACCCCTTAATTCACGCCGAGAGCCACAAGGATGGGTGAGGAGAAAGAATAAGGATTCTCACATTTTTGACACTATTTTCCCCCTCCACCTCGCGAGCCTGCCAGAGCTCCGGTTATTAGGAGGATGTTTGTACAAACCCAGAAGCAACATATTTTTAGCAGCGGAGAATCGCGTGGCACGATCATTAAGCGTGCTTCTGCAGACAGCAACAAGAGCAGGGATTTTTCCTCCTCTAAATTGGCTGCAGCCACTAGGGTTTTTCAACCCAAAGCAGACTTTCAGGAAATCCAGAAGGAGAGGGAGGCTTTTTTCCATGACACGCTTAATGTACCGAGCTGAAACACACTCCGTTTTCATCCGACGGGAGGTTTTACGGATTTGTTTTCGAGGTTGTATCTGTTGCACACTTTTGCTACGGCGTGTAATACCATGTATTATCACAACACTCCCTAGCAACATGACTTTTAATTTAGTGCAGAGCTTTTGTAACGTTGAGAGCATCTCACTGACTCAGAGCAAAGACGACACACTGGGAAACCTTATCAAAAGCCCCACAGGTGCCAAGAGAACCTACACCGCATGTGATCGAGCTCCTCAACGTGATGTGGCCAGCACTAGCATGGGGAACACCTTGGGAGAGATGAATTCCATCTCATGGAGTGACCATAGGATCATAGAATGGTTAGAGTTGGAAAGGACCTCACAAGAACATCTAGTTCCAACCCCCCTGCCACAGACAGGGACACCTCCCACCAGACCAGGTTGCTCAAAGACCCATCTAGCCTGGTCTTACTGTGATGACTACATTGATGATAGTGGTGCCAACGGGTATAAAACAAGAGTGAAAATCTCAAAAGTTCTGTCTGAGTGGCCAGTGCTTCGATACAAAAACATGGAAAATGGTTCAATGTCAGAAATAAGAGCTCAGAGCCAGATGGGGCATCAGCAAGGATGAAATACCACCTTCTTGCTTCTCATCTAAAGGCCAGAAGAAGGACAAATGCTTGGTAGACAAACCAACTGACCTCCTACAAAAGCTGTCCTGAAGACTGAAGCCAGCCTGACACCAGACAAGGACTCATAGAGCCTTTACTCACTGGAGCCCAAAAGCTCATGGGCATCAGGGGCATCATGCTCCCAAACCTCAGAGCTGGAAGATGGTCTTTCGAAAAGGCAGGAAAATAGTGCCCAGGTCCCACCTGACAACAGAGAGCGCGCAAAACTGCAGAAGTACCACCAATGGTATGGACATCAAGAAGTGAGGTGTTTCTCCACCTCTACCCACTGATGTAGGAGAGCAGCAGAAGACAGGAGCACCATCCATGCAGGTGGAAGAAAGCTATCGCAGCAGAAATGACACCAAAATGCTATCCTCCTTGTGCAGTGGAGAGGAGGGGAATCCATCAGCCCTTGTGCGTGCAACGAGGAGACAGAAATATCAGAGTGGCCGTGCCAGGTTTGATGGACAAAGATATCCCGACGAGCTCCTGGGTCAAGTGGCTTTTGTTGGCTGCCACACAAAATTAGCTGAGCTTAGCCAGCCTGCAGAGGCAGCCTGCCCCACGGCAACGGGATGGGTCAGCCAGGATGAA
Source organism: Thinocorus orbignyianus (assembly GCA_013400375.1). Lineage (NCBI taxonomy): Eukaryota > Metazoa > Chordata > Aves > Ciconiiformes > Thinocoridae > Thinocorus > Thinocorus orbignyianus. Next base: position 265,311 of record VXBW01000872.1, read on the forward strand.
AAGGTCCAATTAAACAGGGGGCTGCAGATTGCTTCCAGAAGTCCCATCACTTCTCCTTGGAGCTCATGAGCTCAGCAACAGCAAAATGCTGCTGGTTTTGCTGCTGCTGCTGGGACACAGGTGTCCAGGTGGGAAATGAGTTCACTGCCTGTTTTCACTTATGCTGGGGTTATATTGCCCATGTGCTGCCGCACGCCCTCCAATCCAGATTTTTCAGTGGAATTTCCTAGGATGCAGGAAGCCAAAGAAATAAAATATGTGATTTCTGTCTCTCTTCTTTGAGCTTAATCCATAAAAAAAAAGCCCAAATCTTCCTTGCTTTCAGCGAGGAGACTACAGGCACAACCACAGGCACTGAGGAAATACTCCTCTGACTTAATTTCAATTGCAAAAAGCCTTTTAGCAGAAAAGCTCAACTGAAATGCAGATAAGTTCCTTCAGAAAGAAAACTATCTGAATGTCATAACTATGTTGCCTAACATGGATAAAGGATTTCAAAGAGGGGGGGAGAAAAAAATAATACTAAAAATAAGTTATGAAGGGTATGTAAGGTATTGATATACAGCACATGGTTTAAACTGTTAATCATTGAACAGATTCCAGTATAAAAATAAAAGAGACTGAAGCTGCACATAATGGAGGAGTTGCTCTATTTATAAACTTCTCTGTGCAAAGGGCAGGCGAGGGCCGGGACGAGCAGGCAGGGGAGGCAGAGGGCCACAGCTACCCAGCCTGTATTTTGAGGGAAAACAGATTTTTTTTTTAAATAAATAAATTATTTTTTCCCCCTTTTTTTTTTTCCCCAAGCGTTGTCAACACAACCAAAGTGAGTTGTCCAAGAGCCCGTGTGTCCCAGCCATGTGAGCAGCATTTACAGCTCCCGCATGTGACAGCTCTCCCAATTTAGCCAGTAACTGACTCCCTCTGACCTGTAATAACACCGCTCCCAAATTAGAGCCCTCCATTTGACTTGGCTCTGGTCCTTCCCTCCCAGCGACATAAAGCATCCTTTCCCCCTCTCTCCTCCTCATCCTCCCATCCCAGCTCCCCAAACATTCATAATCCCGTCCTTTCAAACGTGTAGTTAGTCTTTTCCTAATTTTTTTTAGGGTTTGGGGTTTTTTTTTTGGTGGAGGGACAGGAGGGTGGAGGCAGCGAGGGCTGGGGAAACCAGCCCGGTGGAAAAACACCAAGAGACAAAAACAACAACAAAATCAGGCAAAAAAAATTCCAAGTTGGTGACATTCAGCTGGAAAAGCTCAGTGACTCACATGCAAATAAAATCTGCCTAAATTCACTGCTGCTGCATGACGCAGGCCACTGGCTTCAACATAAAAAAAAAAGGCCAGGATGAAATCATCCACAATTAAATCGCAGCTTGGAAGGCTTGCAAAAAAGCAGCCGCATCAGCGCGGTTCCCTCCGCTTTAATAGGAAACACAAAGGAAGGAAGTTCAGCGGAGTGAGAACATCTCCCCCCCTCTTCTTTTTTTCCCCTCCTTTCCACCGACACCTCGTGCCATCAGTCATCCCTCATCGTGCCATCAGTTATCCCTCAAACCCCGTCGGCGCGGCTCCTCCGGCATCGCACGTCGGCAAGCTGCTGGCTAGAGCGGGCGGCTGCCAGCTTTTAATGGGCTTTCCTGGAATACTAGGCTCAAAAGTTAAAATAAAAATAAATGTGGCTACGTAGGACGGCAAACCTACCCCCCCTCCCACCTCACTCCACCACCACCACCAGCAGGCAGCGACTTCTTCCAGAGATTTCTGCCCTGTCCTTTGCAGAACGGGATGATATATCGTATAATTAACATTTACAAACTCTGGATTAAATCCAGTCCCTCCCCAGATCCTTCTCCTATAAGCAAAAGGAAGGGGGGGAGGGATTTAAACCTTTAGTTCTGAGGTTTTTCCTCTTGTGTTTAAAACCTTAGGAGTTTTCAAACTTGCAGTGACCCACGGGTTGAGGCAGGGGATGGGGGACGAGGGGTTCCCAAAAAATGGGGTGCAAGGGGTGCACCAGCACCCACATCCAGGCTCCACATCCCTACCCCTCCAACATCCATGGGGTTGCACCATGAACCAGGTCACCGGCCTCCTCCAGGCTAAAAATAACACTGGGAGTGGGGGGAATAAACTAAAAAAGGTCATTTTAACCTAGATCAGGCTGCTGATGGGACTCGCAGCACGGCTCCGCTGAGAAGGGAAAACAATCCTTTGGATCAAGTGTTGGTCCCTCTGCACCCCAAAAACACCGCCCCGGGGAAGAGCCAGTGGAGCATCTCTCCGGGATGCAGCAGGACAGAGTCCCAAGCATCTGCAGCCAGTGGCTCATTTAACCTAATTTATTTTAGGATAATGCAAAGAATCCACAAAAATTAGGTGACCGGCTGTGGATTTTGTCAGGGAGTGGAGTGGTAGGACAAGGGGTAACGGGTTTAAATTGGAAGAGGGGAGATTTAGATTGGATATTAGGAAGAAATTCTTTGCTGTGAGGGTGGTGAGACCCTGGAACAGGTTGCCCAAAGAAGTTGTAGGTGCCCCATCCCTGGAGGGGTTCAAAGCCAGAGAGATGGGGGGTTCAGCCTGGAGAAGAGGAGGTTCCATGGAGACCTTAGAGCCCCTTCCAGTCCCAAAAAGCCCTGAAAGGGTCTAAGGTCTCCCCAGAGCATTCTCATCCAAGGTGATGAGACCTTGGCCCAGGTTGCCCAGAGAAGCTGTGGATGTCCCATCCCTGGAGGGGTTCAAGGTCAGGCTGGATGGGGCTTGGAGCAACCTGTTCTGGTGGGAGGTTTCCTTCCCCATGGCAGGGGGGTTGGAACTGGATGATCTTTAAGGTCCCTTCCAACTTTATGATTCTATAATTTATTGAGAAACCAGGTGCTTGAACCTTTAAAGGCTTTCCCCCCTTGCCTGGGGGTTGGGGAGCCTATTCTGGGGATTAACCAAAATGTCCCAGCTCAAGCTGAGGGCTCCCAGGCGCTCGCTCCAGCTGCAGAAGCTGGGTGTCAACAGGTCCATAAAAGGGAACTGGGAGACGCGAGCCTCCTGCCAGCGAAGCCTACATTTGCTCGGGAGGAATCTGCACCTCCCCGGGGAGGGAAGGAAAAACAAAAAGAAAAAAAAGAAAAGAAAAAAAAAAAAGAAATTAAATATATAGAGGTCTGCAAGCATGGAAAGGTTGAAACCGCCGGCAGAAGGACATCTGACAGAGCCCAGGCCATCTGGTCACCCACCCCGCACGGTGCCACTGCCCTCCCCAAGCCACCAGATGCTAATTCCTTTCATCCTGCCTGGCCCTCACTGGTGTAATTTTAGGCCTGTGAATAGGACCATCTGCCTTTGAGATGCTCGTTTATTTTTGGCTAAGCCCTCCCTTTCACCACTCCCTTCTTAAAGGAAGTCCAAATCGGGCACCACTGGTGTTCCTTGTCCGGTCCTCTAATCACTGAGCATTAACGAGCCATCCCCAGCGTGCTCTGTAACACCACCCCTCATAAAATTGGGGTGGGAAGGGGGGGTGTCATTATCTTCAAAGCCTTTTGCAAACACTTTTTCTTTCCTCCCTGCATTAACCACCCCAAAGTAGTAATTATTCACTTCTCTGAAGACGGTGGGCTTGGTCCAGCATCCTGGAGCTCGGCCAGGAGGCGCTCAGCAAAATTTAACACCTCCAAAATAAGGATAAAACAAACTGGTTCCTATCTTTGGATGCTGGGGGACTGCTACCATTGCTTCCTGTCCCCCAGGCAGGCATGGAAATGTTAAAAATAAAAATATAAAAAGCTGGAACTGCACTGGCCAATAATTTAATTTCCACGTATCGAGAGGAAACGCCATGCCTGGAAAAAAAGGGAGAGGAGTTTGAAGGAAAGTTTTGCTATGAATGAAAGTCACTGTCATCAGTGCCACCACATGCTCCTGGTTGGGGTCACTGGATGGACTACTCCAACTGCAGCTGCACAGGGATAAGCCCTGAGATCACAGCCAGACCACAGGGACCCCTCATGGAAGGTCACCCACATCTTGGGATGAACATTGGATCCTCCTCCATGTCCCAGACAAGGAGGACCACTCAGGAGTGTGGGCTAACGGGCTGAATCTATGCATCTGCCAGCCATTAAATTATTATTTTCCCTTCTTTTTTAAGAAGGGATGGGCGGGAAAAGTGCTCCTGCTCCCCCAGTTTCACGCCAAACTGGCTTCTTGCCCAAACCCAAGTTGTGCAAAACTAGCGCAGCTCTCCCAAGACTTTTTATTTTTTAAAAGATGAGAAAAGCTGTGGTTTGGTCCGAGCTTTGGCCCGGTTCTCACCTCTCTTGGGAACCTCAGGAGCTATTGGGGCATGGAGTCTACTGCTGGAAACCAGTGTTAGATGGCAGAGAACATTCATATGGGGGAGCCCCTCTTGCTGCATGCACCCCACACAGCCAGGACATAAAAAAGAGAAGAAAATTCTGTGCAATACTTGAGGTGTAAAAACCAAGCCCTGGCTTTGGCTGGCCACAGCTCTCTGCCCTACGGGAGCCCAGGGAAACACCTGGCTGCTCATCGCTTCAAACCCTCTGCAGAGAATAAAAGAAAAAAATCCCAAACAACCAAACAATTTAATAGATCTGATCAGATCCCAGATTCAACAAGATTTCCTCCCTGGGTAAAAACTGACATATTTTGCTTTGGCTTTAAAGTCTGATGAACTACAATAGTTTGGGGGCAAAGTAAGGATGAGCAGACCCCCACCACCGCTGCCAACACTGCACGCTCTGCCCCAGGAAGAGCTGGACTATGCAGACATCCATCCATTCCTCCCTCCATCCCTCCCTTCCTTCCCCTTCCTGCTATTCACATCACCCTGGTGCAAAGCACTTGACCAAAGCCAGCGATGAGTCACCCCCGAGGAGGAGCTTTTCTAATTTCACCCGCTTTGATCCCGCTCTGAAGTGCCAACCCCAACAGTCAAAGCCGGAGGGAGGGAGGGGAGAGCTGGGGGCTGAGTCAGGGAGGACAGGAAAAATCTGTGCATCTCTAACAGAGACTTTCAAAGCAAAGTGAAACCCCTCTTTTTTTTTCTTCTTTTTTTAAAAATCCCAAGTGGGCTGGAAGAGCTGACTCTCACCAGTTAACACCTTGTACCAGAGCGGCGGTACCAGCACTGAGCTGACTCCCTGCATCTTTGCCAGCTGTAAGAAACAAGGTAGAAAACACTCGATTATAAAAAAAAAGCACCTTTCACCAGGGAATTCACCACGCCTCAGCGCTGCCCGCGGCTGGCATATAAAGGCAGCCAGCTTGTCTTTTCCTTCATAACCACTTTGCTCACAGTTTGCTTCTCCTAGACACACAAAACACTGCAGGACCTCAAAACAAAGAGCGACGTTGTTCCTTCGGAATAAAACTGCTGTTCGCCCAAATTTCTCTTTATATTTCACAAAAAACATCCCAGGAGCTTTGAGACTTCGTCTGGAGGAGGAGGTTAAAACCTTCTGGCGGTGCCACAGCCACAACCAGTTCACCTGGAAGGTCTCCACGATGCTCCTTCCACCATGAACACAACACGACATGGGTAAACGTGGGTATTCAACAGAGGGAGCAAAGAAGAAAAGTCAATCCGTGGAATTACACGTTCCCACTGCACTGCTGCCCATAAAAGTCCCCCAAAATTACACTGAGGAGCCCAGAAAACTCCTACCACCTCATTTTGCCATAGTTTATATACTAATGGGTGTCGGAGATGTTTGGTGGTGGCTGATGGATCTCCAACAGCTACTGGTGGTCCAAGGGTTGGTGTTATCAACCCTGAGCACCAGCATCAGGGCAGAACAATAAAGGGGGAGCAAAAGCAAAGATCACCCGCAAACACCTGGTGAAAGAGCATATGGCTCATGTGGGACAACATTTTCTGTTTGATTGTAAAATCTCCGTGCAACACGACGTGTTTGAGCCTTAAGACTGATGGACAAAACCAACTGCTCTCCTAGGTCCCAGCAGTGACGACTTCTACACTTCCTAAAGCCTGCAACCTGAAAAACTTTTAGCAGTTACTGCAAATTTTCAGGTGAAACCTAAATCCTTCCCCCTCCATCCCCAAAATGTCCATTTCCAACTGCCAAAAATCCACAAGAAGGATTTGAGATTTAATTTTCTTGGCCAAATTCCGTAATATTTGGGAATAAATTCTCAGCAAAATGGGCAACAGGTATTTTTTGCGGAGGGAGGAAGAGATTTTCCTGCAGAGGAAAAAAGTCCCCTCCCATGCATCCTGTTTTTTTTTTCCCCCTGAAGAGGAGCACCACGTTGCAATAACCCACATGGAAAGACTCAACCTACATGAGTCAGAAGTGAAGTACAGGAGAAGTGACAGGGTTTCTGGAAGCTGCTGGGTCCTCTCTTGCCCTCCCAGGCTGATTACAGCCCATCAGCAACCACGCTCCTCAAGCAGCTCCATGACGATTTACAGCAACACTGTGGTAAACATGCAGAAACTTAGTAAATTAGGAGAGCTACACAATGCTCTTTGGGATTCTGCAGGGGGTATATCCCTCCTCACCACTCCTGGTTGTCACTTTAAGTTGTCCCCGCGATGCCTCAAGCCCTAATCACGTCCCCACAAACAACATGTAGAATCAAGCCGGGTCCTCAGAAATGGGGCTGGAAGCTCTTCTTGGCTAGAAAGTTGCTTTGAGCAACCTGGTGTGGTGGGAGGTGTCCCTGCCCAGGGCAGGGGGGTTGGAACTGGATGGTCTTTAAGATCCCTTCCAACTCTACCCATTCTATGATTCTATTCTATTCTATCCCATCCTATCCTGTTCTTTTATTCCCATGCAATCCCATGCAGTTGGGCTCTACTGAAAGCAATCTACCCTGCAAAAGAACCCCATGACCCAATACGTCCAGCCATTTGGATTCCATCCGGAGAGGTGCAACCAACGTGGAAGAGCCAGAGAAAGGCTTTGTTGTTTTCCTGAAGGGATTTACACAGCTCTGAGTTATCATCTCCCTTCTCTGCCTCTCCACCGTGGTCTCCTCCCGCTGTTAGAAAGAGTTGTTATTTCTTATTTCTTAGCTAATGTAAAACTAGTAAGAGCTTTTGCAGCCAGGAGCCTTTCACTAAAACATGCAGACCACACTCTTCCACCACCTACTCCAGATTGGCTCCTTGAGGAGAAACGCCTTAAGTAGAGGGGAATTGGAGGCTGCAGCTCTCCCACACACTGGCAATCCCATGAAGACAAGCACTCACACGAGTAATGCCTGCAAAGCCCCTGCTCCTCTCCTGGACTTCTTTACAAACAGCAACACGACGAGAGACTTGTTAAAGGCGGAAAACTGGACATCAGGAGCAAATTCCCTGAGCTGCCACTTCCCACAGTCCCTTTGCTGCTGTGGAATAATACACATGCATTGGACATGCTGGACAACAAATTGCAATTCTCAACATGACAAGAAATGCTGCAAAATCAACTGAGAAACGTAGCAGAAGGGAATGTTATTCCCAGAGATGCTTCCCCATCAGATGCATAAAAGCGCAGCAGGACCAGCCCAAGAGCATCACCGGGACGAACTGGGAAAGGTGGCGATAAGCCCTGGTCTCCCAGTCCCACCAAATACCACCGGGAGAAAAGTGGAAACCTGTTTTGGGGGAGAGATGATAGACGCACTCAATTCCTGGCTTGATAAAGTGACCAATGCGAGGCCACGCTCAGGTTTCAGGCCTTATAACGGCCACCACTGTTTCCAGAAGAAAGTTATTTCGGGGTGAAATGTGATCGGCTCTCTGGGCAGCCAGGCACAAAGGCTGGGAGAAGTCTCTCACAGCTCTCCCTGGGATGTAGCTGCCAGGGACATGCCCAAACCCCAGCATCACAATGACCTGACCTGGGACAGTCACCCCTCTCTTAAATCCTCCATGTCATTGATGCCAACCTGGATGGGAACAGGTTACTGAACACAAGATAATGGAATAGAATAGAACAGAACAGAATNTCAACCAAAACTTCTCCTGTGGCAACTCACCCCCTCCAGCCAGGGACCTAAAACCACCCTCTCGCCCGCCAGAGGAGAGGAACCCCAAACGTGGCAGTGGGATGTGGGAGGTTTGGGCTTTGAGAGAGGAAAATATCATTAAAACGCTGGAGAGCGAAAAAAAATAACCCAACCTCTGAGAACACTTCTACCATTTCCTTTTTTTTTCTGTGGCATTTTCTGGGTAAACCCACGAAACCAGAGGTACCCAAACCCCCTCAGATGCTGTGCAACATTTGCATTAAATGTTTTTTTTCTCCCCCTCGCCAGTGGGTTTCTCCAGCCTGGCGAAACAACTTCACCCCACGGAAACGCAACCCGCTTCCAGCTCTCCCAGCGTTGGGCATTACTGGGTTACAGAGATGAAACCAGTTTCCTGGATACTTGCACCACAGCCCCCAAATTCTGTTCTGGTCTGGACTGCACGGGCGGCTGGTTTTAATATTTTCAGAAGCTGAAAGCAAGGCAAAGCTCCCTGCGAGTCCCAGAGATTTTCTTTAACCCTTTTTGTTTTGCAATCTTCCATGAAGCTGCAGAAGAGCCACAGCCGCAGTGTGGAGGACACAAAGATGGTCCTGGGGCACGGCTAGGTCCTTCCATCTCCTGACCTCTCAGCACACCAGCTCCAACAGACTGATGGAGTTGCTTGAAAATACAGTTGCCTTCTCATCTCTATTCATGTAAAGACCAAGCGAAGTTACTTTTCATTATGTAAATATGTCTATTACAAATATAATTTATGGCTTGGCATTATCCTGGGAGATTAATGAAGCATCTTTGCTTCTAAAGATAAAACATCTTTCCAAATACCTCCTATTGCTTGTTCGGAGTTTCTGCATTATTCATCTATAACATTAGGGCAGTCTTCTAACAGCTTTTCCCTTAGAAGAGCCCTCCACAGTGGGCAGGTCCAGGTAGGGATGAGGAGACCCAGACCCACCTTCTTCTCCTGAACAGGACAGTTTAAGTCCTATGGGATTCTCCAGATGAATGGGGCTGGGAACTCTCTACACCATCTCTCCCCAGAAGTCTCCTAGCCTTTCACAGTGAGGGTTTATCTTCCAGCCTCCCCCAAAGGAATTTTTTGGGCAAAACCATGAGGGACGTGAAGCTGATGCTGGTGATGACAAACATGTACGATGGATGCAATTCAGCTTTGCAAATGGCAGGCCACTGGGTTGCAACACCACAGGTTGGCTCCTGGTCCTCTTTTGACCATGGGTCAATGCGACCCAGAAAGCCCTGAATGATTTGGACCTTCCAGGGCAAAACACCTCTCCACTTCACATAGCGAAGACCTCCTGAGATCCAAGTGACACGGGTGCTGGCCTGTTCTCAGGAGCTCTCAGTCCCGTGGCACCTTCTTTGCTACAGTCTGAAGCTGGGGACTCTCTGAGTATCTTGCTGGGCAAGTTTCCCCTAACTTCCACATGAAGCCAAAGCTGCCCACATAAGAAATAACATCTGATCAGTCAATGCATGACTTTGAGCAAGGACATATTTGTCATTTCTTCCTGGGCTATTTCAAAAGCTTTGTGGCAATTGTGATGCCCCAAGCACTTTCACAGCACATGGGGTGAAGCCTTTAAGGGAAAAAAATAAAAAGCTCTCTGGCAAAGTGATTGCAGCCAGGTACAGAGATCAAAGCTGTGGGCACCAACTCCCCTGAAACTTCAACACCAACAGGCAAGAAGACCTCACCCAAGAGCCAAAAACAGGAAAGTCAACCTTGCTGCAGACTTGAAGCAGAGCTCCAAGTACGCTCTTGAGAAACACTCCTCCTGTGATGGTGCTGTGCTCAATGAGCCAACGTGAGGAGAAAGGACACATCTGACAGATGACTACTTTAGGAACTTCCAAGCCAAGCCCATCAGTAGTCAGTGTTACCCTTTCAAGGTAGAACACGTGGTCCCCAACTTCGGTCACAACTGGAGATCTGGACCTGGGCAATGCTGTCTTGCATTGCCCAAAACCAGACTCAGGGCGATGCTGGCCACACAGGTCACACCAAGGGAAACCTGCCACCAACCTCACTCCGCCTCAGAGAATGGCATCTCCCACACGTTCAGAGCTGAAGAAAACCCTTGGCACCAGCAGAGGAACAGGCAAGGAAGAAAGCAGCAAACACCTCCATCACTGCATGAAGTCACGTAAGTCCTCAGCGACCAGCACTTGGAAACCTGATCTCAGGTTATGCCTGTAGCATCTCTTTGATGAAACTTGTATTTTATAAACAAAATCTACCCTCTATGAAGAGGGTAATCAAATACCTCTGCTTGCTATTGAATTTCCCAAAATAAACAGCATGTTCACAGCATCAACCCAAACTTTGCTCATCCTCCCCTCAAGACTTGTTCTCCAGATCCCTCACCAGCTCTGTTGCCCTTCTCTGGACCATCTCCTTTTGTCTTTTTTGTGGTGAGGGGCCCAAAACCGGACACAGCACTCGAAGTGGGGCCTCACCAGTGCCCAGTACAGGGGGGAAATATATAAAGATAAAAATATTCATCATTCAGAGACCATCATTCAACAGAAATGGGGTAAATTTACACCTGCTGCGAGACAGTTTCTCACCTCCGGCAGCTGAAACCACGCAGCCAGTCGGAGGCTTACGATCAACAAGTTCCTCCACCTCCTTCACAGTTCAGCAAAATTGTTTTTTAAGATCCTTTGTCTCGAGTGACAGCTATGTTTACTTAAAAATAAATATGTAGAACAAAAAGTGCTTTTCCTGAGCTTCCTGAGGCATGCGGGCTCGAGTAGAAGGCGTAGGGCTGGTGGGGAGGGAAGTCTTGCTGATCGGCTACGGTAGATGATAGGACTGAACATCTGAAAGGCTGGAAAAATAGCTTTAGAAAGCGTTAGCTCCCACACTTTCACGCAATCAGATACAATGCTAGCCAACAAAATCCTGGGTTTAATAGCCAGTCCAAGTTTTCCTTGGCTGACAGACAAGACTGGCTTTCTGTTTTTTAACTCCGGCGTAAGTCACTCTTGAGAAACAGATTTTTGCCTGCGCCGTATTTTAAACAAGTCAATAAAAATGTGATTTAGAGGAGTCTGCCTGAAAAGGTTGGGGTGAGGTTTTTCCATTGCTTATTCCTGAGCAAACGTGATACTCCCATCTATCTGTCTGGCATGTATGAAGCCTCTCTAGAGCGGCTTCTCTGGAGTATGTGCGATCCCCCTGTGATTTATGAACGATTTTCCATCACTCTGAGAGGACACATTCTGGTTTATAGCTACCTGATGGACATGTTCTTTGTATCATGCTGCCCTTTCCCTTAAGATCCTCCCATCTGGCACAGGTAAGACAGCTACACAGAGAAAAAAGGGTGTCCATCCCAGTGGATTTCATTGTATTCAACAGGAAAGGAATCAGAGCTCCTGTCCTTGGCGTCCTTCAAAAGAAACCACCTGTTTCCAGGGCACGAGGAGGAAAAGAATACCAAGGACTCGACAATTTCTATCAGATAAAGAGCTTTCAAAGAGCTTTCAGGCAGGCAGTTATCTGTGAATAGCTAGGATAAATATGCAAGACCACCATGATTAAAGGATGCTAACCAAAACAGGCTTGATGTGTGCCAGTTCCAACTACTCTCTGTATAAAATAAGTATGCATTTGGACAATTAGGCAAGTTTTCCCAAGGAAAGATCATTCCAAACACCTAAAGCCAGAGCTCATTCGTATTGCAATGCACTCTTACAATGCATAAGTACAGGGTGCATTATTACAGATTACAGTTTTTGTCTTCTCAGCTCAATTAAAAAAAACCCAACAAGCTACTAGGAGCACTTTAAGGCTTTATTTTTAATTTTTTTTTAAATTATTTTTTTTAACCAGCCATCTGTGATCAGGGAAAGGATCCCCAGGACTGGCACCCTCTCAGGGATGCCGGCATCCCTGTGACCAGGCGGGCAGGAGGCACGGCAGCACACGAGGAACAGCAAATACATGACCACAGACCTAAAAATACACTTGTAATATCGCAGCAGGCTGAGAATAGACCCAGTGGGGAGGGGAGATGGGTGAAGCCATTGCAACAGGATTTTTCTTTGTTTTATCTTTTCACACCTTCCAAACGCTGCAACTGCAAAAGACCAGACCCGCGAGGTGAACCCTGGAAAGTCATGGATTCGATGGATGGACCACTCAGTGGATAAGGAACTGGCTGGATGGCTGCAATCAAAGGGTTGTGGTCAATGGCTCAATGGCCAAGTGGTGGCCAGTGATGAGTGGTGCTCCTCAGGGGCTGGTACTGGGACCAGTGCTATTTAACATCTTTGTGGGAGATATGGACAGTGGGATAGAATGCACCCTCAGCAAGTTTGCAGTTGACACCAAGCTCGGGGGCATGGTCAATGCACTGGAGGGAAGGGATGTCATCCAAAAGGACCTGGACAGGCTTGAGAGGTGGGCTAGTGCAAGTGGCATGAAGTTCAACCAAGCCAAGTGCAGGGTCCTACACCTGGGAGGTGGCAATCCCAGGCACAAATACAGGTTATGCAGAGAATGGCTGGAGAGCAGCCCTGAGGAGAAGGACTTGGGAGTGCTCACGGATGAGAAGCTCAACACGAGCTGGCAGTGCGCGCTGGCAGCCCAGAAACCAACCCCAGCCTGTGTTGCATGAAAAGCAGCGTTACCAGCAGCTCANGTTACCCAGAGAAGCTGTGGCTGCCTCATCCCTGGAGGGGTTCAAGGCCAGGCTGGATGGGGCTTGGAGCAACCTGGTCGGGTGTGAAGTGTCCCTGCGCATGGCATGGGGTCGGAATTTGATGATCTTTCAGGTCCCTTCCAACTCCAACCATTCTATGATTCTAATCTACGTGCTTGGCTCCCTGCAGCATCCATCCCTAGGGAACGGCTAGGTGATGCCAGCACCAAGCTTTGCTGCTTCCCCCAGTTGAAACCAGTTCCTGGGAAGCCAGCAGCAGGACAGGCATCACCGCCTTGGACTCATTTTGACATCTTTTGCAAGAAAAACCGTGTGCAGTGGCTGTAGCTGGGATTCTTCCTGCGACATCAGGCTCCCCACAGGGGGAGGAACGCGCTTGTAAGAGCACGAGTGAGCATCTTCCTCAGCTGAAGGGATCAGAAACCCGACAAAAAGCAAAGAATTATTGATCTGCTCGTCTCAGCATGAGGAGGGCAAAAAAAGGTACAACCTGTCTGGAACACGCACGTCTGAAGGCAGAGTGTGAAGAAAGGTCCTGCCGGGCACCGCGTGAAGGTAACTTCATAGGGTAGAGGTAAAGGGAAATCATAGTCACCGCCACATAACCTAAGGGCCTGCCACGAGGCTGTAACATCCCGTCTTCTCCCCCAAAAAAAGGCATCAGAATTTTCAGAACATGCATTTTGAGACAGGGCTGGAGCCCAGACAAGAAGCACAGCAGGTCTGGGGAAAGACACCTAGCACGTCAGCTAAAAAAAAGATATAAACCCACTAAAAAAACCAGAGTATAAGACTATTCACAGATTCATGAGCTGGTCAATGTGAGGTTCAGGAAGGGCTGTCCTGTGCTCATTTACTCTGATTTGCTTAATTGAGAGAGTAAAGAGAATTGTAGACTCAGGGATCCCCGTGTCCTGGAGAAGAGAAGGCTCCGGGGAGACCTGATAGTAGCCTTCCAGGCTGTCAGGGAGTGGAGTGACAGGACAAGGGAAAATGGTTTTAAATTGGAAGAGGGGAGGTTTAGATGAGATACTAGAAAGAAATTCTTTGCTGTGAGGGTGGTGAGGCACTGGAACAGGTTGCCCAGAGAAGCTGTGGCTGCCCCATCCCTGGAGGGGTTCAAAGCCAGGCTGGATGAGGCTTGGAGCAACCTGGTGTGGTGGGAGGTGTCCCTGCCCAGGGCAGGGGGGTTGGAACTGGATGATCTTTAAGGTCCCTTCCAACTCTAACCATTCTATGATGCTATAAGCTGACACCTCTGACTCAAACCCCACGCCGAATCCAGCCAAACCCCTGGTAAACTGGTGCAAAGCCCAATTAGACGACGAGCTAAAAACACAAACCCCATCTCCAGCCTGAAATGTCTCCTGCATCCACTTGCAACCCTTCTTGGATGAGATGATCTGAAAAGTCCCTTTCCAACCCAGACAATTCTATGACTCTATGTTTTAAAACTGAGTTACCAACCACCGCTGAAACCGCCCATGTCTGTATTCATGTAAGGATGAATCAATTCTTCGTGTCCTCCTGGATCAACTAAATAGAGTGATTTTCCTTAATCATTCCCCCGAACGCAGGCTGCCACAAATATTTCTCCCAGGTGCACTATCTGCTGATACGGGAGTAAGGCAGAGATTTTTTCCCCCAAGGCAGCCCCATCTTTTATTCATCACTTTATCCCTGGCCAAAGAGTCCCCGACCTCCCGCACTGTCGGTAACGATCATATTCAACAGCTTCCTCCAAGGAACCGCTTCTTAATATGCAAATTGGGAGAATCTACTTTCCCTTCAAGTTCATCAGCATCTAAAGGAGGGCAAGTCACTGCCAGCGTGGAGCTGGGCTCCGACTCACCAGGTCTAAGGACAAGGGCAGGAATTACGATAAATAAACCCCTCGTATTGATCACAAACCCAGCGGGTCCATCACCCCGACGTGTGTCTGATGCCAGATTAGTGCCTCCAGCAGCTGGTCCTCTCCCATCCTGCAGCCAACACACCTTCCCAAAGTTTTGCTGCAAGGGAATTTATTAGGAGACCGGGTGGCAAGAGTTCTCCCATCCTTCTCTCCTCAAGGCATGCAAACCCTGGCACTCAGCATCCCATGGGAGATGTGACCATCAGCAGCACCTTGGGATGGAATGGGGTGGAGGAGCCTCACCTTTGCTTGCAGAGGAACTGGGCAAGGAGAAGTGAGGACCTGGCTCCCATCTCCACCCTTACACGGCAAACTCAGTCCTCCATGGGTGGAGGATTTCGCATCACCCCTCGCCACCCCCGTGAGCACCCCCAGATCTCCTAAACATCCTTTTGACTTGAGGCTGGTTTGTAGCACAACCACGGGGCCAGGCACCAGGAAAGGACGGATGCAGCAAGAGCACAGTTCGGGGGCAAGTCCTGCTGGCAGCATCCCTGCCTGAGGAAATTATGGGATTAAGGAAAAGTCCAAAGCAGCAGCTACGACCAGGATATGCAGGGAATTGTGTTCTATCTACGCTTCCAGGTGAAGAACAGACCCGCTGCCATCGGCAGGCGAGCGAGGAGCTGGGTGTGAAACAGGGCTGGGCTCCTTCTTTTCTCCCCCTCCCTTTTTCTTCAAGTGCCTGAAAATAGAACATTTTGTGATGGCAAGAAAAAAAAAATATATATAAAAAGAACTAGGTCAATCAGCTAATAAGCATGACTTAAGAGCAAAAATCGCAGCGTTGGTAATGGGCTAAAAACGGCGCTGATGCATTGCCGAGAAAGAATATAATTAAGAGGCTTTTTAAAGCGGCGCTTCCCCACCCTGGCCGCAGAAATCACAGCTCACACTACCAGTATTGCTTCCACCTCATGGAGCAGGAATGCGCTGGCGTGCCGCAAGCTGGCCGAAGAATGCGGAGTTTCCGTGGGCCGGGAGAAGATCCCGAACGGCAGCGGTTCCCGGCATTCCTTCGAGGGTGCATCACTGCTATCCAGTCATAACGCGCGGCAACGGAAATCGGGATGGGGGTGAAGGGGAGGGGAGCTGGGTTGGGGGAGGAGGGAATATCTGATATTTTAATTGTTTTGGAGCTTAACGAAGGGGTCTGGGGAAGCAGGTGTAGCCCAGCAGGTAAGGGACTGAGATGGGTGATGGGACAAGTCTTATTCGAGGGTCATGAGCCCGATGAGCACTTCATAGAACCAACGCACCCTTCGATGATGTTCATTCAAGAACGAGCTTCTCGGAAGAAAACCCTGCCCTAATTAGGTGCAGATGTCCCAGTTCAAACAAGCAGGGGACACGGCTTTGGAACTGCTGAGCGGAGATCTCCAGCCCAACGTTACACAAGGGGTCATGCTGGCAAACCCTCTGCCTCCCTTCAGAACCCAAACATCAACCCCAAATCAGTGCTTAAAAGAGGAAAGGGGACTTTCCTGGAGTCTCCTGGGGCTGCACAATGACCCTGCAATAAGTCCTACGCCCCTCAAAGTTTGCTGGAGCCAAAGGGTCTTGACCTTGGCTTGCATCCCCATGTACCCCCACGGGTCCCACAGCCCTGGAGACCGGGCAGAGAGCTCTGGTGAAGCCATCGCCCCATGTCCAAGATGCTTGGGAAGCATCTCTGGGGACATCCCCACCCACTCTGCTCTGCCAGAGAGAAGCAAAGTGGATGAGTCAGACCCAGAAAGTTCATTCCCTCGACTTCTGCTCCTTGCTATAATTATCCTTTGGGGTAATTAGATAAGCAGCCCTTTCCTTTCATCTTGCCATAGTGAAATTGCATGCGGTACCATCCACCGTGGGAGCTGGGGGGCTGCCACCCAGAGCTGCTGCACCTCCTTCCCCATCCCGTGGTGCCAGCTCTTTTCATCTTCACCCATCCCAAAAACAAAGTCACTTTGGGATCAAAACTAAATGCATCCCGGCTGGAGGTGATGGAGGGAGGGAGAGGGGGCTGGAGGAAAAAGGTGGGGAGAGCTGCTTGATCTTGAGAAGCTGCAGTAGTTTAAAGCCCAGTTACTCCAGTTTTGAGCTGTTCCACCTCCCTCTAAGGATCCTAGCAAGGAGCCGGAGCATCAGGCGTGCCAAGCTCCCCGCTGGAAAATTTTGGCTGGTGCCTCCCCCTCCCTCTCTCGCAGGCACGCAGAGGGAAAGGGAGGGAGAGAGGAGCAAAAACCACAAGCAAATGTTCTGGTGCAGTATTTCCCCTCGTCAGACTTTCATACTTGAGACTCGAACCGTGTTTAGAGAGTCTTAGAAAAAAAATATCAAGAAACAAAAAGCCCTTCGCCTGCGCCAGGGGCAGCTCCAGCAGGACACGCTGCTCTCGCTCGGGCTATATCCCACCAGTGCAAACAGAACCCCCTCCACAAGAGCTTAAATAAATTGGAAAGTAATTAAACATTACTGGCAACAAATTTATATATATATGTGGAAAAAATAATCATGGTAGATGATATACGTTGGGAAACCTCCAAGACTTTGACCTTTAAATTAGCAGCGAGGACAGTCAGACAAGTATGCCTGAAGATGGCATATACATGCAGAGGAGCTCCCGAGGTTTTTCCGAACCCTCCACAAACAAACCACATACCTCCTTTGAAAAAAAAAAGAAAAAGAGGAAAGAAACCCAACCCTGTTTTCTTCTCCATTTTTATGTTGGGGGAGGCAGATGCTCGAGTAAGTGTTACGCATGACATTACTCAACCCTACACCACGCTCTGGGAGGTTTTATTACACGTGGATTCTCGGCTGAATTAGGAGGAATGAGCCTTCTCCCCTAATTCTACAATGGAAAAAGAGAAGGAAAACGAAGGGCTAGATTCCTAATTACTTTAAGGAGCCTTAATGTAGCTCTGACAATGAAAAAGAGCAGGGGGAAACGTGCAGAAGAAGAAACCCATTCATCTTCCCTCAGCCCAAATAAGATGATTCAGCCTTAAAACCCCAAATCCTGGTATGGAAGTGACAAACAAATCCACTTTGTGGCAGAAGGATGTGCAGGGGAAACTTACACCTTGATCTCTGAAAAAAAAAAAAGTGGCAACGAATCTGCTGTGAAGGTTTCCAGCCTGCCCCCTGCTCTGGTAGCTCTCGCTGCAAAATGTTTCCAGCGCTTTGGAAAGAAGAAAAAAAATAAAATAAAAAAAAATAGTTTCAGGTCCTGCTGCCTCTCTCTTGGCACCTAAAGCAAGTTTCCATTAGTTAAAGGCTGAGGGATGATTTCACTCCAGAGCTGAAATGGGGAAAGCAGCAAACCGAGTAAAGATGCAGCTAAACATACGCTCGTGTCTTTTCTTCAGCCTGCACTGAAAAATCAGGTTGTTGGGTTTTTTTGGGGACACAAACACACCCCTTGTCTTAACCAACATGCACAGGGAGATGCTTTTAAAGAGGATTTCTGAGCCGTGCACCAGCCAATGCATCACCATCAGGGATAGGGTGGGGATGGAGAGGACACCCCGGGACGGGCAGGGATAGAAGGAGGAAGGAATCCAGCCCAGGAAAACACCTTGGGATCCCAGAGGGTCTCCCCGGGCAGCGAAGGTGCAGAAACAGCAGGCACAGGAGGGAAGCTGCTCCCCGACTCGCTGCCAACGAACGCCGAGGTTATTCATGTCCAAACAAATAATTCTTCTATAAATAACGCGGCCGGTCTGACTTCCTGAGCAAAACCCATCTTTTCTTGGAGCTCCCGGAGGTGGAAGGAAACGGCGTCGACTCGAGGAGCTCACAGCAAGCTCACCACCCTCACAGCAAAGAAGTTCTTCCTAGTATCTCACCTCAATCTTCCCTCTTTCAGTTTAAAACTTTCCGTCCTATGGCTCCCCTCTCTGACCAAGAGTCCCTCCCCATCTCTCCTGGAGCCCCTTTAGAGACTGGAGGGGGCTCTAAGGTCTCCCCGGAGCCTTCTCTTCTCCAGGATGAACACCCTTAACTCTCTCAGCCTGTCCTCACAGCAGAGGGGCTCCAGCCTTCCCAGCATCTTTGTGGCCCTGCTCCAACAAGCCCATGTCCTTCTGCTGTTGGTGGCCCCAGCGCTGGAGGCAGCACTGCAGGGGGGTCTCTCCAGAGCAGAGCAGAGGGGCAGAATCCCCCCCCTTGCCCTGCTGGTCATGCTGCTGGGGATGCAGCACACATTGCCAGCTCATGTTGAGCTTCTCATCCACCAACATCCCCAAGTCCTTCTCCTCAGGGTTGTCCTCAATCCATTCTCTGCCCAAACTGTATTTGTATTATTGGAGTCAATAAGCATCAAGATGCACCCTCCATGAGGAGTCAGAATGTGCTGCCAGGTCTCCCAAGAAGTGAGGATCCAATGAGAACCCTGGCCAGACTCACGATGGAGGTGGGAAAGATGCAGTATTGCCCACAAAACAGTTCCCTCCCCCTGTACTCATCCCTGCCAAACCCCACAGGTTGAGTCCATTTAGCCTTTTCTCCTCCAACAAAGCCACCTTGGAGATGCCACAGTGGGGGATGGCTTGGCCTGAGCTCCACAGGGTTGTCTTTTCTTTGGAGCACCTTGTTCATTTTTTGCTGCTGGGCTGTCTGAATGAGCCCTGAGCCTCCCTTCTCTCCATGGGTACAAAAATAGCAGTGGTTGGGTGCACCTGAGCCCTGCCCTGAGGGAGCCAGTGAAGCCCTTCCCAAAACCACACGCTCCCTGAGTCAGACCCATCCGTCTAGACAGAGGACATTCCTCGCCCCACCACCAGCCTGGCAGATGGTATGAGCCATGCCCTCACTTGTTAAGGGCAGGATCCACGGCAAAATTCCTCAGAGCAGCATCCTGATGTGCCCAAGAAAGTCATCAATGCACCGAGAAGATGTTTCGGCACCCCCATGCCCTGGACAGCAGAGGATGCAGCACAGGATTGCTCAGGCATCTCACAGGATGGTTCGGGTTGGAAGGGACCTTTAAAGTCCATCTAGTTCAACCACCCTCAACACCACATCTTCAACCTGAGCAGGCTCTTCAGAGCCCTATTCAACCTGGCCTTGAACCCCTCCAGTGATGGGGCTTCTACCAACTCTCTGGGCAAAGTGGCCCAGCATCTCACCATCCTCACAGTAAGTAATTTCTCCCAAGTAGCTGACCTAAATCACCCCTCTTTCAGTTTAAAACCATTACCCCTCATCTTATGGCTCCCCTCCCTGATCAAGAGTTCCTCGCCATCTCTCCTGGAGCCCCTTTAGGGACTGGAAAGGGCTCTAAGGTCTCTGTGGAGACTTCTCTTCTCCAGGCTGAACCCACCCAACTCTCTCAGCCTGTCCTCACAGCAGAGGGACTCTAGCCCTCAGATTATCTTTGTGGCCTCCTCTGGACCCGCTCCAGCAGGTCCACGTCCTCCAGACCCGGGAGCTGTCTGCAGAGAAGCAGCACCTGTCAAGACCCCTTGGACACCAGGGTTAACTTTTCTTCGCTGTTTTTCCATCCTTGCTGGGTGGAATTCAAGCTCCCAAGGGCAAAGGATGGATCCTGTACCACTGCCCAGCCATAAGGTGCTATCAGAGCCGGAGGTGTTGGGAAAAGCAAGCCAACACACCTCCAGATACCTACTACTTCAGAGAAAACCACACAATATCTTTATGAAGAGGTCAAAACCATACTCCTTTCTCTCCAGCCAGGAGACAAAAACCAGCATTGCTGATAGTTGAGAGCAGAGCAGCAAAATCCAGGTTTTTATTCTTCTGCTTGTAAGAAAAAACGTGTCTAAGCTACACAAAGTCCTGAACGCTTCTTCCCCTTTGTAGCTATTCTGTAACTACACCTGCACGCAGGTTCCTAAACCTCTGCACATTTGAGTCCCACTGACTTGCAACAGGTCGCAGACATGAAGTTATTTAAAGCACTTTTAAAAAATTAATTGGCATTTGCCTTACAGAGGGGAAAGAGACAGAGACAGGACCCCCAGGGATCCAGACGATCCAATTTCAGCCACCTAATTAAAATTAAATTTCAATTAATTTCCAATTACTTTATTTTAAACTTATTTCGTATTTATACTTTTTTTTTTTTTTTGTTATTTGTCTAAAAATGAGTATGTCCCTTTGGTTGCTTTTCAATTAAATATCACCTCGACACTAAAATTAGTGCTTTTATTTGTTAACTCGGAGGTTATTCAAAATCCCTACACGTTTAATTCAAGGACTTAAGAGAACTTGACAGACATTCCCCACCTCCCTTTTTCACTACGGCAGGGATGATGAATCATTATATTTACTACACGCTCATTCTTCTCAGCGACGTGTTAAACTTTGCTCAAGTGGAAACTGAAGAGCAGAATGACAAGGTAGATCCGGCACCGTGAAATACATACGGAAAAAGCAAGAGGATTGAAGGTGGTTTCACTTATTTCAGACTCCCAGCTTTCTTATTTTCTTTTTTTTAATTATTATTTTTTACTATTTGGTTTTTCTGGTTGGTCTCAAGAGTTTAGAAGTAACAGACCTCACCTTAACTTGGGGGTTGAAGAGGAGAAGTTGTGGAGGCCTGGGTGGGTTGTCTTTCCAGCTTTCCAGGTTTAGATGCCATAAGTAGCAGAGGGCTACAAAGATGATGAGGGGCCTGGAACATCTCTTATGAGGAAAGGCCGAGGGATTTGGGTCTTTCCAGTCTGGAGGAGAGAAAACTGAGGGGGGATCTCATCAATGCCCATAAATACTTAAAGGGTGGGCGTCCAGAGGACACGGCCAGTCTTTTGTTAATGGTACCCAGTGAGAAGACAAGAGGTAACTGGCACAGACTTGAACTTAAGAAGTTCCACCTGGAACTTGATCTGGAACTTCAATCTGGAACATGAGAGCTGGAGAGGGACTCTTTGTCAGAAGTGTAGTGGTAGGACAAGGGGTAACGGTTTTAAATTGGAAGAGGGGAGATTTAGATGAGATATTAGGAAGAAATTCTTTGCTGTGAGGGTGGTGAGGCACTGGAACAGGTTGCCCAGAGAAGCTGTGGCTGCCCCATCCCTGGAGGGGTTCAAGGCCAGGCTGGATGGGGCTTGGAGCAACCTGGTGTGGTGGGAGGTGTCCCTGCCCAGGGCAGGGGGTTGGAACTGGATGATCTTTAAGATCCAAACCATTCTATGAGTCTATGGTTCTATAAAAACATCTTTGGCCTTGACCATCTTTGCTTTGAAGGAACCAGACACTGAACACAACCAGGTAATTCAACAGAAAGGAAGAAAATGTAACTCTTCAGTAATCTCTTTAGAGGTACTTTGCTATTGACTCCTCACCTCCAATGTTCAACCCTATTTAACACTCTAGCAGCAATGCCTGAATATTTATTATGAAGCACAGCACTCATCACAGCACGTTTTTATCTCAACGCAGACTGACATCACCTGAAGTTTAATTTCCATTCTTTCCTTCGACAACGCATGCTTTAAACAAACAGGGCTTTCTTAATTTCAGCTTATTCTATCTGCCCTGTACTGTGCTTTGCCTGGATTCCTCAGTATTATGCAACGGTTGGGGCTGCTGCAAGGAAGGTGGGTGGTTGGTGCTGAGATAAATACCTGCAGGCTCTCTGCCATCACTAATG
Organism: Thinocorus orbignyianus; assembly: GCA_013400375.1. NCBI lineage: Eukaryota > Metazoa > Chordata > Aves > Ciconiiformes > Thinocoridae > Thinocorus > Thinocorus orbignyianus. Next base: position 287,523 of record VXBW01000872.1, read on the forward strand.
AGCGACAATACATATAGAAATAGAAGAAAAAAATAATAAAAAAAAGCCTCCCCAAAGTTGAAATTACAGAGCTCATCACTGGAAGGATTCCCGCTTGTTTTTGGAAGCACGTATGCCAGGAAAAAAAAAGAAAAAGTATAGAATCTAAGAAAACCTGTGGGCGTCTGAAGCCACCTCAGCTTTTAGAGCCTGAAGATCTGTTTTTCCACTGGCAAAAACATCCTGCTGCAGAAAGACAAACTGCAGACAGACACAAGGATTAAACCTGCAGGATGGACGCACCACAACTAAAAGACCAGATGTGACAGCAGAGAGGGACCAACTCATGGTGAGCATCAGAAGCATCACAAAAAGCTCTGCACCACGTTCCTGTCAGTCTGCAAGCTGGAATAATTTATTTTTTTTTTCTCTCAAGGCATTACTGACACATCATGTATTTCTTTTTTTTTTTTTTTTGCCTGTTTTGCCCCTCAGAAAAACCTTACAGAGCTCTGGTTTAAATCAGAGCTGCTTTTATTATGAACAGGGACTTCTTGGCCACTTCCTGAAGGCTTCTCCTCCCATAGGATCTGCACTCATTGCCTGAAGGTACCGCTCCAGGTGACAGAAGCAATCATAGAGAAACCTCAATATCGATTAAACAACACAGTAAAGTGACTTTTCCGTGCCAGTACGCTATAAATATACTTCTCTCTATCTTTTTCCCAGCCTAAGCTCTCTGCTGCTGCACCAGGTTGGAGCCCTAGGTGACGTGACCAGCTCCTGATGGAGCCGAGCCAGGTTCTCAAGGAGCAGCAGGAGCCAAGGCCGTGCCAGACGATCAGTGACTTACTCGGGAGCACGCAGGAGTACTTGTGGCTGACGACAGAACATAAAATGACCTCACCGTGGCCCCAGGGACAAGCCAGGATCTCCAGCAAGCAAGGAACAGCCTTGCGTCAGCCCCGGCTGATGCTCGGTGGGCTGGGAAAGGGAAGCCACCAGGTCCCAAATGCCCTGCCCTTGCTCTCCGAGGTGACATCGCTGCGAGGACACCGATGTCCATGCAGGAGGATCTGCCATTCAATCTGGCCAGGGGACGGGGACCTCCATGAAGCCTTCTGTGCTGCCTCCCCCAGACCCACTGCAACCCACAGTGACATGGACATACTGAGAAAGTTTGCCAACTACACCAAACTGTGTGAAGTGCTTGACACACTGGAGAGAAGGGATGCCATCCAGAAGGAACTGGACAGGCTTGAGAGGTGGAACCATGACAACCTCAGGAAGTTCAACAAGGGTTCTGCACATGGATTGGGGGCAATCCCAACTACAAATCCAGACTGGGTGGAGAATGGATGGAGAGCAGCCCTGAGGAGAAGGAGAAGGACTTGGAGGTACTAGTGGATGAGAAGGACAACATGAACCAGCAGCGTGTGCTGGCAGCCCAGAAAGGCCCCCACATCCTGGGCTGCATCCCCAGCAGCGTGTCCAGCAGGGTAAGGGAAGGGGTTCTGCCCCTCTGGTGAGTTTGTGTCCAGCTCTGGGACCTTCAGGACATGGACCTGTTGGAGTGGAGCCAGAGGAGACCACAGAGATGAGGCCGGAGCCTGTCCGCTGTGAGGACAGGCTGAGAGAGTTGGAGGGGTTCAGCCTGGACAAGAGAAGGCTCCAGGGAGACCTTAGAGCCCCTTCCAGTCCCTCAAGGGGCTCCAGGAGAGATGGGGAGGGACTCTTGATTGTGGAGGGGTGCCATAGGATGAGGAGGAATGGTTTCAAACTGAAAATTCTTGACTGTGAGGGTGGTGAGACCATGGCCCAGGTTGCCCAGAGAAGCTGTGGCTGTTCCATCCCTGGAGGGGTTCAAGGCCAGGCTGGATGGGTCTTCGAGCAACCTGCTCTGGTAGGAGGTGTCCCTGCCCATGGCAGGGTTGTTGGAACTGGATGATCTTTTAAGGTTTCCTTCCCACCCAAACCATTCCATGATTCTACAACAAATCCCCTCTGCAAAGCCACAGCAGGGACAAATGCTACCAGGCAAGGAGGCCGCCTTTAGAAAACCAAAGTACCAAAGATACAGCATTTTGTTTGTTGTTTCTTTTGTTTGTTTGTTTTTCTTTTTAATCCTCCCCGTGCTCACAGCTGAGTGACACTATCAAGTCTAAAATCACCGACACACACTTTCAAATTGCATATATCTTCAGTATGCATAAAGCTGAGAGATTTCTGGCACCAGCACAGGCCACATAGGTCCGATAATTGCCCACACAGTGCAGCAAATTTACCCTTTTTCTGCACTTCTTGCCCCAAAAGGCTTTTCAATGCAGAAAACACCTTGGGCATCGCACAACAGCAGTGCCCAAACCTGAGCTCCTGGTCCCCATCTGTTAGGAGAGGAGACCATCTCGCCCTACTAGCACAGGGTCACACCGATCACTCTGATGTAAATGGGGACCAAAGGGAAGAAAAACCAGCCATCCCATCCAGCAAAAACAGGTTTAAAAACCACAGGAATGATCAAGTTGCCATCACTACCTTCAAATCATTAATGCACAGCCTGAGAAATAACGTCAGCAAAAATCTGCAAAAAGCAAATGCAGGTTTTTTCGGTTTTCTAAACTGTGCAAGCAGCAGTTCTTAAAAATTCCGTTTTCCCCCAGTTTTGTTTTCCTTTTGATATCTGTCAGTTTGAATCATTTCCCCAGCCCAGGAAAGCGCTTTATGATCCTCCATCCCTAAGAACGACAGCTTTGCTTGCCTTGAGAAAGAAAGAAGAAAGGAAAGAAAGAAAAATCTTTATGTTCTCTTACTCCATCCTCAAAAAAAAAAAGGCGTGTTTGATTCCTGATGCTCCGGCATATTTCTGTCTTTTACCCAGACTTCAAGGCTATTTTCTCCCTGCCAAAATATGCAAGGAAAAGCAGCACAAGCCCTGCAGCCCTGGGGGAAGGGCCAGCCCCGCAGTTCTTATTATCTTTGGATGGGAAGAGGGAGAGAGAGACGCTGTTAATGCCTCGGATATTTCTAGATCCTCCTGCTCTTCCACCAAGGAAGTCTGAAAAGTAAAATACCACTGGAAACATCACACTGGGCATTTTAAAGAACCCCACCGTAAGAGTTCAATTGGGTTTATCATCAGCATCTAGAGTTTCTTAGATGTAGCCTGCTTGAAGATTATGCTGGTTATACAGCTCACACGTTGCTCTTTACAAATTCCAACCAGCACCAAACCTTTGCCTGGAGGGTCCCATCCTCCTAAACACGTCTCTGGTGTCAAACATTTTATGGACATGAACGTTTCCTTGCCTTTGGGATGTGATGGGAATATCCAGCTGCACATCAAGCCAGGGGAAGAGCGAGCCCGGGCGAGACTCGGGGTCGGCATCACTCCCCTGTGGATCACAATTTGGTCCACAATTTCCTGACTGAGCAGATACAAGTTTGGTCTTAACTAGTTCACAGCTGCGTGATGCTTTGAAGATACAAAGCGCAGAGTTTGTAGGATTAGGCCCATCTCCTCCCCGCCTCAGCCCTGACCTGCAAACACAAAAGCTGCCGAACCACCATGGTTGATCCATCATCCCTAAATCCACAGTCCGACACCACGGATGCTCTCCTCCGAAGATACATTTAAAGTGGGGGGGGTTATATTAATTGCTATGCTGAAAAGTCAGATAGAGAGCGAGCCAAGCTTTAAAGCCTCATTTGCTTCCCCCAGAACAAGAAACAAAGTCCTTAATTCCGTTTTCCATTAGGAAAGTAGTAGCCCGAACAGCTTCCTATTGTTCTTCTGCTTATGGGGTCTGTTGCCCAAACTTACAGTTCAGCCCCGTCAGTCTGGATGGAAACTAAGGAAGTCCCTAGAAATGCCGTCTTTTTGGACAGTAAAAATTCCTGCTGGGAAAGCATCACTTCCCGGGCATTGCTACTGGAAGGATTTCCCCACATATATGCTAGTCAGTCATCAAAAGGGCTGGCTACACGTCCTGTTGGGATGTCCCCAGCCCAAATCCCCTAGGATTTGAGGATGCAGCAGGAACTTGATGATCTTTAAGGTCCCTTCTAACTCTAACCATATCTAACCGTACAGGTATGGCAGGAGTTGGATGAAGCACATGCAGGCTACCTTTACCCCCTTCCCCCCAAGTTTCACACCCAGTAGCATGGCTTACAGAGCAGGTAAATGACCCCAGCTCAGAGCTTTTCACACACCTGGGGCATCCCCAGGTCTTCATCCCATAAGCTACAGCCAAAGGAAAGCTCTCAGGTTTTCATCTCCAGCTCCACAAAACAACGGCCCCTCTGTTCACCACCTCCCAACAGGACATGAATCCAGACTTTACTGAGTTTATCCAAAGCAATCCTTTCCAAGTTAGGAAAACCAAGGCTTGACTGGCTGAAGGACAGGCCACGCTACTGCTGCGCACGTTGGCTGTCCCACAAACCACCCCAAGCAGGAGGGCAGACTGCAAAAACACCGATTTTTATTTCTTTTTCCCCTTTTCTTTTATTTTGAAGGAGGCAGCAGCACCTTGGTGAGACACTCTCAGAGGAAGAGTCTGGCTCAGCTCTGGAGACCAAGTAGAGGTCCAACAGGAACAGGACTTGCCATGCTGGTGGGTAAGGGAAATTTCTCCTACCCCTTCCCAGATGTTCCTCTAAAGACTTTTGCTAATTGAATCAACGCCCTCCTGTTCAGATGAACATATGGCTGCGTTTGTACCAGCACTGCTTCTACTTTAACAGATCCTACAAGGTGCTTTAAGGACGGGCTGGACCGCTCAACTATCATTAGAGACCTTTTTATGAAAAAAAACCCCAAACCAACAAACCAAACAAAATAAACCCAACAAAATAGGCTTTAGCATATTTTTTTTCCCCCATCCTGCAGAGCCTGCCCATTACTGCAGGGTCCAGGTGCGAGCCCCGGAGCTGTGGTCCATGTGTCCAGCTCGAGGACACAAGCTGTCCCCTGCTTCCATGGGCATCCAGCTGGAAAAGGTCCAGAGAGAGGTCTAATTAACCAAACTGCTCGTTTACCTTTACAGACCCACCCTCCCTGCAGGCTCCGAGGGAGGGATGCTGTGCCCCACGGAGAGAGGGCAGATGGAGTCAGAGGCCTCAGCTCACACAGGTGCTAGCATAAACCATCCTTTGTCTGTGCTGGTTTTCCAACTCGGAGGATGAATGGGAGAAGTGGGAATATGTGGTGGAGAGCACAAAAACTCACTCAGATAAGATGCTCCACTAAACACCGGGATGTGCCTGGACCATCTCCTCCCAACAGATTGCTCCTCCCTTCCTCAGTAGTACCCAGGTCTCCTGATATATAATCCTGTCTCCTCACAAAATAAGGTTTTACCATACCAAAAAACCCCCAATGCTAGCAGGATTAAACCAGAAAAAGGACCTTCGAGGTGAGTAAGAGCCCACGGGGAGTGGGGAGCCCACACAAGACCCTCCTCTGAGGGTGAGCTGGACATGGAGATATGAATGGCAGTGGCTGCATCCTGCGATGCTTAAAGCCGATGGGACAAAGACAGAAGAGGTGCAAAGGGAACAGAAATGCCACCTTCCTTTATAGCTAAATAGCTGGCATGGAGGATTTTGAGAAAGAACATGGATAACGAGGCACCAGAGGGAAGGGGGGCTACGGTTAAAACAAATATAAAAATATCCAAAGGCAGGAGAGTGGGACCAAAAAAGAAACCCCAACCAGGAGTGATGCAGAGCTGGCTTTCAGCGCTCCGGACCTTGTGTTTTCTGGCCTTATTTATGAAACATAAATAACCCAGCCTTCTCCGTAAGCAGCCAGATCCGGTGGAATTACATGTCTGAATACTCTCGGTAAACAGAGGGGAAGCTGTGGAAACATCGCCTGAGGCAACACGCCTTAACAAGGGGGCCTTTATCGCTCAACCTGGCTCCTCCTGGCAGAAGAAAACCTGCTGGCCCCGGCTGAAGTCCCCTGCAACTGGTGTGTTCCATCGGCTGCGAGCTCCTGGTGCATTTTATAATAGTTATTTATTCACCCCCCCTCATCATAATGAGGATGGGACCCGCTGGAATTGGCCAGTCAAAGGGGCAAGGGATGCTGCTACCCATCACCATCCCTTCGCAGGGTGGGAGAAGGGATGGTGAGAGCCTAAATATGTAGGAAACACCTTCCCCCCGCCCATCCCCACGCGGCGTTGAGCTTTCATCTCCTGATAAAAGCCCCAACGCGCTGCTGACATGTCCCATTGGCGAGGCTGGGCACAGGAGAGAGGATTTCCTGCCAGAGGAGCTCATCATCCGCCAGAGAGCAGCGGGGCAAGAGCTGACCCCTTTTCGCAGAGTCGCTGGAAAATGCCAAAATGAAATCCAGCTCACTCAAAAAAAACCAGGAGCTCGGCTACGGGAATGACGGAGAGCAATTGTCTGGCCGGGGTGGAGGATCAGCATGATCCCTCCTGGCTGGAGGATCTAAGGATCCGAAAAGTATTTTCCAGACCAAAAATACGCTTACTTATTTTCAAAGACCTTCTGTTAAGGATCGGTTAAGATCTTTCCCTATTCCTACAGGGGAAAATTCCCATCTCCATGCGAGGAAACCTCAGTGGGAGGGTCTGGGGAGCAAATGCACCTTCACCCACCATCAGCAAGGTGATGAGGTGAAGCAACGCTTCCTGCTGATGGATAAAAAGGGGGGAGTAGCAGGGGGTCTCTCAATTTTTGGCTAAGATGTGGATGGCCACAGCCAGGGACACCCCAAACTCACCCCCAGCTCTCCCCACTTCACACCTGCAAAGCTATTACAGCCTCCTGCTCCCACACTGTGCTCAAAATAAAATATTATACTCAGTTCAAATAAATTATTATACACGGCTCAGACACCACCTCAGATTTTATTTGTTTCCAGCCAGCAGTGTTCCAGGCTATTCTCGACCGAAAAAAAAAACAACTCAGGAAATTCAGGTGGAGCCTTATTTATTTTTTCCTACCGTCCTTTTATTTAAATCTCGCTGCCTGGTGACAGGAGGGGGGTCAGGGCTCCCTGACAATGAGGTGCAACCCTCCGTGACCATCTGATATGGGAAAAATAAAAGCATCTTGCAAACACACATCCTGAACAAGATGTAGATGGGGGGTACAGAAAGAAGGGAAAAGACCAGGCTTTTTTTCGGAAGCTGGAGGTCACAGAGAGCAACGCTGGGCTGGTTATTCTTCCTATATTTACACTTTCAATGGCACGAGTGATTTTTTTTTTTGGTTGTTTTTTGGGGGTTTTTTTTAAGCCAGGCTCCAAGATATCAGCACATTTCTAGGCGTACGTTAACCAGGCGCCACCCCAGCGCTACACAGCACCCTGCCTACACCCACATGTTGTGCTTACTGCAGCGATTTCTAGCCGAAGACCTCAGCGGGAATTAATTTAGCTTCCCAGTACCCTTGCCAGGTAGATTATCTCCCTCTTACAGAGGGAGAAGAGGACCAAGAAGCAAGCAGGGACTGAAAAATGAAGCCAGCCCACCGGGATTGCCTTTAGCACAGACTGTTATGTATTTTTTCTTTTATTTTTCTCTCCCTCCCCCTGCTAAATCTGCCAAAAAAAGCCCCAAAAGGTCAAGCATCAAGGCAGATGCTGATGCTCTGACTTCCACCCGTGTCTGCAGAGGCAGGAGCTGCGTGCTGGTGTGCCCTGCAAGTCCAGACCAACGTGACTTTTCAAGCCCCAAAGAGCACGTTTCCTAGCCCAGACGCGATGCCAAGGACAATGTTGTACATCAGGGACGCCTCAAGACCCCACAGGAGATGCTCCCACCACAGCTTCTCTTCCCCCCACCATCAAAAACCTCTACGTTCCTGATGACTTGACTCAGAATTGGGAGCAGGGATGTTGCAGGTGGGGTGGAAACACAGAGCTGGGCACCAGGGGAGGGCCATGGACCAAGCAGGAGGAAGAAGAGGAGGAGGAGAAGGAGTAGCTGTGGTCACTGGATGTCCTGCTCCTGCCCCACGGCTGCGTGAGCTGGTTCCTAAATTTAACACAGCCAGAGAGCCACTTTGGAACAGCAGCCAAGCCTCGGGGTTATGTGCGTGCCGGGGGAGGCAGGGAACACATCCCTGCGCTTCCCTTCGGCTTATCTCCACGTCTTGGGTGGGGGGAGCAGCTCTGCCACTCACCAGACGCTGCCTTCATCCAAACCTTTCCCATTTCCCCGCTGAAAGGCAGTGTAGCAGCAGTTTTAAGAGGTCACTCTCCCCGTCATCCCGTGGTACATGGGAAGCAATGAGGGATCTTCCTCAGAGCCAAAGGGTTCCCTCAGTCCCACCCCACAACAGGACTGGGTTGGCAGGCACCTCCTCAGCCCATCACACATGAATTCCCATCCGTCTTCCTCCCAGAGTGGAATCACAGAATCATTTAGGTTGGAAAAGATATTTAGAACCATAGAATGGTTTGGATTGGAAGGGACATTCAAGATCATCCAGTTCCACCCCCCCTGCCCTGGGCAGGGACACCTCCCACCACACAGGTTGCTCCAAGCCCCATCCAGCCTGGCCTTGAACCCCTCCAGGGATGGGGCTTCCACAACTTCTCCAGGCAGCCTGTTCCAAGGTCCCACCACCCTCACAGAAAAGTTCTTCCCCAAATCTCATCTCGATCTCCCCTCTTTCAGTTTAAAACTTTTCCCCCTCATCCTATGGCTTCTCTCTCTGATCCAGAGTCCCTTCCCATCTCTCCTGGAGCCCCTTTAGGGACTGGAAGGGGGTGTAAGACCTCCCCAGAGCCTTCTCTTCTCCAGGTTGAACCCCCTCAACTCCCTCAGCCTGTCCTCACAGCAGAGGGGCTCCAGCCCTCCCAGCATCATGGAGCTTCCTCTGGACCCGCTCCAACAGGTCCATGTCCTAATGTTGGTGGCCCCAGAGCTGGAGGTAGCACCGCAGGGGGCTCCGAGTCCAACTGTAAGCCTAACACTAAGTCCACCACTAAACCATGTCCCTGAGCACCACATCTACATATCTCTAAATATCTCCAGCGATGAAAGCTGACATCTGACCAGCCCCAGCAGCTCTACAAAGTCTCCCCAGTTGAAGCTCTCCTGGATGGTCTCCAAAGGACACCAAGCCAGAGCTGGAGGGAACCCCCTCCCTGAGCGAGGGGAAGGAGGATGGCACAAAGTGGGATTCACATGAGGATCCCTCAGCTCAGGTGCTACACGTGTCCCCTGTACCCCATTGCCTCAGTGTGCCTTCATCCCACTCCTCTTGGGATGCTGACAGGGACTGAGCCTTCCCCAGGAACCAGCTCTCAGCTTGTGCACGGACCAAGAAGAAAGAAGTGGACAAAACGAGTGGTACACGTAAAAATAAATAAAGAAAAATGAAGCAAAGCTTACATATTTTGAGCAAGGTTCAGATACACCATAGCACACCATCATCATCTTCAGTGTCTCTAAAAGCCCTTGCAGCTTCTGCTCGGGTCAAAAGGCCCACTTACCCCTCCAAACTACCCAGGAAATTCCCTGCAGCAATGATTTCGGACAGAAAATGCTTCCTCTATCACAGCAATAATAAAAACCTGAGACATTTGGGTGGCTTCTTGCTTTGATGGGAAAACAGCTGAAGCTGAGAACCACGCTCCCGCAGTGAATCCCTTGCGAGCCCTTCTCACGCTCCGCTGCCGCCTGGGACAATACACTTTCTTTAATCCCCCAAGTCGGATTTCCCCTTCTTTTTTCTCCTCTTACCACATATCACCAGCCAAAGGGACAGCTGAGGGGAAGGATGAACAAGAACCAGGGGGAAAAAAAAGAATAGCTGACTTTTTTCCAAAACAATTTAAATACTGCACGGCCCAATTCACCTTCTAATTTGACATATAATAGGAAGCTGAAATCCTTTGGGCAGAGGAAGGAGGATGGTCGCAGTCCCAGCTCCAGCCCCATCCCACAGCCCTGAAGGGTTTTTTTGTTCCTGCAACCACAAAACCCTTTTTTCCTCAGGAATGGGGACACACGGTCCGTGCCACCACCTCTTCCTTTCCCCTAAACTCATCCTTACTGTGATTTTAGCATTTTGGGCCTGCCAAAAACACCTAATGGAGAGGAGAGGGGCTGCTGAACCCCTGCTCCCTCCCCATCCCTGGGATGCAGGACGTGATGAACCACTCGCCTCTTATGTACAAAATCTCCACCTTAAACAAGCAGAAGGTGGCAGGGCAGAAGAATCATAGAATTATCCAGGCCAGAAGGGACCTCCAAAGGTCATCTAGCCCCACCTCCCCGCAGTCACAGGGATATCCCCAACTAGCCCAGGTTGCCCAGGGCCTCACAGAGCCTCACCTTGAATATCTCTAGGGNCCTCATCCATTAGCATCCCCAAGTCCCTTTCCTCAGGATTGCTTTCCAAAACCTCATCCCCTAGTCCGTAAACTTGTGCCTAGACTCGGTGCACAAGGACCACCACAGACTCCAAGCTTTTACGAGCTTTTTTCCAACTGTTAAAAAAAAACCAAACAACAAACTCCAAAACCAACAAATCCCCAGCAGTGAAAAACCCTCAGCAAATTTAGCAAAACATGTCAACAGTTTTCATGTCACAGCCCAGGCACACGTGCTCTCCTCACTAAAAGGAGATGCATTTTTAGAAACCTTCTTTTGTAAAACCTGTTGGTGCTGGTGGACCTTTTGTTTTCCTTTCTAGCTCTAAGTACTCACAAGCATCCTGGAAACTTAAAAAAATAAAAACAACAACAAACAACCCCAAAAAGACCATTTTTAGACTGACACGCACAGGGGGGACTTAAGAGTGTGTCACCATGTGTCTGAGCTAGATGTTAATTTCTCCAAAAACCATATGCTGAAGATTGTTAGAACAAAAGAGACTGCAATGATAAAGGGAAGCCTTATGTTCAAGTACTGGTTCATCGCGCAAGATTAGAAATCAGCTCCCTACCCAATTCTTACATAAAGGCTTTAAAAAGACAGGGTTTCTCCTTAACATGAAAGCGATGAACCGAGAGCTATTCGTTATTGAATTACTCATACAGATTTCAAAGCAGGAGATGTTGAAAGCTTGTCATCTTCTGCCTCGTCATGAAAAAATACAGGGGCAAGGGCTAGAGCATCGCATCCAGGATGGCCCATCCATCCTGTGGGTTTGACATTTAAACCCTGCTCCTGGGGGGAAACACAGCTGTTCTGCAGAGTTTGAGGTCACAGATTTACTGGTCAATCAAATCAGTGTATCCCCAGAGCACCAGAAGTTTAAGAATGGAAAAGATGGGCCACTTATTGGAAGAAACTAGAAGAACAAAAACAAAGCGTAGGTTGGCAAGCAGGATGAGAGTCCAGTTTGGGTAAGAGGCTGGGAACTACTGGAGAAAGACCATCAGAGGCTATGAAGATGATCAGAGACTGGAGTATCTCCGTGATAAGGAAAGGCTGAGAGACCTGGGGTTGCTGGAGAAGAGCAAATGAGAGGGAATCTCATTGATGCTGAGCAATATCTAAAGGGTGAGTGACCAGAGGATGGGACCAGGCTCTTCTCAGTGGTGCTTGATGACCAGACAAGCTTGTGCACAAGCTTGGCCATAGGAAGTTCCATCTAAACACGAGGAGAAACTTCTTCACTTTTGAGGGTGGTAGAGCCCTGGAACAGGCTGCCGAGAGAGGTCCTAGAGTTTCCATCTCTGGAGACATTCCAAACCCATCCGGACACACTCCTGTGCAACCTGCTCTGGGTGACCCTGCTTCGGGAGGGGGTTGGACGAGATGATCTCCAGAGGTCTCTTCCAACCCCTGCCAGTCTTGAATTAAAGAGCTCATGTCAGAACCAGTGCTGATCATCAGACACAAAGTAGGTGGTCAGACACCTCCATACCCAGGACCAGCATGGCCGGGCAAGCTGTCCCCTGAAATAGCTCCTTCTCAGCCTCCTCCTCCCAAATCAGGCTTTGGTTTCAGCTGCAGTTGTTCCCTCCCAAATTGCTCCTCCTGAAATAGTCTCCCTTCCTCTCTCCTGGGGGAGGATTTGCCCCGTGGGATGACAGCAGGCTGGACGAGCGGGAGAAAGCTAAAATAAGACTTTCCCCAAGATTAACATCCCACTAGCAGCTGTATTACAGTGAAATGCAACCACCTGGAGGATTAACATCTAGGCGGATTAATATATAGACTGAAATTTATAAATAGACTAAATATTTAATTTCTGCAGTGCGTTCCCTGGAAAGGAGGAAGGTGGAAGCCCCCACAAAATAAGGAATACACCACCCATGCATACCATCGAGCTTTCCCCCTTCATCAGCAGCATCAACACGAGCTCCCACTGCTGGGGATATAGAAACAGGAAGAAGCTAACGATACACCTGACATTTGTCACCCAACACACAAAACTACAGCTAATAAAGCAAATAAATCTGAGATGCAGGAAGCGACAGGAAGGCAGGTGCTTCAATCCCCTACATAAGCCAGGTTTCACCTACCCGAAGTCTTTCCAAGAGGTTTCTAGAGAGCAAGTATTACAGATTAAATACTAAGCAACACTGCAAAACCAACTGTAAATGCTCACAGAATCACACAGAATGACATGGGGTTGGAAGGGACTTCTGGAGATCATCTACTCCAACCCTTCGTCAAAGTAGGGTCACCCAGAGCAGGTTGCACAGGAACGTGTCCAGGTGGATTCTGAACGTCTCCTGAGATGGAGACCCCGTCACCTCTTTGGGCAGCCTGTTCCAGGGCTCTGCTACCCTCAAAGTGAAGAAGTTCCTCTGTGTGTTTAGACAGAATCACAGAATGGTTAAAGTTGGAAGGGACCTTAAAGATCATCCAGTTCCAACCCCCTGTCCTGGGCAGGGACACCTCCCACCACACCAGGATGCTCCAAGCCCCATCCAGCCTGGCCTTGAATCCCTCCAGGGATGGGGCAGCCACAGCTTCTCTGGCCAACCTGTTCCAGTGCCTCAGCACCCTTACAGCAAAGATTTTCTTCCTAATATCTCATCTAAATCTCCCCTCTTCCAATTTAAACCTGTTACCCCTTTGTCCTACCGCTACAGTTCCTGACAAAAAGTCCCTCTCTAGCTTTCAGGTTCCAGATGGAAGTTCCAGATCAAGTTCCAGAACTTCCAGATGGAACTTCTTGAAATCTTCAAGTCTGTGCCCGTTACCTCTTGTCCTCCAACTGGGTACCATTAAGAAAAGACTGGCCGCATCCTCTGGACACCCACCCTTTAAGTATTTACGAGCATTGATCAGATCCCCACTCAGTCTTCTCTTCTCCAGCCTAAAAAGACCCAAATCCCTCGGCCTTTCCTCGTAAGAGATGTTCCAGGCCCCTCATCATCTTTGTAGCCCTCTGCTACTCATGCCACCTGAACCTGGAAAGCAGGAAAGAAAACCCTTCTGGATATCAGGGTTATCCTTGGAAAGACCAACCCTCCCTTCCCATCCCACCCATCAGAAGTAACAGCCACTTGCTGCGGATGGGGAGTAGTTTTTTAGAAGGAGCTACCAAGAATCAAACAGTTTGGGCTCAAGCTGTGGTTTACCATCCAAAAAAAATTAAAAATCCATCTCAGGCAAACCAGAGCCCTCGTTGCAGAATCAGATTAAGAATTATCTTCAAAAGTTGTGCTGTTATCTGGCTTCGACACACAGTTCCCCCATGGGGCCTGATAAATCGTAAAGCCATCCTTAGCAATGCAAGGAGCCACTGCATCTATAAAATAGCCTTCTTGTGTAAATAAAAAAAAGAGAGAAAAAAAAAACCAAACACCCAGCAGGGAAAGCAGTTGGTGGTACGAAGAAAATTAAAAAAAGAAAAGAAATAAAACCCCACTTCCTTGACAGGATTTATTTTTAAATGACAGTTGCTCAAACCTGCTGGGGGAATTGGTATGGCAGGAGTAGCTCTCGTGCAGGAGGATGAGTGGTGACTCAGCAGGTAAAAGCTGTCAAAAACGTGTCCAAAAATGGAAGGATTAAAAAAAAAAAAGTATTAAAAAAAAAAAAACAGAAGGGAAAACTATAAATACTTCAAGCAGTTTTGCTTTCCGCACTGGTTGGATGCCTGTGGCTGCAGAAGATGCTCAGCGAAGCGAGTTGGGGAACTCCATCCCCATCCTGAGGAACCTCATCCGCATCCTGAGGAACCTCCAGGGGGGTTCCTCCTCCCAAAGCAGGAGCCACCGATGCTGGCTGGACCCCAGGCGTTCTCCTGGTGTTAGGAACTGCTCTGTGCTCTGTGTCTGCCCCACACGTACCGTGAGGAGATCCCACCACTCCTGGATTTCAGCCGTGGGGCTAATGAGAGCCTTGTGCTCCCCAAGGCACATCTTTCTCCAGCCTTCACCCCAGTTTGCACAAAGAATGGTTAGAATTGGAAGGGACCTTCAAGATCATCCAGTTCCAACCCCCCTGCCACGGGCAGGGACACCTCCCACCAGACCCGGTTGCTCCAAGCCCCATCCAGCCTGGCCTTGAACACATCACTCCAGAGGGGACACGAGCACGACTTTTTAAATGCATATTCAGAAAAAAAACCCCAACCTAAACCAACCCTCTTTTTGCACTGTCTATTTATTTTTTTTTTCTTTAAATAAAAGTCAAAAAGCCCAGCCAGCATGAAAGGCTGGATAAACACTCCTCCTTTCCCCAGCAGAAATTACAAAAATGCCTTTGAATTTGTTTTGGCAAGAAACAATGTTTTTTATGAAAGAGCTTCATTGAAAAGTCATAATTTAGAATGCATTCATCTATTCTACTTCTTTTTATTTTTCTTTTAAAGTTTTAATTAGTACCTTAACAGTATTTTGACATAGTTTATGGTTTGTTAGATGGCATTGTGTGTTACAGATGCCAAAGGCACCTTTTGGAAGTGCCTTATTATTGTATTAACGGCGGGGAAGGGGGTGTTGCACTGCTGAGGCTCGTGTTGGCAATCGGAAAAAAAAATAATAAATTAATTCCATTTGGAGAAAAACGCTGCCATTTATAACCCAGCAATTAAGAACAGATTTAATTTTAGATCTTGCTGCATTCCTCAGCTTACTGAGTTATTCTGAAACTGCTACTATCGGTATATACCCAGTTCTCAAAAAAAAACAAATCCAAAAACAGACCCAGGCCACTTTCTCACCCCTTAAATGAGCGACGACAGAGATGAGAAGCGAACGTCGCTTTCCTCTCTCCTGGGAGCTGCAACATACGCTCTTTTTGCCAGTAAAAAAAAAAAATAAAAGGAAAAGAGCAATCACAGAGCACACACTGGGATTTCTAACGCAACGGGCCAAATGGTGTCAGCCAGGGATGTGCAAGGAGTTAACAAAAATTAACAAAAAACCAAAAACAAACCCTCAAGGGAGCGAGGTAAAGCTCTGTTTGCACACCAGGGAGTGCAGACACTTGAAGGGAGATAAAAGCATCCCGAGGAATGGTTGAAGAGATACCCTCAGCCCTGTCTCCCTCCCTGAAATACGTAGGAGAAGATAAAATGTTTTTTTATTTTGGCCTTGGCTCTGCCAGCGGGAAGGTGATGCCCAGGGAGGCTGGTTGCTGCCGGCAGGGCTCCAGCTGGCACCGAGGGGACGGGAGGTTGGTGGCTGCATCCCACGCCAGGAAGAGTCAGAGCCGTCCAGGGACCAGCACCTGCATCCCGGTGGTGACGGAGCAGCCCCAGGCCACCCCAGCTGGGGAAGGCTGGTGGGAAATGGGACACATCCCTACTGTCTCCCCTCAGGAACGTGGCAGCAAACGCTCACTGTGATCACCAGCAACCTCCACACTGTGAAAAAAGTCTCCGTGGACAAGGAAAGGGAAGGTAAATAGGAACAGGAGCATGGAAGGTCTCTTTTCCCAGTTTGTGCTCATGATGTCACCAGGCTCCTGGCCACCTCTGACAGCAGGACAACACCACGAGGTATGGAACAAAGGGACTCACACACAGGTTGTGGCAGCAGTCTAGACTTCAAAAGCAAAATTATCGCATGCAGTAAGGGACAAGTTGCAAAATAGTTCCCTAATGATGGCAGGACAGGACCCTGAAACACTCTGGTGACACAGTGACAGTTATTTGAGGTTAACACCAGCCATCAGAGCCACACCACAGCTGCGACAGGATCTCCATGCATGATGTGTGAGGCTTCCTGCAGGAAAAGCAGGGCAGAACAGGTAGCACACCATGAGCTACACAAAAACAGCCAGCGTTTCTTTCGCCATCGAGATGAAGAAGCTAATACTCATGATAACAAGTCTTCATGGTACAACAACGAGATTTTGCAAAATAGAACCACAGAATGGTTTGGATCAGAAGGGATCTTAACGATCATCCAGTTCCAACCCCCCTGCCCCGGGCAGGGACACCTCCCACCAGCCCAGGTTGCTCCAAGCCCCATCCAGCCTGGCCTTGAACCCCTCCAGGGATGGGGCAGCCACAGCTTCTCTGGGCAACCTGGGCCAATGTTAACAACAAAGCAATTGCCACTGGAAGCCCAATGCCAGGCTAGTTTGGACTGGTAGGACTCATGTAGCCACACCAGACCGCCTCAGATCCTCGGGAAGAAAGCTCTTTGCACCCTGTCACAGGTAAACTCAGCTAAACCAAGTCATGAGGACTCTGAAACAGCACCCTTGGAGGGGTCTGCCAGCCCCTGAGGGATGCAAGGACACCTTTGCCACATCTTGACCTCCTGCCACAAGTGTTCTTGAGCCAAAAACACATGCAAAATCAAGCAAAATTAAACTAAACCTTGGCTTTCACAGGGTTTCCCCTTCTCCTCATACAAAAAAGGGAAAAAAAAAAACAACAAAACAAATTCCCAAGTAGGTATTTTTATTTACTGAGACTCCAGCAGTCTCGTTTCCTGCTACATCCTTCTCAAAGGCAGGAGCATTGTTGCACTAATTGTAAGTCTATTGAGAAACAGGCTACCCTCTGCTTTCAAACTGGAATTAGTTACGCTCGGTCTGACCTTGCCTTATTTTGAAGCCCCGCTACATTCAAAGAAAATTAGAGTGACTCGTTAAAGCCTTTAAGAGGTAAAGCAACCCTATTGCTCCAGGTTCACGTATACACACACACACAAAAAAACCCCAAACCAAAATCAAGCTCTTAAATCACGACTCCTGCTTTGATGTGGCGAGATTTAGTCTTATATTTTAAATTCATTCATTTTCCATTGACTTCAACAATCACACCGGCTTTAATGAGCTCTCCCTATGAAAACTGCCAACTACAAAGGCTCACATTTGCTTATGTTACAGGGCTCAGCACACCTAGAAAGGAAATCCTAAAACATCCCAGGCTCCTTAGCCACCAAGATTACTAGTTTTTAATCCTCTCTGCCAAATGCATTTTTAATCTCTTGGCGTATAATAAAGCAAATTACTGTAATTGTAGGGGTAAAGTGAACCAAAACACGCACATCAGATTAAAAAACAAACAAACAAACAAGAAAACTCAACCCTTGATTATGTTTTACAGAGCTGGCAACTGGCAGAGCTGGGAGAACTGGGCTCTGCAGGCACTGAGAGAGAAGTTGCTGGGTGGATGATGAACGAGGAGCTCCATCATCCCTTGGCCACCGCTCAAGGGTTCCTGTTTCTCTTGCAGGCCCCAGGGACCATGTTGGGCCATGGATGGGCAAAGCATCCTTGCTCTCACAGCAGAATGTGAGTCCAGGTTACCGGGCTAGTGCTGCTTCACAACAAGTTCAGATGGTCCCTTGGAACTGCTCATTCCCTCCAGACATCCACCAGGCTGGCTACCTCAGGCCACCTCCTGACCCATCACATGGGTTCTCAGCACAAGAGATCTCAGGTCACGGGAGGGGATTCTCCCCCTCTACTCTGCGCCTATGAGACCCCACTTGGAGTCCTGTGTCCAGCTCTGGAGTCCTCAACACANGGTCCCTTCCAACTCTGACCATTCTATGATTCTATGAATAAATAAATTCATGGAGAAACACACATTAAAAGGGCCCTGCACACAGGTAACAAGGGCACAAACACTTCAGTGCTGGAAGAGGGTCTCCTCACACACCTGCCATACCCAAGCCATACATGGGATGCTGGTCCTTGTACCGAATCCTCCTCCTTTTCAAGCACAAGAGCCTGCTCCCAGTAAAATGCGATTATCCAGCAAGTGAATAACCCACATTATTTCATTTGGGAGATGGGTTGGGTGTGCCAGCTGCAACCCACCGCTCATTGATGGCTCAGGGACAGTCGACAACTATTTCTATTTTAAAAACAGAAAACAACTGAACTTCAACGCTAACATCCAGTTTGGCTTTAGGAGGGATTTCAAGAACTCGGGCTCCTTCGCTCCTTAATCCCACACCACGCTTCCCCACTACCAACCAGGATCGACTTCTAACAATGCAAAATCATCTGCCCACATTTTTGCAATTATTTCAGACCCGGCAAAGAGCACCCTCCCCTTTCTGTAGGGTTAATCTAAAGAACAGTTGCCAAAATGCTGAGAACACAGGCGAACAATAGCTCCTCTGATGAAATTCCTCCACTCCATAGAGAAACCAGTATCCTCCAGCTGCTGTGGCTCGTCCAGAGAGATCGACGAGTGTTTACCCGCTCCCATAAAGAAAAAATGACAGACTGAAAGATTTGAGTGCAGCTTGCAAAAAAAATAATAAAATAACATAATAATATTCACGCAGAGCCTTGCGATGTGACAGCAACCCAAAAGTTTTTCTTAATGCAACATCATTTGCTTTGTGTGAAATGGAAACCTGGGGACATCAGTGGAAGGAGGGCAACGCCGGCCACCTGTCCCGGGGACAGAGACTCGCTGTACTTATCAGTACAGACACCACTTTTAGCAGCTCCATCCCTTTAAATACTCATTCTCCCTGGAATCTCTGATCAGTCATTTATAAAAGCCGGGCAGCCGAGCCGGCCAGCTGAATTACAGCAGCTATTATCCACGTGTGCCTGAATCCAAGCAGACACCTTTATTTATAAAGGCTCTCCGGCTGACCGAGGTTTGACACCGGCTACAAAAAGCGTTCAGCATCCAGCTGACTGCCTCGGAATAATGTGATGAAAGGTTAGCCAGCACAGCCCGAGAAGACACCTTTGCACAGCACTAAGAGCCATCCTTAAAAGAATTCACGCTGTCGTGATGACTCTTTTAACTGAGAGGGTTTTAAAGTCATTGATTTCCTGAACAGACACAACCGAGCTGCACACCTTTGCCTCCGCTGCTGGGATGTATTCAAATGGATTTCATTCTTCTTCTCCCATCCTGAGTGGTTGGGGTTTTTTTTCCCAATTTGTTTTATCAGCCCTATCTTCTCTCCTTTAGGACCTCCTGGGTCTCTGCACTTTCTGAGCTGCTTTTTTGGTTGCTCACCTGCTGGTTTGTCCCCATCTGTGAGCCACGAGCATGGACACAGGTTTTCTGGGGAACCAGCCACACGTAGGTAGGTAATACAAGGGCAAAGGGATGGGGGAAGAAGAAGAAAAGCAGGTGGTAAGAAAATTAATTGCTTGTGGTTGGTCTTCTTCAGCTCAAATAATCAAAGGGGCAATGCCTGATAACAGAAGGTAACCAAGTTACAGAAGAGTTTGGGTTGGAGTGACCTTTAAAAGGCCATCTAGTCCAACCCCCCTGTCATTAGCAGGAACATCTTCAACTAGATCAGGTTGCTCAGAGCCCCGTCCAACCTGGCCTTGAGTGTTTCCAGGGATGGGCAATCTACCTGTCTTTGGCTAAAGCATGAATTCTGCTTTAAACTGACAGCATCCCCAGGAGCAGCACACAAACACACCAAGCAAGGCTCAGCTGCCTGAAGGAAGGCTTTAAATTACATGTATGTTCACATCAGACTCCTACCTCTGTTATAATAACCCAAAACAGGAGCTGGAATCTCTGCTGGGACAGAGATGGGACCCAGCTCCCCATGGGGCTCCTAAGGCTGCACTGTGCCCGGTGGAACAGTAACAGTAAGGAAGAGTCTTCCTTGCCTGATTGCTCATTTCTTAAGTGAGGACCATTCAAAGCATCTTCCTTTGACTTCCAAACGCATCCTTCCTGCTCCCAGAACGTTCTCCCTCCCCTTGCACCCATCCCTCCCATCATACCCAAACCCACGCAGCCCAGGACCAAGACCAGACCAAGCCCCAGCCCAACATCCAGCTAAAATTCATAGAATGGTTTGAGCTGGAAGAGATCTTAAAGATCATCGAGTTCCAACCCCCCTGCCCTGGGCAGGGACGCCTCCCACCAGCCCAGGTTGCTCCAAGCCCCATCCAGCCTGGCCTTGAACCCCTCCAGGGATGGGGCAGCCACAGCTTCTCTGGGCAACCTGTTCCAGAGTCTCACCACCCTCACAATCAACAATTTCTTCCTGATGACTTCGGGCATCCCTCAGAGCACCAACATGAAGCTCTGGGGAGGTTTCCCTGGTACCACCAAGGGGCTGCTGGATGGGATTCCCTGGGGATGCCCAGCACCAGCATCAGAAAGAAGCTGTGCACCACTCCTGTGTTGCCAAGTAAGTTGTTATGGTTACTGGAGGGTTTGTTGGGTGGTTTTTTTCTTTTTTCCTCCTCTTTTTAAAAGAGCTCTTATCAGTTTAACATAATACTGCCAGTCAATAACAATTCTTATCTTAAAAGGTCACTCAGGTAGTTATAACTCAACATTTCATCTACGGTTGCATTATCTGGAGGGAAACAGCCTGAGGACTTTTTAAATATATATATTTTTTTTTAATAATCCACTTCTTTGCAAGCGTAGGATTTTTAAAAAAACCTCCCAAGAGCCAAGCTGACCCCACGGGCCATTCGAGTCCGCTGGGGAACAGACAGAAAAGGCGGCAGCAGAGAAATCACACTGGGTTTTGCTGCACGAGAAAGAAGGGGAATATCCCAACAGGGAAACTACGAAAACCAGGGAAATGCATGAGCATAGACCACAGCTCCTGCAGAAACACTGTGTTCTGCTTGCAAACCTCAAATCAGCCAAGTTTCTTCCCCAAAAAAGTTGTGAGGTTTTGTTCTCCTCCACATTTCTCTCCCAATTATTTTTTTTTTCCTTCTTCACTTCCCATTGCAGATGAGGGACAGAGGGAAGGGGACAACAGGAAAAAGCCAAGGACAAGAAGAACCTACGTGTGACCTTCAGGGTTTTTTTTCCTCTTTGAAATGACAGAAATAATAAGAAAAAAAAACAATGCAGTGGCATGGAAAGAGAGTTTTTAAATGTCTCAAGCTAAACCTGGTCAAACCCTGTTTTATCCACCCGCTCAATTAGTTCTTATAACAACAATTAAAACTCCCAACACAACACAGGCTCATACCCCACCAGGCAACAGCACAAGTGAGAAGCTGGAGAACGAACTGGTTAAAAGTAGGGCAGGTTTGTGGTTTGTCCGAAGCAAGCTGTATCAAAAAAAAAAGAAAGAAAAGAAAAAGAGAAATCTGGAAGGAATTACTTGCAAGGATCAGCAACAGAGGAGAAGCTTTTTAAAGCGCCCCGTTGCTTCCACACCAGAGCCACCTCACTTGAGAGCGAAGAGCAGAGCAAAGCCACTGCATGCTGCAGGTGACACATGCAATATCAACGTTACTGTATGTAAAATCACATCTTCAGGCATCACAGCTCAACATGCTGGGTCATGTCCAGCTCCAGCAAATGTCAGGGGAGGCTCACGGGGATGGTGGCAGAAGCTGGTTCAACCCTTGGTGCAACAGAGCAGCTGGCACCATCCAGCCGTGTCCTCCATAAGAGAAAATTCCAGGCTCACAACACAAAATCATAGAATAATAGGGTGGTTTGAGCTGGAAGGGATCTTAAAGATCATCCAACCTCCCTGCCATGGGCAGGGACACCTCCCACCAGACCAGGTTGCTCCAAGCCTCGTCCAGAAAGTCTTCAACCCTTCCAAGGATGGAGTATCCACAACTTCTCTGGGCAACCTGTTTCAGTGCCTCGCCACCGTCACAGGAAAGAATTTCTTCCTAATATCTCATCTAAATCTCCCTTCTTCCAGTTGGAAGCCATTATTCCTTGTCCTATCACGACATGCCCCTGTAAGAAGTTCCCTCCACATCTTTTCTGTAGCCCCTTTAGATAATGGAAGGTTGCTCTAAGGTCTCCCTGGAACCTTCTCTTCTCCAGGCTGAACACCCCCAATTCTTTCAGCCTGTCCTCACAGCAGAGGGTCTCCAGCCCTAGGATCATCTTTGTGGCCTCCTCTGGACCCGTTCCAACAGGTCCACATCCTTCTTGTACTGAGGATTCCAGAGCTGGAGGCACTTGATCCTGCCCCTCCACCTCACACACCTGCTGTGCGACAAGGCAAGAAGTTGGGAAGCGATCCGCTTGCTTCAACCTCAACTTGATTTGCAGTTACTGGGGCCAAGATGGAGAACCACCAGCTCCTCCATTCCATTGCCACCACACAAGAGTAAGGTGATCCACTAGGAACCTTAAGACACAGCCCGGCCACCACCACAGAACCCCAGCTCCTCTACCCACTGATGAGTCCAGCCCTGAGAAGCCACCAGCTCTGACCCCTGGGGTCTGGATGTGGTGGGAGCACACGCGTTGCCCTTTCTCCCAACACTTATCTGCGGTAACATTAGACACGAGCACGAAGCTGAGAGCTAAAGCGCTGACGAATGCACCCTAAAATAAAGCCAGCATTCACACTAATTACTCTCTCAGTTACACCGATTGCAAACATAAGCCCCAGCTTGGTAGAAAAAAATTGCTTTCATGGGTCACAAATTAAATAAAGGCGGTTTTTTGATGGAAGATGAGTAATGGAAAGGTCAAAGCTTGAGAAGTTGTAGGAAGACGGGAATTCGCACCATGATCCACCTGGTCCACAGAAACTTTCACCAACTGCTTCAGGGAAACTTTGCAGGACGCTTTGGATGATCCAAGCATCAAGTGTTTTAAAATCAACTGGCCCAAAGGCATCCAGGTAAAACACAGAAATGGCGAGAGGGGCACGGAGTGTTGACGGGATGATGAGGTCTAACACACCAAAGGATCTAACGGTGTAGATGATCATCCACCAGCAACAGCCCAGGCTACGAGCAGAGTGCTTTCCTCATTCATCCACTGCTGCCCTGTGTCTTGCCCAAGCATGACGATGAAAAGAAGCCAAAGGTGAGTAGATCTCTCCATTTAAGAATCCCAGTTGATGGTTTTTAATGAGCAGAGCTGGCAGGGGGCCTCACACCCCACTGCCGGCAGAGACAAGTGTGGAAGGACCATGCCATGTCAACGTCAGCATTGCACTTAAAAGTTGCCTATCACTGCCACCAAGCATGGGGCATAGCTCCTCACCCCATCGTCCTCCTGGGATGCCTGCTTGGACCCTCTGGTCCACCTTGTGGGACAGCACAGCGATGCTTTCGCACAGCCCAAGGGCACTTAAAGTGGAGCTCAGCATTGCCATGAAGTGATAGGACAAAAGTGAAATCAAGTAAAATAAAATAAAATAATAGAGTATCATCTTCAAACTGGGCACTGGGATGATTTCCCAACCAGTAGGGTTGAAAAAACCAAGCCACAACCACCCAAGCCTTCCCTTCGAGCTGGTGCACCTTCGTGCTTGGCCATTTTTTCCCCGCTGCATCACTTGGTCTAATTAAAGGCATTACTCCTCCCCTACCACCCTTGTCTCTTCCTCTGACCAGGATGAGGAATCTAGGGCATTCTGATGCTCTCGCTGTGATACTTGACAGCCTGCCGAAATGAAATAAAAGATTTTGGCTTTAACACATGAAGCAGTTCATGTCCTGCACACAGGGCAAAGAACACTTGGTGTCCTTCCAGAGCGTAAAGCTGTTACTACCAACAGTGGAGAAGTGTTTGGATGCCCGGAGAACCCACAGGAACATCTCTGTCAACCAGCAGAGACTGCAGAAGCAAGGAAGCCATGGTAGCTCTGAACCCAGGGTCTACTTTAGAAGATCCAAGAAAACCCCAAGTCACTCATCTGGCCCTCGGAGAGGGGATGCTGAAACAGGTGAGAGCAGAAGCATGATCTACTCTCAATGCCCAAAAGCCTACAGACCAGGTTCATGGGTTCAGCAGCCTCCATCTCTCCATCGAGTCCATTCCCTGCCCCAGCACCCACCGATGGATGCAGAAGCACCACGGGTCCCACCACAACGGGCTCCTGCCTGACCTTCACTGGTGGCTCGGAGGAGGTCACAGTGTCCTGACGGCTCCGAGCAGCTGGAAGCGAAGCCGCCCAGCAAGGCCAGGCTGGAAGGAAGGAAGGAAGTTATAGCAGGCTTTTAAATAGCCCCGTGCAATACCTGAAATTTCTATTTCTGTGCAGGGATAATATGGTTTCCATATTCTTCTCCATGACCAGCAGGCCAAGCCACTTGCGCTCCAACTGAATTAGCAACAACCCACATTCTTCACCAGTTAAACCATTACAGCCCTGTGAGGCTACTCACAGCCGCCGTGCAGGACAGCCACAGGCTGCACATATGCTTCACCTAATGAAGAAATGTATAGATTTCCTTCCCTGTTTGCTTCTCACTTCTTTTTTACCTTTATCATCAAGCTCTACCTTTAAATGCACCATGGATTACAGGTGGTCCCACAGCCCCTGCACCACACCACGTCTCCAGTGCGCTCTGAGACAGCAGTGTAGCTTTCTGCAAAGTGCTTCTCCTCCAAGGTGGGTGATGTAGTTGTTTCCTCCACCCCTCCATGCTTCAGCAGGTATCCAAAGGGCCAGAGAAGCAGGAGGCTCCTCGGGGCCTTCTGAAGGTCATACGTGGCTGTACACACCAGAGCTACATCAAGTTTTGCAGTTCTAATGAGCGGGGCTTGGCCGTCAGCACCAAAAATGCCCTCACACCTCAAAAAAATAAGACAGAACTCCCTCAAAATAAATATACTTGCTTCCCTATGTCACTTGACTACTTAAAAAGAGGTGGTTTTCTTCCTTGAGTTTCCCCCATCTCATCTGCCACGCAGCAGATCTCTCATTCAGAGTCTACGAGGCAAGAAACAACCTGGACACCTTTTCAGAGAGGAGTTTTCCTCCATGCCTGGTCCACACAGTCCAAGGCTCGTGAGCCCAACTCCACCAGCCAGCGAGGATTTCACACTCTGGTCTCCCTTCAGACTCATCCTTGCCCAAGTTGTTAGTGATGACATTGCCAAGGATGGTGCCCATCCACTAAGAAACACTGCAGGGCTGTCACCCCCTTCTGAGGGCTACCAACTGAGGGGAACGTTCACGTTTTCCCACCTTCCCAATGAGGTTGGGACAAGCAACAGGTCCTGCAGATACAAAACAACTCACTTCTCATGAGGACCCACCATTTCAGTCAATTTGGAGACACTTGCTCCAGCACATCAGACCAACATGTTGCATTCAGATCAGCACTGCTTAAGTTGTGGTGACACCCCCCACCAGAGGCAGGTTTTAACCTGTGCTTCATTGAAGGTGACCACCCCACACCTTATAGCCCTCACACACCACCACTGCCACATCCCAAACATCACCAAGGATGCTGGTGGGGCACCTACAAGCAGGAGGTCACCATTTCCAAGTCAGCAAACACCAAGAAAACACACCAGGAGCCACCTCAGACCCAGCCTGGGAGGGAACTGAGCCCAAATTACTCACGTGAAACAACAGAATTCAAACAGCAAAGAGTGACATAAGGTTAGATGATGACGATGCTTTTCAGAAGAACTTGGTGTGGTTCCATTGCCGGCCAAGCCACAGATGCCAGGCTGCAAAACGGGTGCTGAATAGGAGCAATTTAAGAAATATACAGGTGGTTTTATGACGAAGGCACCGTTAACACTGGAGACTAAAAGCCATTTCCTAATGGTTCTTGGTTGCAAACCTCAGTTGCCCTTCACCCAATGCGACAAGACTGCCCAGTTTGAGATCATGTCCTGTTCTGCAGGATGCACGGGTATGTCCATCCCATGGGAAAGACACACGGAGGGCTGTTTGGTGAGAAAGAGGGAATTCAACAGATCCAGGCTTTGCTGTCACAGTCACAACTTAGAGAATCATAGAATTGTCTGGGTTGGATGGGACCTTTCAGATCCTCAAGTCCAATCATCAACCTAATGCTGTCAAAACCACCACTAATCCATGACCCTCAGCACAATAGAATCACAGAATGATATGAGGTTGGAAGGGACCTCTGAAGATCATCTAGTCCAACCCCCTGCCAAAGAAGATCTTCCTAAAGCAGGTTGCACAGCAATGTGTCCAGGTGGGGTTTGAATGTCTCCAGAGACAGAGACTACACCACCTTTCTAGGCAGCCTCTTCCAGAGCTCTGCTACCCTCAAAGGGAAGAAGTTCCTCCTCATGTTTAGATGGAACTTCTTATGTTCCAGTTCGTGCCCATCTCCTCTTGTCCTGTCACTGGGCACCACTGAAAAAAGACTGGTCCCATCCCCCTGACACCCACCCTTGAAGTATTTCTAGGTGTTGATCAGATCCCCCCTCAGCCTTCTCTTCTCCAGACTAAAAAGACCTAAGTCCCTCAGCCTTTCCAGACAACTCCTCCAGACAACTCATCATCTTTCTGGTCCTCTGCTGTAACCTCTCCAGCAGTTCCCTGTCCTTCTGGAACTGGGAAGCCCAGAACAGACAACCACACCTGCCTGGCTTTTAAATACCTCCAAGAATGGACATTCCACCACCTGTGTAGCCTCCTCCAATGCTTGAGAAGCCTTTTCACATAGAAAGTTTCCCTGATATCCAATCTAATACCCTGGAGGAACAGCTCATTTTGGGAAAAGAATCAAGGGAAGGTACCAGCAGCTCCAGAAAGGAGCAAGGTCAGCAGGACTAGAGGGGGCAAGCAGGGAGTTGAGATGGGAAGGGTCCAACCCCTGGTTTCCACCTTGCCTGACAGCAAACAAATGCTACCACACCAACTTTGAACCCAGAAAGACATCAAACCCCTATTTTTCCTCCATAATTCGCTTTTTCTGGAGTCAGGAGGTAAATCACCCCCCCTTTGAATTACTTATCCAACTTAGGGGAGGTGCCTACTGACAAAAATACAATTTGAAGGAAAAATTCCTGCTGATAAAAGAAAAATTTAAAAAAATATATCAAAAAATACATTTCTCACGGCGGGAATGGCAGCAAAGCTACGCTAAGGCACGGGAAGGCTGTGGATTTATCCTGGAGCAGCTGATTTTTAAGAGAGCATATTCCCTCCCTGCCGTGACCCCCCAAATGGACGAGGTTGGGCCCTTCAGCTGTTTATAAAAAACAGCGGGATCGCTCCCAGCCGCTCTCCGGCGGCATTCCTGCCTCTCCCTCCCGCCAGCTATATAAGGGAACGGCCAATTCCAGCCCTGATTCCTGGGAGCAACCCCCCCCTCCCCCCGGGGGGGCTTGGTTTCCTGCAGGAACTGAGGACTTCAACCCATTCTGGGTGGAAAAAAGAGGAGGAGGAGGAGGAGGAGGAGGAGAACGACGATG
>VXBW01000872.1:317564-346341 GCA_013400375.1 Thinocorus orbignyianus
GGCTGCATGCTTTGCGTGTGTCCCCCCCTCCCTTCCCCCTCTTTCCTTCCCCCCCCCACTATCAATGGGTTACGAACTGGGGGGGATCCCCCTGTGATTCCCCATCCCGGGAATTTGGGGGGGTTCCTCCGGTGCGGGGATGGGGGGGGGTGGAGAAAAGCCTGTCCCCCCTCACACCACGCCCCCCCCCTTCCATAAGGATGCGGGTTTCCCGCTGGAGGAAACCACCATCTAGTGGCCTGCGGGATAATGGCAAGGTTTTGGGGTGGGTGGTTTTTTTGGGGGGAATACTACTTTCCGCTGCCGTAGGTGCCTCATTTGCCAAAAAAATAGAGCTTTTTAAAAAATTAATTTAATTTCTTTACGGATTTGACATACCCCGGGATTCCAGGGATGAGGGATACAGGGATGGCCAAGAAGGGAAATATGGGGGGGATGGGGACAGACCTCACCCCCCCTCAAGTGCAAGCTTTTGACAAATATTGAACCAAATCTAACAGTTTCTACAGCAAAAATTCCACGTGTTTGTGGGTGTAGTACGATCTGTTGGATGGATGATCCTGCTGGATGGATGATCCCAAAGAGTGGTGCCCAAAGAGCGGTGCCCACCGGAGGGAAATCCAGCTGGTGGCCTGTCACAACTGGGCTCAGTAGTCGGACCACTTCTGTGTCATGTCTTTCCTGATGATCTCCAGAAGGATCTAGAGTGTACCATCAGGAACTCTGCAGATGACACCAAGTTAGGTGGGGGTGTTGATCTGCATGTTCAACCTGGAGAAGACAAGGCTCCAGGGAGACCTTAGAGCGGCCTTCCAGGATCTGAAGGGAGCTCCAGGAGAGCTGGGGAGGGACTCTTGGTCATGAAGTGGAGTGACAGGACAAGGGATAACGGTTTTAAATTGGAAGAGGGGAGATTTAGATTAGAAAGGAAGAAATTCTTTGCTGTGAGGGTGGTGAGGCACTGGAACAGGTTGCCCAAAGAAGTTGTGGATGCCCCATCCATGAGGATCATGGAGGAGTAGAACATAGAGAAACTCAACAAGGGCCAGTGTAGGGTCCCTCCTCCTGGGGAGGAATAACCCCAGGCACCAGAACAGGTGAGGGGATGACCTGCTTAAGAGCAGGTCTGCACAGAAGGACCTGGGATTCCTGGTGGACAACAGGTTGCCCATGAGCCAACAATGTGCCCTTGAGGCCAAGAAGGCCAGTGGTCTCCTAGGGTGCATTAAAAGAATGTGGCCAGCAGGGTGGAAGGAGGTCATCCTCCCCCACTGCTCTGCACTGGGGAGGCCACATCTGGAGCACTGGGACCAGTTCTAGGCCACCCAGTTCAAGAAGGACAGGGAACTGTTGGAGAGGGTACAGCAGAGGTTACAGAGATGATGAAGGGCTGGAGCATCTCTCTGGTGAGGAAAGGCTGAGAGACCTGGGGCTGTTCGGCTGGAGAAGAGGATGGGGCCAGACTCTTCTCAGTGGTGCCTGGTGGCAGGACAATGGGTAGTGGGCATGAACTTGAACACAGGAAATTCCATCTCAACATGAGGAAAAACTTCTTTCCTTTGAGGGTGGCAGAGCCCTGGAATGGGCTACCTGGAGAGGGTGTAGAGTCTCCTTCTCCAGAGCCATTCAAACCCATCTGGACAGGTTGCTCTGTGACCTGCCCCAGGTGACCTTGCTTTGGCAGGGAGTTGGAGGAGACGATCTCCAGAGGTCCCTTCCAACCCCTGCCAGCCTGTGATTCCGTGATCACCATCCTATGGTCCATCTCATCCCGCTTCTGAGTTTGCATGGAGCACGCTCCAGCTTTCAATGTGTCTGCTGACTAATTAAACAAACAGGAGTGGAGTTCCCTGCCAACACAACCCCATCTGTCTCCTCCTCCAGCTCCATCCTCAGAAACGGTCCATTGGAGAGCCCCTTCCCCTCCACCTCAGTGCCAAGGGTCCTCCTGCCATCTGGACATGCCAGGGGACAACCAGCCGAGCTGCGAGGACACAATATCTGCCATCCTGGGCAGGCACATCTTGCACGGGAAGACTGAAGGAGGCTCGTTAAACCATGAGAATGCCAGGCGACTGCACGTTGCTAATTTAAGGGTTGCCAAGCTCGTTTGTGCCCATAACACCTCTCTGGTTCTGCAGTAACAGCATCAACGAGAAGAACACGAGGGCTGAACATCCAACGTAGCCCTCTGTGAGGCCAGGTGGGAGATGGTGTGCCATGTCCCATCCCCATCCTCCCAACGTGCAGCAGGTGATGGAGGAACAAGAGTAAAAGGAAGCTCCAGGGTCTCTCCCGGGCTCCAGGAGACATCAAGAGCTCACCTGATAATAGAACCAAAAATAATCATCCACCACTCTGGAGATGACAAGCACCTATTCCCTGTAGATGTCCCCCAAGGAAGCAGACGCAGAGGAGGGAGATCCTGACCTAATGGCGTGTGCTGGGATGTTTGGAGGTTTCCATGGTAATTTAAAAATACATCTGAGACCCGAGGAGGAAACGCCCTGCTGCATCACTAGATGGATTGCGGGGCAGATTGGAGGGATAGACGGATCCCCCAGCTGGCTGGAAGCAAATTTTTTTGGGGCTGACTGTATGCGGTGGTGGGACTCATCCCCACCTCCATGGTCAACTCTCCTCCCTGTAGATGGAGCCCTGGAAACGGAGACACCCCAGCCAGCACAAGCACAAGAGAGAACAAACGGAAGAGGAGGATAATTCTATTTCATACAGCAATTCCTGGAGGACCTCGGGATCTTCGCAGATCCATCAGCAGTTCTGCAGGGCTGCAAATCCTGGAGGCTGCTGGTGGGGCTTTGCCTTGTCCCTGAGGTCATTATTTAGCCGGGGCAGAGGTGACAGCGTGGTCTGGTCAACCTCCACTGCGGCCATGCCGGGGTGGCTGGGCACGGCAACATCTGTGTTTCTGTTTACCTTTTCAGAGAGAAAACAAGAGACCTGCAGAAATACTCACTGAGCAGGTGTAAGCAAATTAGTGGATCTGGATGGTTCCAGAGTTCAAAGGAAGCAGTTGCTCATCTTGGTGGATGCTCCCCAATAACATATTTAGCTGAAGGAAGGATGAGTAGATCCGCCAGCACACAATGGCCCAGATTTCATAGAATTACAGAATGGTCAGAGTTGGAAGGGACCTGAAAGATCATCCAGTTCCAACCCCCTGCCCTGGGCAGGGACTCCTCCCACCAGACCAGGTTGCTCCAAGCCCCATCCAGCCTTGCCTTGAACCGCTCCAGGGATGGGGCAGCCACAGCTTCTCTGGGCAACCTGTTCCAGTGCCTCACCACCCTCACAGCAAAGAATTTCTTCCCAAGATCTCATCTAAATCTCCCCTCTTTCAGTTTAAAACCACTGCTCCTACCTCATTAAAACCAAGTATTACTGAAAAGAAGAGGGAAGGCAGGCCAAGGTAATTACACACAAAATCTCTTCTGTTTGTTCCTAAAGAAAGTGTGGCAATTGGCCACCAGGATTTTCCTCACCTCGAGTGGTGGAGCTGTGCGATTCATAGGAATAAGCCATGCCAAAAATAAACCAAATAAAAAGAAATATAAGAAAAGTAAAAATAAAAAGTAAAGAATAAAACCTGCTTGGGTATCCAAACTGGATGGAGCAGCCGTTAAAAATCTGTGTTTATCCTCACACTCCTCTGCCCAGAGTGAGGTTTGGGGACAACCTTGGGTCTGAATTCACCCACTGATCTCCTGAGGTCTGTCCTACACCTGTCCACGTGAGGACAGGGATCTACACAGGGAATACTGTGCAGCATGGGAAGCGTGGTTCGCGTCGTGTTTGTTTAGTCACGGGCAAGGGGTTGCTTTGAGAAGACCCTGTTCCACCTCGGAGAACTCCGTCCTGTGTGGGGTGAGGGCGCTGGCATCTCTCCAGCCAGGTCACCTCTGCCTGGTGCTGCAGATGAGTTGCTCACCAGCACCCTGAGGATGCAGAGGCAGCAAAATAAATCAGCTTAATTAACGAAACTCAGAGAAGCATCCCAGTCTGCTCACCCGCCCGGTGATGCAGGTAGAATCGGTGATGAAGAGGAGCCGAGGAAGAAGGGGATGGGAAGGATCCATTTAACCAAGCAGGCAGTAAGTTTGAAACAGCCAAACCTTCCTGTCCCATCAACAGCAAGTGACTATTTGCAGGATTTTTGCAAAACTTAGACCTGTGTGTGTGTGTTTGTAGGGTCAAAGCCCGACACAAGTCCCCACTGGCTTGTGTGGCACAGGAGAGATGTCCCAACAAATCTCCGGGGCTCCGGGCTCCTCTTTATCCATGCTAACACCCCCTAAATGCTAGCCAGCACGATGGTTCCCTGGATGGCTGTATCCCACATGTTTACCTACAACACTCACATTTCTCAAACCATTTCCAGCTTGTTGTAGGGTTGGGAGCTGACTGAGGCTGCATCCTGAGCAGATGGCCCTGATGGAACAAGATGCTGGTCCCCAAAGGAGGCACCACTCAAGGGGGCCGCTCGGCTCCCCGGCTCAAACAGCTCCAAGACGGGCTGGGAGATGTGCATTAGCAGGCACCATTGAGGAAATTGCTTCCCTAACTACCCCTTTCAAGCAATTCTCTTGAACTCAAGACACGTGTCAGTTGCATTGATGCTAAGACAGTTTTCCTACTTAATTATTAATAACGAAGCGTGCCTGGCACTGAAAAAAAATGACAGTAATTTAAAGAGAATTTCCTTAAAGGAGAGTGGAAGAGTCATCGGGCTGGGGGAAGTTTTGGATGTAGGCAGGATGCTGGAGTGGAGAAAAACCTTCGTGTTCCCACCTGATAAAACAGGATCCAAGCATGGAAGGCAAACATCTCACACTGATCTTCCTGCTCCTGGCTCCAAACATGCAGCTTTCCACAAAACTTATGTAAAAGTAATATCTAAGGCTGCACAGACACAGCTAGAACGGATGTAGAGATGATCCACTGAGACCTCCAAAGGATATTCTGCATTTTGCCCGAGTCCTCTGAACTTGCTGCAAGAACCAACAGGAAGGGGAAAAGTTGTGGAAACTTGGAGTGAGCTGGAGAGAGAGGCACCGTGGTCTGGATCCAGTTTGGCAGAGGGGATCCAGTCTCAGCCCTGCCCTACACACCGTCCTTGCCTCTCTTTCCATCCCACCACATCTCAAGGGCACTCACTTGCCCAGGACACCCTCTGCTCACCCTCATACAGAGGTTGCTTCTCAAGGGTCCTCAGGAGAACTCCATAAATGAGGGCTGGAACATCTAGGAAGGGCTAAGAGCAAACTGGGTAATGCCAATCCCAACTCCCTGAGGAACCCGACTGGTTGTACGATGCTCCACTGAGGTGCTTAAACTGCTGTTCAGATGTATTTACATGTTTCCTTGAAAAACAGGGAATAAATATGTAAAAATGTAAATATTGCTTCATATATACGAAATTTAGCTAACCCAGCTTGTCTCCAGCTACCACCCAGCAGAGGACAGCAGAGGTCACTCCCACCAGAGCCTGGCATGGGGAGCAGGGAACCCTCACAGCTCTGCCCACAGGCCACCCAACGCACTTGGTGCCATATGCCAAAATGTCCCCAAACTGTCAATCCTGTCTTCATGGGTATCAAAACATTTGTCTGTGAGAGATGGGAAAAGAAGAAAAGGAGAAGATTCTCATGGAAACAAGGAGATGCAGAAGGGGGATAAAACCACCTTATTAGGTCAGATTTGTGTAGGTAGGGTCTTCTCAGCTGGACCAAGGTCCATCTCCAAGTCCTGCTACGAAGGATTCTGTTCCTCCAAATAGAGAGGCACACAAAAGACTGAAAATCATCCCTCCTCTTGTGCTTTAAGGAGCTCACTTGGACAAACAAGGCTCTTGATCAAAACCTAACAGACACATCTTTGGGTTTGCCGTGTCCTTGTATGGGCTGGTCCCACTCCCCACAGCAGAGACTAGCACATTGTTAAAATACGAGATCATAGAATGGTTCATGTTGGAAGGGACCTTAAAGATCATCGAGTTCCAAGATCACACATCCAAAGATCATGCATTATGGTAGTGTAGATGGTTGTAGTTAAAATTGGGCAAAGCTTGACAAGCTACTACCTCAACTTCACCAGCATCCAGTCAGCTCTCTGCCCTCGCTACCTCTTTCAGTAGATTTCAGACCATGTGAGAGAAGGGGAATGCAGGCTGTGCTGGAGGACGTGGTTTTTACGGGAATCACCCAGCAAAATGAAGCTCAGCAAAAAGAGAGGCTAAGGGAACAGCTCTACAAAGCCTGGACATTTCTGCATCCATGAGGTTCTGTGAAATAAGCATCTAAGAGGGTTACAGCAAGTAGATCCAACAGTTACACCAAGGGAACACCAAGGTAGAGGCTGCTAAAATGAAGGATATAAACAATCCCATCATTTATATGTATGGCCATAGTGTCAAGAGTCTGTTATGTTATTGAATAACTTTTTCAGGACTGGAGGAAAGCAGATGGTTTGTTAATGGTAGAGCTTTAAATGCTGTTGGACTTGATAGAGGCATTTCATTCAGAAGTTGGCGCTGAAACTGAAAACCAGAGCTGGCAGACTTATTTAAGTATCTTCCCAGAGATGTGAAAATGTGTAAAGATTGAGAGACTGGAAAAGCTATAGCCATTCTTAAAAGTGAATCCACCAGCTCTTGGCAAACACCTTTATTTTGGTCCTATAGCAAAAGGTAAAGGTAACTTCTTGTGTTGTTCAAGCTGTCCTGGTGGAGGAGGATTTGGATGATGCTGCGGCTGCTTCAGCCAAGGGTCTGGGACTGACCACCCAGGAAGAAGCTGGCGTCCAGAAGAAAGGCAGCAGCTGGGTTGTCCATCCTGTCTCTGTGTAGGGCAGTGTTGGGTGAGAAGCACTGCTTTTCCAGCTGTCATGTGCTGTAGATGGCTGCCCTGCTCTTGCTTTGATCAATGAGATGTGCCATCATGGAAAGGGATCTGCTAACCTTGGCCAGCAGAGCACGAGAAGACTGACTCCCTCGAGGCTCCCTGCTTGCTGTAATTATCCTCAGCAATAGCTCACCCTGGAGGCTGCTGAGTTTTGAGCTGGCAGTCCAGGCTCCTTCCCTCCATGGGAAATCCTTCAAAGCAGGACCCTCAGGAGCTAGAGATCAAAAACTAATAGCATTGAGCACGGTGTCTGTGCTGCATTAACCAGCTAAGAGGAACACCTGGATCTCACAGTGAATTCAGGTGGCAAGAGACTGATGCACAGTGATCCCTGGTAGATCCTCACTGCCTCCAAACACGAGAGCATCTGCAGAGTGAAAAGAAAAAAAAGAAGAAAAACAAGAGCTATCAAAATAATTCACAAGTTTGCAATCCTCCCTCTAGCCTCTCTGTTAAAATATTGCTCACAAGAAGCTGATAGACACCGAAATAAATAGCACTATGAGAGAGAGAAGTGATGCATTAGACTTCTCACCAGTCCC
Organism: Thinocorus orbignyianus; assembly: GCA_013400375.1. NCBI lineage: Eukaryota > Metazoa > Chordata > Aves > Ciconiiformes > Thinocoridae > Thinocorus > Thinocorus orbignyianus. The sequence goes on from VXBW01000872.1 coordinate 325,027, forward strand.
CTGACTCCAGCTACTATTGGAAAATCTGCCAAGAAATTATTAGATGTGAAGTGGCTATGCAATGGGAGAGTAAAAAATATTAGGAACCGCCAAAACTCCTCATCTGATGAAGACAAAAAGCTGGAGGAGGCATCTAAAACCTAGAAAAGCTTTGTAAGTACAAATCTGCTGCTGATTCCAGAACGTCGTAGACTCAGGATATAAAACACAGGTAACAACTACTTCTTCAGATAACTTATTGCTGGTCCTGTATAAGTAGTTGTGGGATTCACTCAACCCTCTGGAGCACCTGCAGAGGTAGTTACAGGTGTTTTCTGAAGAATGGAGACACATCATGTCACAACTATGGCAAATGTCACAGTGCTGCCCTTTCTGTGGCTGAGGAGTCGTATCTAAGTGAAGGAATAGCATCTAAGAAGGAGTAAAAGGAGTTTTTTGGGTTTCTCTGACCCCTACTGAAGGCTCAGTAACCTCTACATGAACTTAAAATGTCACTGCTTTTAAAAAAAAAACTGTCAGAGAAACAGAGAGACTCCTCACTTTGGACACCAGGCTCCACTGAAGACTTCATCTAGTCTCAAGACAACGTTCACATACAGTATTTTCACTGTTTTAAGTCATTCCCGTTCCGAGATGGCAGAAATAAAGCAGGAGCTTTCCCAGCTCAGATGCAGCAGCATCTAGACAAAGGTGCCTTTATATAGGTGTTGCACATTCCTACACATTTATGGAAGCAGAGCAGTAGAAGTCCCTTTTCACAAGTATAACCATGGCTGAACTACAAGCTCCCATCTCTCTACCCACATCGTTCATGGACACGGGGGTGTAAAAGCAATACAGCAACAGAGCATGGACCCATCCAAGCGACTCAATTCTGTTCAGCAGAGACTTTCTGAGCCCCTCAGTGGTCAGCAGCTGGGGAAACATCCCAGGGGATCATGTCTAGCACTGTTTTGGAGAGTGGTGGCAAGGCAGGGAGCAGGGTCTGGCTGGTTTGGGGGGACCCTGCAAAGCCATGGCCCATAAGCTGTGCTTGGGTATGAACACACATCACGAAGCCACTCTATGCCACCAAAGCAACATTAAAATGGTAGTGAGAGTAAATTATCCAAAAATATAAACCTTATCCTGGTCTCCTCTTTGCCATTCCCACCCTGCATACTCCAGCAAGACCACAGCAAGCCCTTCCAGGGGAGGACTTTTGCTGTATCAGATAAAATTCAGCTATTCCAGGCATTAATTACATTATCCATAAACATACAGGACACCAGGTACAGCCTTTGCAGGGGCTGCACGTCCGCAGCAGCGACAGAAGCCAGCCCTTGCTGGAAGTGTTCAAGGCCAGGTTGGATGGGGCTTGGAGCAACCTGCTCTAGGGAGAGGTGTCCCTGCCCATGGCAGGGGGGTTGGAACTTGATGATCTCTAAGGTCCCTTCCAACTCTGACCATTCTATGATTCTATGATTCTATTCTGGGTGTCAAGACAACTGAGCAAACAGTGACTGGTGGCCAGTTACTGCAGAGGCTTCCCAGTTACACACATCAGCCCCAGACCTCCTCCACCTGGTAGACCTCCAGGCACAGGGGGATACTGAGCAAGGCACAAACCAGCAGGAGAAACTTAGACCCTGATTCCTGGCTCTTTTTACCATACTTATGGTTTAATGTTAGCAAGTAAATCATAGAATCATAGAATGGTCAGAGTTGGAAGGGACCTTAGAGATCATCAAGTTCCAACCCCCCTGCCATGGGCAGGGACACCTCTCCCTAGAGCAGGTTGCTCCAAGCCCCATCCAGCCTGGCCTTAAACACTTCCAGGGATGGGGCATCAACAGCTTCCCTGGGCAACCTGTTCCAGTGCCTCACCACCCTCACAGCAAAGAACTTCTTCCTAATATCTCATCTAAATCTCCCCTCTTCCAATTTAAAACCATTACCCCTCGTCCTGTCACTAGACTTCCTGACCAAGAGTCCCTCTCCAGCTCTCCTGGAGCTCCCTTCAGATCCTGGAAGGCTGCTCTCAGGTCTCCCCGGAGCCTTCTCTTCTCCAGGCTGAACAGTCCCAGCTCTCTCAGCCTGTCCTCATAGAAACTCATCTTGAAGCTGAAGGAAAACGTGTGCATGGGTTGTCATCTGCTCAGATCAACCAAAACATGAGATGCTGATACTCTCCTTTCCCTTAATTTCCCAATGGACCCAGGCTGGCTACTGATAGCAGAGCAGACAGCCTCAGCGCTCTGATGGTCAACAGTCATCCTCAGTGGTGGTGGTGGGGACACTTTAGAGGGCCTCTAGCAGAACGCAGCACCAATTTAGCCCCCAAGGAGCAAGGGTCAGGGGATCAGCTCATTTTCAAAGCACCTTATGGGAATTTTGAATTCCTCATGGGAATTGGAAGACCATTTGAGGATGAATTGGCCTGAATTGTCTCCTTCCTACCATTTGCTGTCTATCTACTTGCAGCAGGTAGATAGGGAGGGAGGAAGATGTCCACTGGCATTTGGAAAGGCACCTTGGGACATCCCTAAGTAACATCATTTAAGTTTGATCGACTCATTTCAAAGCCTCAGCTCTAATTACAGCTGATGAACGAAGCCAAGCGGTGAGGTACCTCCCACCCTCCCCCACAGCAAAAATCACTGAATTTGTAATACCCCAGCACTGCTGGAAAGAAGCAAGCCTTGTTATCAGAAGTCTGCATAGGTTCCTTGACGTCACTAAATCCATAAACGTCGTCCATAATGAGTGGAAGAGGAATGTTATATTACCTCTATTACAACAGGGTGACAGAGCAGAACAGTCTCTGTCAATATAGCGCGTTTTCGTGGGTCATGGGAAGGTTTTACTTCTCTCTCAGAGCCTCAAATCCCCATTTTAAGACAACCAGGGGACACACAAGGCAGCTTTCGAGCTGCTCCTTTTACTTCTCACCTGATCTATATTTTGAGATGGCTCCTTAGAAGAAGGGCAAACGTAATAAGCCAGCCACTGCACTTTTTATAACTCTCAGTCAGGTCTTTGATTTGGGCCAGCAAGGCAGCTTGTTAGATCTGATCAAGCAACTAAGCATCTCTGGAAAACGCTGTTAAAAGAACATGAAACAAATGAAAAGCTGGGACAGAGTTAATGGCAAACACAGGTCCTGGCAGTGCAGCACGGCTACATCCTGTTTGCCATTATTATTTAATACTGGCATCGATTGCCTGAGGGATGAGACAGACCAGGCAATTCTCTGCGGGGTTTACTTGAATACCATTTCACTTTGAGATTAAACAAGCCCACGAGCTTGGATCACACTGTCTTGTTGGGAAATTTTAATTAATTGATTTAATGTCAGGGACTACTGCAGTCAAGCAGTAAACAACACCTCTTTGATCACCTACATGGGCAAATCAAGTCCCTGATAACTATCAAGCGGTGCCCAACTCTGGGTTAGAACCAGCACAGTGTTAACATGCTCCTCTGGAACAACAATCTGAACAGCCACTGTCCCACATGCTGGTAGGATAAGCTGTTCATGTGGAAACAGGTATTCACAGAATCAAGGTTGGAAGGGACCTTTCAGATCATCTAGTCCAGCCATCAACCTAACACTGACAAAAGCAGTCGTATCTCTGAGGACTATTGCTGTGGCTCAGGCTTTTTGGGGTTTATGTTAACTTTTCTAGGTCTAGAACAACTTCCACCAGCTGTCCATCTCACAAGTGACACACAGATATGAAGAGAAGCCTGAAGAGTAATTAGTTCCACCACGACCACACTAGTTGCTTGTCTTTAATGGTAGAACAAGGCCAGTGACACAGAGGCCAAACTCAGCAATTACCTCCACCCTTGTACATTGCAACCAAGGTAGCAAAACTCAGCACAAGACCACATTTTTACTTTGAAGACTGATTTCACCCACTCATTCTTGCACGTTCATGTTCTCACTAGCACCAAGACATGCATCCAGGTGGTCCAGTGAGGATTGCCTGTAGATACACAAAGGACAGCTCATCATGCCCCTGTGACTCACCCCTGGTGGTGAAGACACTATGAAATTTACAGTCTGTAATACCAGTGGCTCTGGGTCTGCTTCATTGCCTCCTGCTGCTGTTTCTCCACATCTGCATTGTGGTCTCAGATGAGGTATGGTGGCCCTGCTGCCACCCAGCACTGATTCCTTCTGCTATTACATTCTCCTCTGCCCTCCTCTCACCGTTCTCAGCCTCCTGAACAACAGCACATACACCCCTCTTCACCACACAGAACCATCTGTCTTCCAAAGTTCTCTGTGAGCATTGAGTAGTCCCCATGGACACCCAGGTATCTAATTCCTGTTTGATATACAGTGCAAACAAAAGGCTGATTTGGCCAGCAGTTTATTCCTGAGTTGTCCCTGGCAAGGAATGTCACTTTAGGTAGACCAAATCAATTAGCTTACAAACAGCCTCCTGATTGTTGGCTGGAAATCTGTGGCTACAGCCATCAATGTCCAATCCCTCTCTTTACAACTAAGCATCATTCTTTCCACCACCACCACCTAAATCTTTTCCTTGGAGGCAATCACCAGAAGTTTGGAAGCAGGGGCATGGCAAAACAAAACAAACCAACCAACCAACCAAACAAAAGGATGATGGAAAGACGAAATACCTTTGAGTAGGAGAAGCTTCCTCCCCTGGTTTGGAGCTGCAAGAGAGCACAGCTGAATGGCTCAGAGCTTGGCGTTCTCTTCCTGAGATGAAGCAGCTTATCCTGGAATTGGATGTGGGGAAAAGTTGGAAGGGAACAAGAGGAAGGACAGAAAGCAGCTAGTCCCCATTTTCTACAGGCTGTAACGAGCATTTGTATTTTTGTCTGATATAAGCAGACGTGAAACCCAGCCCTTTAGGAGAATTCAACTCTCTCTCAAGAAGCAAACCAACAATTTCTCTTCTCAACAAGCCATTTTTATTGTTGTAGACATTACACCATTGGAAGGAAAAAGGAAGAATTTTCTGCTATTCTTAGTTTCCAGTAGAGTAAGTAAATTCCCTGGGACTATTGATAAAATGTAAATGGTTAACTTTGCAGCCAAGCTGACAAAACAAGGAAAAAAAGAGTTGGAAATTTCCCAAAACTGCCCAACTAACTACTCTACGGAGCAATTAACGAACGTTTGCATGGAGAGCAAGTTCTTACAGCCCTTGCTAACAAGCCTGAAAGTCTGTGCCTCAAGATGACGTAGCAGAGGCTCGAAAGTGTCACCAACATTTAGTTCAAGCCAAGAATAATCAACAAAAATCCTTCCACTGGTTCCAAGGGGCTCTGGCTGTGGTCCCTCACACGCACACGCATGCATGCACACACACAATCCCTCCAAACAGCCAGGAACAGTATCCCGGAATCACGCCTTCACCTCCCAGCCAGCTCCTGCCTTCACCTACAAAATAAATACACAGGGCTTTAACAATGAAGACTATTTACTTTCCTTCATTCGATACCTTCTGTAAAGTGCTAAGTTTCTAAATTACACCAAGTCAAAATGATGTATCGCCCTAATATTTTAAATACAATAAATACAGAACAAGCTATGAGTTGTGTGTGAGTTTTGTTCTTTTTTTAGTTAGGTATTCTAAATTTAGTAAGCAAAATAGCCTCCAGTAGTACTCCGTGAAAAACTAGTAAGAAGTTATAAATAAAATCACATCCTTCAAAAATCTCCTACACACTTCTTCTGTCCACATTGCACGGATAGATGTAGTGTTCCTGTGAGCATATGGAGGGAAGACAAATAAGGAAGCTGCAAATTACCTAACAATAAAAAGCAAAACCATACAAGTTAACACTACATATCCTCCCAAAACCAGTCTGTTTTCTACATTTAAGAACCCAGTTCTTCTATTTTTACTTTTTTTTTTTTTCCTCCCCGTTAAAAAACTCTTCTGGGAAGAACATCTTGCAAGACCTGGGTCGATCCATCTTCATCTTGCTCTTTTTTACTGCAAAGTGGAAAAGATTCTTGAACAAACTGCCTACACATGGGACACTGCTGGAAATACTTAACACAGCCATCACACAAGCAGGCGTGTCTGCAGGGCAGGAGCACCCAGTTCACTGTCCCGTTCTGGCAGACAACACAGTCTTTGCTGTTTTCTTCATGCAATTCTGGTTCGTCTTCAGCCAGCCCGGCCTTTTCTAGCAAGCTTCTGTCAGTGTTTCTCTCACCAGGGGATGTTTCGCTTTGAGGTGGCCCAGCACTATTTGCAGACATGAAGAGTTGCTGAAATACACACGTACACAAACATTTAGAAGTCAACAAACTCTCCCCCGATACCCGAACACGCGCCTGTGATGTGAGCTCGGCTGGGTCAGATTCACCGGTTTCCACTGGGTTAAAGAGTGCCAGAGTCACTCTTTGCCTGGCAGCTAAAGGTATTTCAGAAACATAAAGTGACATAAAATGCTGGGAAAACACTAAGGATAAGTTCAGCAAGTCTTAGCCGAATCAAATCAATGTATATTTATGAACAGAACAGTCCAGGTTTCTGTTTCTGGCTTATCATTCTCTCTGCCTGGAGGGATGCTCCTCTCCATTCCTAACAAAAAAATATATCCACCAAGCTGGCAAACCTACTTTACTCAACTCATCTGTTCTTGCTTGTATTAAAATCCCCTACACCTTTTAGTCACAGGAGGTGATTCTCCCACCCTACTCTGCTCTCCTGAGACCCCACCTGGAGTCCTGTGTCCAGCTCTGGTGTCCCTAAGCACATGAAGGACATGGACCTGTTGGAATGGGTCGAGCAGAGGGCCATGAAGATGCTCAGAGGGCTGGAGCACCTCTGCTGTGAGGACAGGCTGAGAGAGCTGGGGTTGTTCAGTCTGGAGAAGAGAAGGCTCCAGGGAGACCTTATAGTGGCCTTCCAGTATCTGAAGGGAGCTCCAGGAGAGCTGGGGAGGGACTCTTTGTCAGGAAGTATAGTGATAGGACAGGGGGTCATGGTTTTAAAGTGGAAGAGGGGAGATTTAGATTGGATAAGAGGAAGAAATTCTCTGCTGTGAGGGTGGTGAGGCACTGGAACAGGTTGCCCAGAGAAGCTGTGGCTGCCCCATCCCTGGAGGGGTTCAAGGCCAGGCTGGATGGGGCTTGGAGCAACCTGGGCTGGTGGGAGGTGTCCCTGCCCAGGGCAGGGGGTTGGAACTGGATGATCTTGAAGGTCCCTTCCAACTCTAACCATTCTATGATTCTGCACATGCTCTCTGAACAAAGCCAGTAAACTATCACACAGCCAAAGATACCCACAAAGGGCACGCTACAAAACTATGCAGTTATTTCTGTTCAGTTTAAGCAGTGGTTTAACAACTGTAACCACACATGAAAAGAAAGCTTAAGGAAATCAACTTGGAAGTTTGCCTGGATCAACTACATCAGCAAAAAACAGCCTGGACAAACATTTCTTTGGACAAACGTGTTTCTGAATGAGTGCTCATTCAATCCACACAATTAATTTGGCTCAAATTCTACCTTATCAATACCTTACATTATTTTTATTATCACAGTAATATTAAGTGAATCACACTGAATCACATCATCAACTCCCTGACAGACACAGGACAAAGATGGTCCCACAACATGCATACATAAGGGAACATGGAATGGAATAATTAAAACATTGGTTTAACTTATCATGGTATGTGTTGGGCAGCTTCCTTACTTTGTGCAGGTATTGCAGTGAAAAGAGATTAAAAAAATCAGTTTATTCTGAGGCTCTCCCAGTTGCAGGGCAATAAAGTGCTGGTTTGGGAGACCATAGGGAGGTCACAAGTGTCCTGGTGAGTGGAACCATTTGGCCCAGCTGTCTAATTTCTTACTACTGCTTCAGTAAGTAGACATGCCCTAGGCTTCCTAGATTAGAATCAAGTAATTTCTCCAGGAAATCTTGAATTTTTTCATATAAAATATTTCTGTACAGTAACGTTGGCTGGAACTATAAAAGAATTTTAACTATTATCCAATTCTTTGCATAACAATAAAAGCCTTATACTAATTTTGGCTCCTGAAAGCCTACAGAAACTAAACTTAATGCTGCTGCCCAAACAACATAAGACTCAGTGTGTACCTTACCTTCAAATCATGGTATTGACCTTGAGCTAGAAGCAGATACTGATACAATATCCTGCAGGAAAGTCTGTAGCTCTCATCAGGAATGTGAATTACAGCCACCATTGAAATCTGCCAAAAGAAAAACTGTGTTTAGTAGTTTAGGACTTCAACAATGTCAACTTCAAGCATAGATTAAAAAAAAATAAACGTGCTGGATGAGGTAAAAACAGGATATGGCAGAAGAAAGCACTTCAGCTTTCCATCCTGACCCTCCATGGAGCTCTTCTATGGCCAGTTCACTCTGGAGACCTGCTCCGTCTGCTCTCACCTAACGGAATCAGGCCCCAAACCGAAAAGGCACTGAAGGACACGCACATTCTCCCATCTCCCTTCCAAAAACCACAAACCACAGGTTTTAGACTCTGGAAAGCATTGAGAAGTGTCACTGATTGGCTTGTAAACCGAGCAGGCAAAAGACAAATTTCACTGGAAAGGATTCTGAAAGGACCCCACGGGCTGACTTTGGAGTCACTTTTCAAGAACAAAAGCCCTGCAAGCTCGCACGCTGCGCCTAACGCTCCTCACCCTGCCCAAATGACGTAATAGCCTCTAAAAAGCAGGGGGAAAAGAAAGTGAAATTCACTATTATTGTAGTTCCCAGAAGCTGTCAAAAGAGAAATGAAATATAGAAGAAAGCTGTTTTGTTCGAAAAAAAAACACTTTTAAAGGCAAATCAGACTTACACTTCAAAATCCACTACATGGCTAATGACACACAGAGTTTAAATACGTATGCACCTATGCATTTATATCAAATTAATTTACTCTCCTTTGGCAATAAGGTCTTTTCTTCTAAATCACAATGTCCCTGCACCACTATTAACTTTGTTTTGCAATCTGGAAGCTATTAAATTTCCATTAAAATGATAGATTTTTGAGTTTTGATAATAAGGAGTTTAAAAGTTAATTGTTCTCAGTGTATTTTTTATTATGTCACCCCCCCATTAAGTGCTTTCTGAATGATGATGTTAAGTTTGCAATTCAGAGTTTGTTCAGACACCCAGGCAACTTTTTAACTCCGAGTGGGACCAGTTCCTAACACAAGCATCTCGATCTTCAAGCTACTGTCTCCTATTATGCTGTTCTGTAGTACAGAAATACATACAAATAACATATTCTGCTATGATCTAACAGAAAAGCTGTGCTGGTTGATTGCAGAACCCTTTCCCCTTTAGCACTAGGTGTTTTCTCCCTCTATAAATACTTGTACACCATCATCAAGTTACTCTCAATCTTCTGTTTCATATACAGGTCTAAGATCTAAGTCTTCTTCCACTTGAGCCCTGGCCATTCTTCAAATAATTTCAGTAACTCTCATGTATGGTCATGCTAATTTTCTGGAGCTAGAAAAAAATTAAGAGACAAAACCAAATAGGTATGGTCTGGCCAGAAATACAGTTAGTGTGAAAATGAGATCCCCCAGAAAAAAATAAATACTGTAATATCATCCATATTAACAATTCAAGATCTTGATGCACTGATGTGACAAACCATTTCATTCTTTGTGGAAATACCATCCTGGCCACAGTGGCAGAGATCCCTTTCCACACTACAGTTACATTTTACAAGTCTGTTTCAACAACAGATGCAATTTACCTGGCAAGAGGTTCAGGTGGATTTACTCTTTTGACCACGCTATTAAGAGATTTTAGTTGTGTCACTTTGCTCAAAAACCAGGGGGATAATACCTCCCCCACTCTCCTTTCATCCCTTTCTTCTATGCTAAGGAACAACAGAGTGGTGTTCCAAATTCATCTCTGTGCTCATGTCAAACACATTCAAATGGGAAATTTACAGTCTCTTTATATTAAACTAATCTGAGCTCTAAAGGTACATAGATGTACTAATCTGGGAAACAGCTCGAGTGACAACAGGAGGGAAGAAGGTCAAGTGACAAGAAGCCAAGGACAGGCATCATTTGGGATGGGAACAGATGTTTTTAGGCATCAGTGTGACCACAAACAGTTTTCAAATGGAAGTATAGGAAAGTGTTCAGTGGATTTAGGCAGCTGGCTTCTGAGCTGATTTATTTTCTTGCTGAAGCAGTCAGTGTTATCAGCTTGTCAACCAAATGAAAAGACGGGAGATAGAAGCGCATCCCAAATCATTCCAAAAAGAACCAGTCAATTTAGAGTTTAGAAGATATACTGAACTGCATGTGACAAGGCTGAATATGCTTTAACTGGAAGAAAGCAGGAGGAGACCTTTCTGGGGAACGGAGTATCTCCTGTCAGTCTGCTGCAAGACCTTCACACCTTCCTGTAAATGCCCTGGAGCTGGCTACTGTGAGACATAATGTACTGCATTACACAGGCTCGAGCCTGTTGCAGAAAGGTAATTTCCACATTCCCAACAGTCAAGTCAGCAATCAGCTCAAATATCTGTGCCAGACAGTAAAATAAAAATAATCCTTCTACCTTGCCAACAGCAATTCAAAAGACCGGATCAGCACAAGAGCTCCACCACAGGTTTATGTGATCAGAAAAATCAGAGTAACAGCTCACTAACACACCACAGCCCAAGTTCATCTGACCACAGGGCTTACCACAGAAACCTCTGCATGTATGAGCTTTCTGCAAATCACAAATATCTTCTGAATGGCATGCATAATTCTTATACAACAATTTCCCCCTCTACTCTGCGCTTTTGAGACCCCACCTGGAGTCCTGTGTTCAGTTCTGGAGTCCTCAACATAGAAAGGACACGGAACTGTTGGAACAGGTCCAGTGCAGGGCCACCAAGATGATCAGAGGGATGGAGCAGCTCTGCTGTGAGGACAGGCTGAGAGAGCTGGGACTGTTCAGCCTGGAGAAGAGAAGGCTCCGGGGAGACCTGAGAGCAGCCTTCTAGGATCTGAAAGGAGCTACAGGAGAGCAGGGGAGGGACTCTTGGTCAGGAAGTCTAGTGACAGGATGATGGGTAATAGGAAGAGGGGAGATTTAGATTGGATATTAGGAAGAAGTTCTTTCCTGTGAGGGTGGTGAGGCACTGGAACATGTTGCCCAGGGAAGCTGTTGATGCCCCATCCCTGGAAGTGTTTAAGGCCAGGTTGGATGGGGCTTGGAGCAACCTGCTCTAGGGAGAGGTGTCCCTGCCCAGGGCAGGGGGGTTGGAACTTGATGATCTTGAAGGTCCCTTCCAACTCTGACCATTCTATGATTCTATGATTCTTTCCTCTTCCACCATGCTCTGGAGTCACTGGTGACAAAGGACCGAGTTCCAGGGGACAGGGAAAGGAAGCTGTTTTATTCAAGCTGAATAAAACACTCCTGAAACATTCAGTGACCCTAAAATATATCCTTACAGTACTCACAATATCATATATTTCTCTGTCTTCTTCATCAGCCAACGTCAACAACGCTATCAACGGATAGCGAGATCTAGGCACCGGGCCAAAATCGACAACTTGAGCATCTTCTGGTAACTGACAATATTTTTCTTCCTTGTTGTTTTTTTTAATGCTTTATATGTGTCAAGGAAAACAATCAGTGTCCCTGCAATTGTAGACAAATGTGACGTTTGCATGAAGAATATTTTTCATCATATTTGTTCATAAGCATATTGTGCCAAGAACTGCCGAGCGCTCACAAATCTCAACACTCTCTGTGCCAACAAATTAGCATATTTTGTCAAAACAAGTTAAAAAACCTAAAAAAGGATACAAGTACTGTTGTCTGTAGAGGTATTCGCTGTACAGAGCATCTTCCAGGGCCTGAGGAGTCTTTATTCTGAAGCAGTAGACGTGTTTCTGCAACGCTTCGTGGAGTTTTTGGACACTGCAGCCCCAGTAGCACGTAAGAATACAGTCTTCCAGACAATCAGGTGTCAGTGCTATTCCCTCTTGAAGAAAGAAAAGAAGGATTTCATTAACTTCTCAACATACAGGAATTCAGGAATTGCTAAGTGTATGTTCTTAAAGGCAGAAAATAACAGTGTCCCACATTTTTATCATTATAATCCAATCTTTTAAGAATTTAGACTAGGTTTAGTGCTTATGAAAGTCCGTGGAGATGAGGAATGGCTGATTAAGCCAACAAAAGTAGCGTGTGCATTTTAAAAAGGGTAAATTTTAACTTCTGGTAATGTTTTACACACTCACTGGCATACCCAAGAGCACAACCCCCAGCCCAAAGTCCAATCCCTCCTTAGATAATGGTATTAATTGGATCACTGGCCTACAACACCCTCTCTGGACCCAAAGAATAAGGCCCTCTGGATCATGCAGCAGAAGAATAAAAAGAGAAATTACATTCCTTGTTTCCTTCCTAAAAATCAAGTACCCAACCTATTAAACTTCTAAACACTTCACACACAGAGGAGCAGAACTCTTAAAAAGTCCCACCAAACTCAAGTGCTCAAACCTCCTGAAAAATCCAACTAGAAAACTAAGCTAATAGGTTTGTTGGGGTTTTTTTGTTTGCTTTTTTTTTTATTTTTGGGGGGGTTTGGTTGTTTTTTTTTTTGTGGTTTTGGTGTGGTGTTTTTGTTTTTACTTCTGGGGAGGGATAAATTGTCTGCAGCCCTTTTCTCATTCATAGGAAGGCTCCACATCTGTGCTGGTGGAAGATACTCAGCCTTGCTTATTACTCCAGTTATGCAGGAGGGCAGGAATTTCACATCCTGTATGTGTGATTTCAAGGATGTCAGGAACTACTTCAACTCTGATCCAAGTAGATATTTAAATTCAGTTTCCACTGAAGCACAGATAGAAAGAAAAGCAGATTTTTATTTATCTATTTATTACAAGTAGAGCAGTTCCAAACACCACTGGAGATCTGGACTTAGATTTAAGTGGGCAGCATATATTCTATAATTAATTCTATAGAATTCTACAAAGTTTACCAGAACGCCCACAGTAGCTGGTAATCTGCAAATGTTTGTGTTACTTAAAAAAAAATCTGTTAGAGCAGAAAGTGTTTTATTAATAAGAACTAAACAGTACTTAAATACCCAAACATTTCACTTTTAAAAGCACCACATTTATAAGCTATGTGAAAATTGAAACTGAAAATATGTGAAACTGTTCAGCCTGGAGAAGNCCATGGCAGGGGGGTTGGAACTGGATGATCTTTAAGGTCCCTTCCAACTCTGACCATTCTATGATTATTTAATTATTTCTACTGCATTGACAGAAGGAAGCACATTTCTGAGCAATTTTGGTAAAGGAAAATGAGAGGAAGAATACATAGTACTAAGCTCAGGAACCCAAAGTGACAAAAATCAAGCACATCAGCAACCCACTGACTTGTTACTGAAGCTGCAGCAGGATGAGGGATTTCTAACCCAAAAGGATTCTTCACTTGTCTCATCCGCTTTTTCAAAACTCTTGTGCTGGATTCTGTTTCTTCCGAGTTTCTCAGAATAACAGGAACACCCAACCCAAACCTGTGAGACACAAAACAAGAAGAACAAGTGGGTTAAGTGTTAGCGTTGAGACATTTCAATTTCTCTTCAGCTCTAAATAGCTAATAGCACAACAAACAGAGCTAGCTTGGTTTGCAGAATCTCTGCTAGGATGTGTGCATAAAATAACCTGCCAACCTGACTCCAGCTTTTCGTGGCAGAAGGCAGGAGTCTTCTCAGTGATATAGAAAGTCTATAAAGGGGGAATACTTCACTCCTGCAACATTTCCAGAAAGAGAGGAAAATTAATGAGAATGGTCAATGCCCTCTAGCGGTAAATGGATATCCAGAGCTTTCTCCCAATTAACATTCTGCACATCCTGTCACAGGACCAAAAATAATCACTGCTTGCAAAGATGGAACAGCCTTAATGAGCTGGGTGCTCGAAAGGAAGACTGTAGAGTAAATCATTCAGCCCTAAGATATTTCTAGCTGTAACTACATACAGTGAGATGTTTTTATGGCAGGCTGACACCCCTGATTTCCCACGAAAACCTCAATTACAATAACATGCTGATATTAAATCAGGGGCTGTAAAGTCTCTGCTTTGAGCCAGAAATAAAGTGCAAAGACTGAATCAAGGACTGAATCAAGGACTGAGTTTCACAGATCCCTTCCAGTCCAAACCCAGCACGGTAGCCCAAATGATATTCTACCCTAAGAGGATAACAAAGCAAAGGTTTAAAATTTTAAACACTCTATAAATCAAAACAAAAATTGAAGAAAGCAAGGAAGAATATTTTGAGATCTGACATCAATTCAAAACCTCAAGATTTTCATATTGCCTGGGGCTTTTAAAACAACCACTACAAAAGATCAAGACCTACAAAACAAGCAGCACAACAGACTTCCTTTTACACTTGGCTAAAAATAATTAACATTTTAAGGTGATAGCAATAACTTCCAGTAACCAAAAGCTGATTAGAGAAACTGTCACAGATATGCAAGCAGACTACTTTGGAGACCGAAGAGATGTTCTTAACTGCATTAATCCAGGCCTGTCTCATTAGTAAGGCAACAGGGAGAGGCTGTGGGAGGCTTTTGTTAACGCATTTTAGAAAACATTTATTAATTAGCTCAGGCTCTGTGCCTTCCTGGATTTGTGCTTTTGTCACTGTCACCTGTACTGGTGGCCTCTTTAATGGCTTTGAATTTTGGATTGTGCAGTCATCAGCGTATTGGGTGCTGGAAAACTGAATGTCATGAAGCATTGGTTCTTCCCTGCATCAACTGTTTCCACTCAGTACACTGAAATAGCAGCTGTTACAGTAAGATGGGTCTCGTATCAATAACTCAAGCTGAAAAGGGCACTACCGACTTCAATGTAATCAGTTGGAAAATTGCTAAAGTAATTTCATGTACAATACAGCTCTGAGCCAAACAGACAATTTCACAGTTAAACTGCTCCTTTTTCCTGGGTTTAAAACCTTTTCCAACTCCTGCGTGTCAAAGAAAGAAGAAAAGCAGAGCTTTTACTGACATGGGGCTCCTTTCTATTGATCCGTGTTGGAGGGGTGCCCTTTGTAAGACTAACAGGGAAAAGCATCAGTCAAAAGTGATTTTCACGTTGAGGAAATTACTTCAAGAAAAAATTCTCAAAGCCATTCTCAATAGCAACAACCTGTTCCTGGCAGTCTAAGAAATATTTGCCTTTCCCATTTAACATCTTGCTTGCCTGAGTGTCACAGATACACCAAAGAGGAAAGACATTGAGCTGGTGGAATTCACTATTCTCATTACTCCACCTTTGATCAATTCCTTTGATGGAAACACTTGCATTTCTTCGATGATATAATCTAGGGCACTCAGCCACACTTAGTTTGTGGGTGTGGAGGGTCAAATCTCTGCTTGATGCAAGTAAAACACAACCACACTGACTTCACCAGGGCTGTAATAACACGCACCAGTTAAACATCTTACAAAGAAACCAGGTGCAGCAGCTGTTTCACTTACTCAGTATCCAAAACTCAACGGAGCCAATCTCTCCAGCCGCACATAAAGATGCCTCCTGTTTTATACCATCTGGCTGATTCTGAAGTAAAAGCCCTCTTCTTCAGAAACTTTCGTCACTGGTCGAAAGCAACAGAATGACCATGAAAAGCCAAAGCCACAGAAAAAAACCCTCTACTACAGTTTTAGCAGCAGCTGAAGGGAGGAAGGCCTTTCTGTTCAACAACAAGGTACAGCACTTCTGTAAATGTTAAGGTAGTATTCAGCGTGTGAAGCACATGATGTAATTTTCCTTTTTACAATCTATCAGTCTAGATCACTAGTTGGTACAGGAGGAAATTGATTAGTTCAGAACAACACTAGTTTAGAAAAGGCAGGAGATTCCAATGGTTTTGTTCACAGGTTAATTTCTTCAAAGAACAGTCTGGACCTCAAACAGATGCTGAGCCCATTGCTCCTCCTAATACGAGTGTTCATGTCCAGGTAAAAAGACAACACTCAGGGCCATATTCAGCTAATTTGAATTCCACTTTATTCCTATGCCCAGAGCATCTATTGGGCTGGCTCTAGAAAGCAGCTTGGAGCAGTAACCTACTTTGAGTCTCCAAAGAGAACCACAGGTATCCAGGGCTGGCCATAAAAACAGACGCTCCTCAAATCAACACATGAATTTGCAAATGAAAACATTAACATTCCTACGTAGTTGGTGTTTTTCAAGCTGACTGACATCACCATGAACACACCCATAAAACAAGCTGACAATCAATGCAGAAAATGATGAGGGAAACAAAGCATCATTACAGTAGTATACCAAGTATTATGTACTCATATGACACCACATGCATTTGAAGAACTCTGTGCAGCAAACAAAGCATCAAGTTGTTTTCATGAGTAACTTCAAGAGCACTTAAACTGTAACTGCAGCTGCAGACACACTGAAGTTGCTTGGAGGCTCATGATTGTATGGCCACGGTATGGCAGAGTTCAAAGGTAGCAAGAAATATCTGAGCAACTGGCCACACACTCATGTACTTGGATGTGCTGAGCTCTGGGCTACTGCTTCTCCTGGACTAACAGTTCCTTAGCAAATTAGTTTGAAGATGGTTTGCATGTATTTACATGAACTGCAATGGTATCTAGTGCAGATACACCTAGAATCTACGATCCTGAAATAAAAATACATCTGGATGGTCCCCTGCACACCCTGTAGCACTAAAAGCATCACTGGACATGTGTGCAAACACAGGGATCTTCTGGCACACTGACTGCAGACATTTTATAAACAGGTAAATAACAATTAAATTGACAAAGGATCACTGGTCTGGAATAAACACACAGGAGATTTATTTGAATCACGACTCAGTATCAGTTTTTTGTAAAGGTAGTATTTTTAAAGAACTGATGAACTGAAAAAGGGAAAGTGGAGAGAAGTGGATGGTAATATAATTCTATCAGTGTGCAGTGGAGCAGAGGGAAGAGTGAAAAGGGTTTATACCACCTCTCTCAAAGTAAATAAAGAGGTGGAGTTTCATCCAGCAAAAAGAGAATTAAAGGACCAGTCGACCAGTCTTGCCTTCACTACCACCTGCCCAGCACTAGGGGAGGCAATGCAAAACAAGAATAAAAATGTCCCACAAAGCATATCTAAAAGATCCAAAGATATGTTTCTTTTATGTGGAAAGCAATAGATGGCATACATTTGAGCCAGTGGCAGCTAACAAAGTGATGTAAACAAGAGACAGACTCTGCACTAAAGGAAAAGTCAAGCTGAGTATTTATAAGCTGCCAAGAGAACAAACAGCTACAGTGAAACCATCTGTAACTCAAAAGAAGACAAAGGAAGGAAAACTGAAGCACAGCACTACAGGTATTAATGTTAAACCAATGGGAGGAAATGCAGTAACTCAGTTTCATTCTCTCCAGAAGTGTGGTGTATCCACAATTCCTACATAAAATATTTTGATTGCTAATCAATGCTCTCCACTTGACAAGTATCAGTATCTACATTTACAGACAATCCCAAGTTGGCAGGAAAGCAGATAGAACAGTGTTACATACACACAGTCAGGGACCTGTATCTGAAAAGGCAACAGCGACATCTTTGCTGAACCCTTTCAAACACAAGCAGAAGAGGGTCTCCCACACATCACCCCTCTGATACTTCAGCAGATCGGTTGTTCAAGGCTCCTCCCAGTCCCAGCACTCTATTTGATTCACCTGAAACACCTCCTCCTCTGGCCTTAAGCCATAGAACAGACTGGTGCCCCAGCAGCGGTCCTCAGTACACCTGTTACACCTCAGTAACAACCCTGCCTTAAAGCCTGGTTACAAACCAGTGTTAATACCAGGCACCTTATTCAAGGTCCGAGATGGCCCTCTCAATAGGGTCAAACCTTTCCCTTGAAGCAGCCCTTCCCGATCCCCACCTCCTTACTCAGGGTCAGGTCCTCTCCTGGTCACCTTATTTTCTCCACAATTTTCATCATCCTCTTCCGCTGGAGCAGCTCCTCTTCCCCTAGTCAGTGCTAGCCCTCCACACTCTCTTTTCTCTCTCCCTCAAGCTGAGGGAGCTGGGGCTTTTCAGCCTGGAGAAGAGAAGGCTTCAGGGAGACCTTCTAGCAGCCGTCCAGGATCTGAAAGGAGCTCCAGGAGAGCTGGAGAGGGACTCTTTGTCAGGAATTGTAGTGACAGGACAAGGGGTTATGGTTTAAAATTGGAAGAGGGGAGATTTAAATGAGATATTAGGAAGAAATTCTTTGCTGTGAGGGTGGTGAGGCACTGGAACAGGTTGTCCAGAGAAGCTGTGGCTGCCCCGTCCCTGGAGGGGTTCAAGACCAGGCTGGATGGGGCTTGGAGCAACCTGGTCTGGTGGGAGGTGTCCTTGCCCATGGCAGGGGGTTTGTACTGGATGATCTTTAAGGTCTCTTCCAATTCCAACCATTCTATAACTCTATTCTATGATTCCCCGACCTCTACCGGGCCCCACACCTCTGTCCCCACTGTCCCAGCCCAGGGCCACCCCAGAGCTTATTCCCAACGGGGCGCCAGCTCCCATTACCTCCCTTCTACACCACCTTAATACACCGCCAGGCCTCCCTCTGCCCCTCGCTGTGGGGCAGTCAAGGCTTATCGCCTCAGAGAGGCCTCCGCGGGCAGTGACTGTACCGGCAACCCCCCTCCGCCGCACTCACCAGCCCAGCACCAGGCCGCTGGTGACGAGGAAGCAGACAAACACCACGGTGATGTAGAAAAGCGGCGAATACTCGTAAAGCGTGACGAGAAAAACGGCGGCCATGGGGCCGAGACCCCCGGCAAGGGGCTGAGGTATCCCTAGGCCGCACCAGCAGACCCGCCGCCGGGCCAGACCACAGCGCGCATGCGCGGTCGCCCGGGGACGCCATTGCCAGCAGCTCTGCCCGCGGGTGGGCGGGTCCGAGAGGGTGATTGACAGCCCCGGGGTGGGCGGGACCGCACGGGTGATGGCCAGCCTGCAGGTTCCCAGGCTGCCTGCATTTACATAGAGTTATTTAAATCATTAAAAGAAAACAAAGTCGAACTTCAAACACTCCCCCGCCTTAATGCTGACAGCCTCGGTGCCTGGAAAGCTGACCTCGAGGAAAGAAGGGATGGGCCTGCCCAAATTCCCGCCCCGTGACCTTTAATTCTAAATAGCACTGGCACTACGTGCCACTAAATAGTGTTAAATACCATTACACAAGCATGTTTTTGCTTCCAGGGAGACCTTACAGCAGCCTTTCAGTATCTGAAGGGAGCTCCAGGAGAGCTGGAGAGGGACTCTGTCAGAAAGTATAGTGATAGTACAAGGGGTAATGGTTTTAAATTGGAAGAGAGGAGATTTAGATTAGATATTGGGAAGAAATTCTTTGCTGTGAGGGTGGTGAGGCACTGGAACAGGTTGCCCAGAAAAGCTGTGGCTGCCCCATCCCTGGAGGGGTTCAAGGCCAGGCTGGATGGGGCTTGGAGCAACCTGGTGTGGTGGGAGGTGTCCCTGCCCATGGCAGGGGGGTTGGAATTGGATGATCTTTCAGGTCCCTTCCAACCCAAACCATTCTATGATTCTATGATCCTGGACGTGAATCACCACCCTGCCTGTGTTGTGCCACTCAAATAAAGAGCTGTATTTAAGAGCACACATAGATTAAGGAGAGGCTTCAGCAGCTGCTCGACGATCCTGAGCTTCCGTGGTGCTTTAATGAAGCTCTACTTGAAAATCCGCAATTTTATCTTATAAATCTGGCAGCTAAGTCACAAATATAATTTGCAAGAAATCATTATCTGAGATGCAAAGCCTTCGTCTATACTTTTGTTCCCTTTGAGCAGGCAAAGTGATGATACTTTTAATTCTGGTCGGTGATCACCGAGAAAGCATTTTCTTCTCTGTCACAGCACGAAAAAGTCCAGATATTTTCTCCAGCTTCTCCACTGCCAGCCTATTATGGAAGAGAAATCTCTGCCGTGCACTCGCTGCTCTTCTTTGTGATTTGCGAGCTACAAATCCTGGTTTACTTCCAAAACTGGGCTCAACTTGTATAAACAAGTGCTGTGGTTTGAGGAACCCACAACAATTTCTTGTCATTTAGGTAATTACTCTCTCACCCCGTGACCCCTCCCCACCCAGGAAGGGGGTAGGGAAACACGAGGGCTGAAATATAAACAGAATTAATAGAATAAGACTAGATAATTAACATTGATAACACTAAAGATGTATTACTGATCCTAGTACAGATATAAAATACCCAAGGGCTGTCCCCTCCCCACAGGAATAGCCAAGGTGGGACCCTGCCAGCGCTGTGGCTTCGGGAGGGAAGGGCTCAGGGCTCCAGCATCAGGGCAAGGAGTTCTCAGGATGGCAGCCATCGAGGGACAGAGGAAAAAAAAGAGAGAGACACACACAACTCCTCTGCAAACTTGCAAACCTTGTAATTTCTATGGAATGTTCCGTTCGTGGTATGAAATAACCCTGGTGGCAGCTTGGGCACAGTGCCTGGGTCTCGCTCCTCATCATTCCCACACCTGGGGAGCTGGAAATACTGAGACCCTGAAACCCGCGTACCATAGTGGGCTATAAAGTCAGTATTTTCACCAATTCAGACACTAGAGACTTCTAAAAATGTGTTTTCCCCAAAAGCATTAGGAGAAAGCTTACTGAGGAAGTAAGCTGACTTAAAGATAAGTTAATCCTGTGGGGCTCACACCTGGGCACAGAGTACCCTGAGCAGCAGAACTTACCAAGTCTCCTTTATGCTTGAATTTTTCTGGAGTTTATAGAGACAGACACCGCAGCTGAGGCTTTTTAAAAAGTCATTTTTCTGCGTGCATTCTCTGGTGTTTTAATTAAGGACGTGAAGTTAGTAGCAGGCCTCAACGGCCTTGTCTAACAGCTGTCACCCCACTTTGGGCCCGCTCCTGACCCTGACATCGCGGCCACCGTGTGGATGAGGGTTTTAACCACTCAGCCCTTATCACCATGAAGGCACCTGAACCGCTGAAACCCCAAATCCCTCCGTTTTCAGCCCATTTTCTCTCTGTGGGGCCGGGCCCTGAGGGGAAGCCCCCGTTGCCATGACAACGCCCAGCCCCTTTTAACCCCTCCCTCCCTCCCGGCCTCGTCTTGAACCTTCCCGCTACCCGTAGGGCGGGAGGGGGGCGCTGCTGATTGGCTAAGGGAGAGGCGGGGGCGTGGTCTGCGCTGCGCAGGCGCAGTGGGGCTGGGGAAGCTCTGTCAGGAGGAGGAGGAGGCGGCGGTTATTTCCGTTGGCGGTGCGCGAGCGGCGGCGGTTGGGCGGGTTGCGCGCGCGCAAGATGGTGAGGGGAGCG
>VXBW01000872.1:346591-367686 GCA_013400375.1 Thinocorus orbignyianus
AACTGTTTAAAAAGGAAATATGAAAATTTTAGGAGTATGTTGCTTGTATGAGCGGTGTCTGAGGTTAAACTGGCTCCAGCACCCCCCACTGGGCTGTTTGGCAGGTGTGCCCGCTGTCTGTGCAGTCCTCCTGTCTCTTGGCTTGATTTTCTCCCTTTTTTTATTAAACCAAGGGCTGGTGAGGCGGCTTAGCCCCAGTTGATGATCTGAAGTCACCGTGTGTTTTGCAGGCACAGCCCTCAGCTTCTTTTAAGGATTTATATTTGTGTGGCAGCATAGGTATTATAAACTGCTTACCCTACAGTGCCTGCTGGAAGATGTTAGGAAACTGCTGAGCCCAGAGCACTGGGAGAAATGCTTCCTTCAGAACAGATCATTTGATGCAGAATATGTAACTTCAGCTTTAAAATGCAGCCTAGATTTCTCTTATGGGGTTTGTGTTTTGGTTTTGTTGTTTCTTTTTAAGTAGAGACCTCCTGAAATACTGGGAGTAGGTGTTAATGACGTTTGTGGATCAGAGGGAGCTAAGAGCAACCTTTAAAGTTTAAATGAGCAAAATAACAAGGGCTGGACACACAGTGCCTGACCTGTCCTGTCACGGCAGAGCCTGATTTCCTCTTCAGCTGTTGAAAGGAAGCAGAAGCACAAGACTCTGTGCCAGAATTTAGCCGAGGTGGAATTACTTTTATGAGTAACAACAAACATAGGGTATTTCCAAGGTGATTTTGGGAGTGGGGAAGGAGAGACACAGCTCTGCTTTTTGAGGAAAATCTCACAAACAAGCCAGTGCTGAATGTGAGGAGATAACTCAGAGTTTAAATAGTGGTTTGCCTCAGTTAAACAGCTCTTTAGTAGAGCTTGTGGTAGGTAATCTTGCGGTTGTTTTTTTAATTAGCAAAATTTTTTTTAAAGAAGTCTTGAAATACAGTTGTTCTGGCACAAAAGCCTTGGTGCCTTAGGAATTTACCAATGCAATAATATAAATAAAACTGGAGATGTTAAAGAGCTTTTCTTTGTCTAGCTGGCATGCATCTTTTAGCTGTGGTGGTAGAGGTTGTGTGTATAAAATGTTGCTCAGGAAACGGCAGTGGTTGGCTTGGTACAGTTTAAAAATTGCATGTGTAATGGAAGATAACCTGCATGGTTGCTTGTGAAATAATCGTTTCCTTCCCCATCTTCAGTGTGATGACTAATCTGTTATCTGAACATTTCTTCTGAGAACTTGGAGTTAATGACATACCAGCGCATGGTGGGGGAGGAACCTGCTTTGTGATTAAAATGTCTGTGTAAATCACAAAAGCTCAGTGAATATTTTTGTGGGTAAAAATAAGCAGTGGCCCTTGATTACTCTCTGTGTTCTTCTGAAATACTAATAGTAGCTTCTGTTATTTTAAAGGCTGAAATTCCTGAAGCCATTTTACTGCCACGCAGAGGGGCTTCCCTCTTTCAGGACTTGTCTTGGCACGAGAGCTGTTAAGATTTATTTACTGTTGAGGCCCATGAGAATAATCCTATTTCAGGAATAGCTGGTAAAATATTTCTAGTTAACTCTGTGGCTCTGAGGAGAGTTGTTAAATCCAGTAAGCATTCTTTTATCACGTTTTTAAAAACTACTTTAATCCATTTTTTTTTCTAGTTTAGGTGTATGTTCTGAAACTTTGGACAAGCTACATGCAGGTCCATCTTAGTAGGGTTTATGCACGTGTTTGTGTGATACAAGGCTTTTTTCTGGTTTACTAGAAAGACTTATCTTTCCCTCCCCTCTGCCATTTCTTTTTTTTGTAGAGTGAATCTCTGGTGGTTTGTGATGTTGCTGAAGACCTCGTGGAGAAACTGAGAAAATTCCGGTTTCGTAAAGAAACCAACAATGCTGCCATTATAAGTAAGTTTAAAAAATGGCTGACGATAATCACAAGGTCTTGTAGAAAATCTGATCTCTTTTCCTTCCCATCTAATATTGCTACTGGAACACATAAATGTGAGCCAAGAGGCTGCTGCTTTTATGAACTTCAGCATTTCCAATTCTGGCTGTAATTTTAACAGTAAAGTAACACTGTTCTGATAATACAAGACTTTATCTGCTCTTAGAAGAGTATTTATACAGAATTGCCTCTTGGAGTCTACTACTACTTGTAAAACAATAGTAAAAATGTTATCAGGGCATAGTCATTTTGAGTTGGTAAATTTTGTAGCCTTTGGGTAAGGGAGTTTGACATTTATGTCTTTTGAAATTTGAGAATGTGTGTTGCAATGAACAGTGCTTCGACTGTGCACTTCTCTTCAGTGATCTTTGTGAAGTCATGGGTTAGACCAAAGAAGCAGAATGGAAGTACAAGGAATATACTTGTGGGGGAATGTCGAAAAGCTTTGTGCACATGAAGTATAAATGTTGCAAAACCCACTGATCTCTGTCTTGTTTTGATTTATAGTGAAAATCGACAAGGATAAGCAGTTGGTGGTGCTGGATGAGGAGCATGAGGTTTGTTAAATGAATTGTAAATAAGAGTATCTTCAGCCTGCAATGTATTGTTGTCTCTAAGGTACTGCCTTAGTTTCAAATTGTTATCAAACTCTTAATCTAATTTGGGTCATGAGCTTATTTAAATGCATGGTCACTCTGCATGTAAAGCACAGCACTATTAATAGTGGAACTATGCAGAAGCAATTGAGTTGACTAATTAATTGCACCAAAAAAAATGTTATTCTAAAGCTGTTATGATACAACTATGTAAAAAAGCATCTTTGGCACCTGCTGGCTCTTTTTGAAGAGATTTCTGCTGCGTTTCCCCATAGATCTGCATATTTGACTCTGAGCTGATGTCTCGTCAATTAGAAGCTAGGATTGCTAATCCTCTGCAGACTCTAAATTTGATAGGTGGCATAACAAGGTCAGCCCAGTGTGTGGTGTTTCTTAATGGTACATAGGGCAAAATTAAATCCTTCCCAGGGATTTGAGCATTAACCATAGCTCTTATTCCCCAGAATGTAGAAGTTAATGTAATGTCTGAATAGAATGGGGACTCTTTTTTGCTTGCTTGAGGAGGAAGGATTGAATTTTTTGAAAACACCATCTATGTAGCTGATTAACTAATACTTTTTGGTGTGTGCTTGTTTACTTCTGTTTAACACTAGTTAGAAAAGCGTGGTAGCTGCCAGCATATCCAACTAGAGCCAAAAACGTTTTCTAAACTCATTATGCCTAAAATAAGGGTGATTATTCATGCTAACATTATTTCTATGTTTAGTCATAGGAATCTATTAGCAGACAAGTTTTCCTGAACTGCTCTAGTAATTTGTGGAAGAGATGGTTATCAGTTCAGGCTGTACGTCTAACTTAGAGCTGTTTCACTGTTCCATTGTTCCGTTTTAGCCTTCATAGTGTACCTTCAAGTGCAAGATCATTTGTTCAAATACTGCTTGTGTTTAATGTTACCAGGGTATTTCTCCCGATGAGCTAAAAGACGAGCTGCCTGAGAGACAACCTCGATATCCTTCTTGTGCTGCTGGCATTGATCTTACTGCTGGAAGTTGTTCAAAATGTTCAGAGTTGTTCACCTTTTTAGGCCAATCCTTGCCTGTAGTGTGACTTTACTGATATTTTATTTGTGAGGTAACCTAGGAGTCAGTTCTCATGATGCACTGAATGGTTGTCCCACTTGTTGAAACAATGACTGAGACATCTAAGCCTTTCCTGAGATTTTATTTCCTTTTAGACTGCATAATGTTTGTGGAAGTAAAGCGAAGCCACGTGGCTCTTAATGTAAAGAAGTGAGTAAAATGTACCAGCTTTGTATGTGGCTACTTCTAAATACAGAAAACTGCCTGTGTAACTTGGGGTCTGTTTTGGTACTTTCTCAGCACGTGGCCATTGCTTTTTTTTCCTGCAGTTACTGATTTCTGGGAGTGCTGTAGGCATGTGATCTAGGGCAGAATCCTTGATTAACAAAGCAAAAGAGGGAGAAGCAAATTATTCTTTAACTAGATGAAATAAGAGGGGTACTTAAGTTACAAGTGAAGAAAATCTCTGCCTGTGCTATCCTCCAGAGCTGGCTGGCACTATTCCACGTGCCGTGCTGAATCTTTCCTTTCATGACCGTAGTGCAGTAGGAGGCTATAAAGCAGGAGTCCTGCTTAGAACTTGAGCTCAAATTCAGTGCAATACCTGAAACAATGAAGTGCTTAGTCTGCAAAGAAAGAATTTGGCATTCATTAAGCTAGAAACATGTTGGTGAGTGTGGGAAGTCTTTTTACAAAGCTGGGAGAGGAATATTTGTGATGAAAAGGTGACTTTTAGCTCTCTGAAACACCCTGCACTCCCGGCTGTGGCAGAGGTTGGTGAAGATAGATGAAGTTGGTACTAAAACTCAAATATGGAAATGAAAAAGGAGAACTGTGTGACTACGTACCAAATTTCAAGCGTCTTTTGGAACACAAGACTTATGCCTGCATCAGCCTCTGATAACTGAGGCTTATACCCTGATAAAATCATTGATTGCTTAGTTTCTTTAACCTCAGAAAAAACATTTATTGTGTATAGTTACAAGTATCAGCATGATGATGGAAGAGTTTCTTATCCATTGTGCTTTATCTTCTCCAGTCCAGTAGGTGAGTGAACACTGGGAACAGTAGCTACTGTGTGCTGTAAAATATGGGGATGTTCTTTGCTGTGGAATATAAAATGAGTGTTAATGCTTGAGATTCAGATGCTCGAGGCTGGATTTGTTTATGCCAGTGCTGGAAACAAGGAACTCTAAAGCTGTGGTGTTTCCTGGAGACCTTCTTTGACAGGGAGGAATCTCTAGTGTATTAGCTCGATTTTCACCATCAGCTCATGTCAAGGGTGGAGACTTCCATCTGCCCAGATGTTCCTATTTACCAAAGGTTCTCGCTACCTCTGGGATTTACGTGTAGGGCACTTAGGAAGCATGGGAGAAGAGATCCTTTTTCTGATTTCTGAAGGGAAGTGAAAAATGTTGGTTTCCTGCATAGTGTGGAAGGACACCCAAAGGTGTGTCTTTCTAAATGTGCCTGCCCACTATGGAGGTGTGTGCAGCAACACCCTCCTGTAAAGGAAAGGATTCTGGAGCACTCTGCATCTATTCAAGTAGGTTTAACCCTACATGTTCTCTGTCACCCTCTCCTCAAATCTTAGGAAATACTCAAAATATGACCAGACAAGGCTCGGGAAATGAGCAAGGAGAAGGCTGGAAGATACCACCTCTGTTCCTGAGGTCTTCTGTTCAGCTCTGTCCATTTTGCTACTTGGATGTTAGCGGCTGGGTGGGAAGAAGTTCCTCTCCTTCTCAGAAGGGCTTGGGAATCCATATCTATGCATGAAAGGAACAGGACTCTCTAAAAGGATTAGGATGGGATTAGAGAGAAGACTTTTCTGGGGGGCCTGTCTGCAATGGGCAGCGACAGAGGGTGTCTCCAAACAGTGCTGTGACGTGAAAGGGATGGCACAACTATGGGTGAAAAGGAGGAGAAGGCAGCTCCATAACCCAGAGCTGGGCAGGTGAAAGTGCTGGGTGAACCAACTGTGTTCAAGGAGAAAGAGACTATAATCTTAGATAGTGCAAAATTTATGTAGAACAATACCTTCCTCTGCTTCTATCACAGCAACCCTCAACATAAACACCTGCAAGGGGAACTGTGTAATTTGAATAGAAGCCAAATAACCTGTGCTTCATTTGGACTTAGAGAGCTGAATTGCTCCTGTGGCTTCCGTCTGTGTTCTGAACTGTAGTGGGGTAGCTTGCTGGTATTACTGGATTATCCTTGTTATCCTCTAGAGGAAGATAAACTGATTGCATTGTTTTACCCTTCCTACCTAGTTACTCTGCTTCTGAGTAATGTAAAAGAGTTTAGCAGCTAGTGTGCGTATTCCTCTGTAGTTACCCGAGGGTCTGTGTGTAAATATCTTGGGTGTTATTTCTCTTCTGAAGGACAGATCTTTTCTGAGTTACAACAGCAGTAAGAAACTTCCTGGGAGACCTTGAAATAGCAAAGCAGGCAGACTTGTAATACTTCATGGGGAAAGAGAGCTTAGACAGTGTTCTTTATGGGCAGCAAGATTTAAAAATACTCTCATCTAGCACCTTCTGAACTTAAATTGCTTAACTCTAAAGAAAAGCAACTTTTAAGTTGCTTAACTTCTAAAGAAAAGCCTTTGTTTTTGTTTTTGTTTTTTTCCTCCCTTGAGGGTTTCTGTTTCAAAAACATTTCTGTAAACTGAATTTAGACTGATTCTGAAGTCAGAAACAGTGAACTACTAGTTGGGACTCTAAACAGCAGTTAACTTCAGCTGTAACTGAAGTTCTTCAGGGTGGGAGAGAGTCATTTTGAGCTACCAATTCAGTTGGAGGATTTGGGGAGAGATTAGGAGAAAGAACCATAAATTCAAACTGACTTGATCTCAGTTTGACTCCAACTCAAAGGTGTATGCTATAAAGATCCATATAAATGTAACTAGCAAAATCGTGGGAATCTTCCAGAAATAGCAAGAGGGCAAAGAATTGAATGTAGTGTAATCAGAAGACTGCTGGAGCAGCAGGAGGTACTGCTTTGTTAGCTGTTGTGATTCAAATTTGAAAATTTGCTGCAATGCTTGATACTGGCTCTAAGTAGAAACACAAGCATGTGTTGAGCCCACCAATTCAACCTGCACAAGTGCTGCTTCTGGAAATGTTTTTTCAAGTACTAGATATGAAAGTAAGAGCAAGGATGTTTATGTATATAAAGAAATAGGTCACTTCTGAATGGAGACTTCAGCTTTCAGTTTGAGTTCTTTAAAAAAGGAGGTGAGGGGAAATATCTTGTTATTTTGACTGCAATGCTTCAGAAATTAAACAACTTCTTTCTTTTCCACACAACTACAGGATGTAAGCCTGAACAACAGATGATGTATGCTGGAAGCAAGAATAAGCTTGTACAGACAGCTGAACTCACAAAGGTATAACTGACTAGTTGAAATAACTGTCTCTCTCTAATGCAGGTTGCAAAAGCTACTTTGTGTCTTGCTTTAACCTATCACAAGCAGGGTGTTATGAGGTTTTGTAATTACAATGAATAGATTCTGGTTTAGGAAGGCTGAAGTGAGGAGTGTAAGTGGGGATTTTGGGAATTTTAGGGTACAGGGAGAACACCATCCTCTAAAACTGGAGATGTCCAGCAGTAGGATGGATGTCTTTACTTTGGAGAATGAATTTATTGATGGGAAGGATAGACTGAAGTCTTAGCACAGTGTGGTGCTGACTGGTTTTGCTGCATGGGGTTTGTTGGGGTTTCAGTTCTCAGAACATCCCCTTCAGAATAAGTAGCATGTGCCAAAATGCTGAGCGATTCTAAATCATCTTGTGTTGACCTCCTCCAGTACTGAGACCAGAAGAAATCACTGCATTCATTAGGTCTAGGTATATATGTATATTTTTTAAAAATTGCCACCTAATTGTCAGTTTGGAGATCCTTGAAATCTCTGCTTAGTTACATCTAGGTTTCTTAAAGTTTTAGTTTCAACCAATAACTTTAAATAGAGTCAGTATTTACTTCATACAATGTGAAATGACTTCAGTGTTCCCCAACAGCACAGTTCCTTTTTGGTCTTCTTTATCCTGACTGAGTACTTTGACATCCCATTAAAAAACATATATTGGGGCAATAAGAGAACTGTTAACTTCTGCCTTTTCTAACTGGACCTCTCTGTTTAAATTAGACATTAAGTTGAGAGGAATAAATAGAAGCAAAGCAGAAGATGGTGGAAGCAATCAATACAGTCCCAAAAAATGGTTTTTTTTATAAATCTGTTGAAACTGCGTCTTAGAGGCCTGGGAACTCTGGCATCTTTGATAGAAAAGAATTCCTTGGAGAGGAAGCCAGTTTTCAGTGAGTGAGAAGGAAGAGTTGATGAGGAGAAGGTGAAAACCTGGGGACTGGATGTATTGGAATTACTCTTGCCTCTCAAGTGGAAGAAATTCAGTCTGAAAGGCTTTTGAAAGCCAAAGAGTGGATCTACAGGTCCATGATCTTCCTTCTGAAGCTGGAGAAGGTAGCCTGTCTCCAGTTTGGGTTGCTTAATTGCTCTTCAGATGTGCTTTGTTCTTGTCATGTTTCATTTTAGCTCATGCTGTGACTTCCTCCTGGTGCGATTTCTAAGTGTGACTCAACTGAATCCTCTTATTTTTTTCAGTCACTTGCAAGTTAGCTTGACTTCTGTTAAGCTGTTCTGTTCTTCTAACTGAATTTTGGAGCTTCCCCCTATCTTTTATTTAAAAAGAAAGAAAAAAATGTATCAGTTGGTAGTAGTGGATCAGTCTGAATACAAGAAGCAGTGTCTGTACAATTAGAAGGGCAGAAAACTGCTGTAGTGCTAACATGGTTTTATTTTCAGTATTGTCAGAATAGTAAGAGCAATCTCCAGTTAAAATACTTTTCTTGGTTTCAGTGCCTAGAAGGCAGCTTTTGAAGGCCTGTGGATTTGTTAAAATTGTAAGCCTGATTCTTCTGAAAAGATGATCCATTGGTGGGCATCTTAAAGACTCCAATTAGCGATACAGAATTAACAGACTCTCTTCAAGGGAGAGGAAAAAAACCAAACCCAAACAGAGAGGTGTCCCTGCCCATGGCAGGGGGGTTGGAACTTGATGATCTTTAAGGTCCCTTCCAACTTTAACCATTCTATGATTCTATGAATTACTTGCCCATATGGAATGTAAAGAGTGTATTGGTATCTTTGGTCTTGTTTTCTGCATCAGAGCTGTTAAACCTTTAAGACTTCCACAAAGCTTTGGGTTGGGGGTTTTTGGAGTTGGTTTTGTTGGGATTTTTTTGGCAAGTTTTCTATTTTGAGGTATCTTGGACTTTTACAGGGAAGAATTTACCTTACTGCATACTACAGACTTATTTCAGTCCAAAGAAGGAATGACTGTCTTGGGCTGAGCAAAATTCCTCAACTTTGGGCTTAATTCAGCCCAGAGGTTAAATTTATTAGTATTTTTCAAGTAGAAATCTTGTCACACAGGAGATGGTGACTTTAAAATGTGGTTCATGTGCTGTTCTCATGTATTCTTAAAGGAGAAGAATGAAGTCTAGAAATAGGAATTATGGAATTCTTATGCAAGTTAGTAATATTCCTTGCTGTTTAGTCTTGTGTATTTTCCACTGATATCACTAGAGAATATTAACTGACCCTTTTAAGAAAATATGTGAAAACTCTAGGATGGTTGCTGGTTTATTATGGCTCAACTTGCATGAAAAGATACCGCCTGCATTTTATGCTTCTCCCTTCCAAGTGCCATCACCTGAAAATTTATGCAATGCAATTTTGTTTAGGTATTTGAAATAAGAAATACAGAAGACCTAACTGAAGAATGGCTGCGTGAGAAACTGGGCTTCTTCCATTAAGAAAACCTCTGTAAGGAGTATTTATGTACCATCCTGATAATACTGGAACCAGACATGAATACTTACATCTAAAAAAATGCACTGTATTTACATCTTGTCTCCTGCAGTACATCTCTTGTGCAAAGTTTGTGCAAAGAATAGCAGGTCTGTCTCCTTGAAGTAACAAATCTTTGCAGGTGTTTCCTTATTTGTACTTGTTAAAAGGGAATACTCCTCTGCAGGGACTCCTTTTGCACTCTTGTGACTAATATTTCTATAACTAAAATAGTTCCGTTCTGGATTTATAACTATCTACAAACGTAATTTGGAAGCTGACGCTAACTTTTTCTGAGCTACAAATGCATCCTTGTGACACATACTAGCCATTTATATGCAGAAATCGTGTACTGTCACTTACTTTTCAGACTTTTTTGAGTTTGTCTTCTCAATTTTGAAAACTACTCCCTGGAAGCATTTAGCATTAAACAGACAAAATCCTCGTACGGCAGATCCATCCG
This sequence comes from Thinocorus orbignyianus, assembly GCA_013400375.1. Lineage (NCBI taxonomy): Eukaryota > Metazoa > Chordata > Aves > Ciconiiformes > Thinocoridae > Thinocorus > Thinocorus orbignyianus. Next base: position 356,488 of record VXBW01000872.1, read on the forward strand.
TTTAACTTTCCATCGAGTCCACGTGAACTTTCTCAAATTCTTGGAACTAATTTTTGTCATTCCAGTAATTCCTCAGTTGACTGAGTAAATCTTAACTAAATTTCAGGGCGAAGCTTTGTCCAGTTCTCATGCTCATGTAGTCTTACAGGAACTAGGTGATAACTAAGGGCTGAATTACAACTCTGGTTACTCTCATACCAGATGTCCGCATAAATCTCTTATTACACTGTTAAGAAGTTTACCTCTTCGCTCATTTCCTGTTATATGAACACCTGTTAATACTGTGTGCCTTTAATTTGTTAGCTTTAAAAGGACTTGAGAATTTTACACTGCCACTTATTACGAATTTGGTAAAAACTTTCTTAAAGAATCTGTGTGACGTTTTTTCCTAGTGCCTGAGTGTTGCAGTTGACATCTGTTTTTTTTTTTAAAAAAAAAGGTAACCTCGTTTTCTTTGAAATTCCAGTCATCTACTCCATTTGTAGGAGTGAGGAGGTTAGAGCTTTTCATAATAATGAATGATTTCTATCTCTTGTTATAAAAGTTGGCCACACGTAGCTTTTGAGTACTTTAATTACAGTCTCTAACTTTCTTAACTGCTTGTTGGTCAAAATTACATTCCAGATAAAGCTTTTTGCATAAGTGCTAATTTGATTTTTTCATTTCCTTAACGGTTCATCTCTTTGAAAAGGCAAATATTCTAATGTGAAAATAGTATTTAACTTTTATAAATGACCGATCTTTTTACAGGTCTGTTTTATATTGACTAGAGTAGTTGTCTGATACGGGATGTGTTTCAGCCCATGCAGTGGCAAAAGGAGAGCTCATGTGACAGCATCTCACTATCTTGCTCCTGAGTGTTTGTTGTGCTGCTGAACATGTATCTGCCTAAGAGCAGCTTCCTGTTGATAACGTACCTTAAAATACAGCTGCCCTAGCGAATCTGTGCGGGGAGGAGGGATGCAGTGTTAAATTTGGAGGCCAGTATTTCATGCTGTGAAACCTTTGCTGAAAGGTTTTATTTTTCACGTGTAAACTTATGTTGTGTTAGTGTTGCAACACGTAACTCCTCTAAGATCACAAGGGATTTATTTGCAGAGGTCCTCAGTGTTGGTAAATCTCTTCCTAGTTTGATGTTACTGCTCATTTGTTCTATATGAGTCTGACTTGAGAGGAGCTTTTCAAAATACATGTTAGATTGATCCAATTAAATTGATCTTTCAGTGCAGGAAAGAAATGCTTGTAATTAAATTTCTCTGTTAACGTAGTGAACTGGAAAAACAATCTCATTTCCCTGGACAAAAAAATGTTGATTATGAAACTTGCTTGATGGTTCTGTACTGCAGGTCAATAAAAAAATTGGGTTTTGTGACAAATGTATAAATAAGACTTTGGCTTAAGGAATGGTCTTGAAACAGCAAAAAGTTTGCCTTGTTGGCCTAGTGCTAAAGGTAAGGCATGTCAAAGTACAGCGTGAGTGAGACAGAAGCTGCCACTTGTAATGCTCATCTTGATTTGCAGTAGGGAAAACTGGATTAATAATCTTTGTCATTGTACTTTGTACACTGGTGGGCTGCCAGCATCCACCTGCTGCTCACACAGGTCTTGACAAAAAATAACTCTAAAAGGGGCCTGTCTCCTTTGGGAGGAGCTGCTGCAGTCAGATGGTTGAATTGGATTCTTCGTCTCTGGATCACTCTACCTTCTGCCAAGAAAATAATTCTACTTAGGACTGTATCTTCAGTCTGAGTTCTTTTCAGTTCACTTCAGATGTTCTTGTTGCTTCCACTTAAGGACTTTTCTGCCTTGGGTGCTTCCCGTCAAGTCTTGCAGAAAGCAGACAAATCCTGATGAGAGTATTAAAGCCCACTTTTTTTGTGAAAGGGGATGTTGATGCTGCTCAGCCCACCAGTATTATTCTTCGAACAGCCTTGCTTGGAAGCTGTACCTCCTTCCCCTGAGCTGTGGAAGCGAGGAAGCAGGTGCGGGTACTTGGAGAATGAGCACAGGGAGGATGTTTGCTGTTCTAGGCTTGTTTGTGGTTTCCTTTTTAATGCAATGTTTTGACACGACTGTCTGCTGCTTACTGTCCTAGCCTCTTGAGATACAGGTAGTGCTAATACTTGATTAAACAAAGACATTAATTATGTCAACATCTTTCCTGCACAGATAATACTTGTTTTCATACCGTACTTTTCCCACCTTATCTTTAGAACTGTGTTTTCTGTGCTGCTGCTCCCTTACGATCAGTGGCAGGCAGATGTGTCCACGTTCAGAAGGCCGGTATGTTCTGACTGTGCTTTACTAGTGAGTTGCCCATCTGTAATCAGATATTCATCTTGAATTTTCAGATCAAGAGGGTTCAACCTAAAGGACAACATAAATTAACTAAATGCCACCTATGGGAGCCTTTGTAGCTAAAGGTCTGAGAGTCAGCAGTTTCCATTGTAAGCTCCTATTTTTCAGGAGTTTGTAAGTTGGCCATAAAATCCTTGGCCTGGAGTTCAAGGTCTCTCCAAGGGAGACTTCTGCCGCAATGAATCTGGTTTGCTTTAAATATTGAATAGATGGCTGGGATACAGCTCTGGTAATCCTATTAATTGATGGTGAACTGAATTAAAGCATGAGTTTGCATGTCAGCCCATGAAATGAACTTGTATTGTTTGACTATTTTTAACAAAAGATAAAGAATTAAATGCTGGTATTTGATGGTTTAAGTGTGTTTCTAGTATCACGGATACTGTTTTGATCTATCAAAGGAGGCAATAATGCAGGTGTTGACACCTTTTCACTTCTCCAAAGGAACATCTTATGTGTTTGTACCAGAATTAGGGGTTTTTTTTGTATCTTTAACTGTAAAATAGCTTGTCCAGAACCAATGTTAAACTGGGAACAGGGGTCTGAATCAAACATGCAAAAGCAGGGAAGCTCAGTACCTCGCTGTAGTGCACTCAAAAAGGAAATGGCATGTAATATATTTTTTGGATTACATACATCTAGTGACTGTGATAGCCCTGCTTTTGTTACGTGATCCAGACTCTGTCACTTGTGTCCTGTGACACATTGTGGGTGGCAAAAGGTGTGAGAGGTTCACGGCCAGTTTGGAGAATTTGGCAATTCCAGGAAAATAGCAGTAACCAGTACAACTTCCATATGCTGTTTAGTCTCTGCTAGTTCACATTGCATGTTTACTTTAAACCAAATCTTTTTTTTTTTTTTTTTTGCTAAGCATGGTGCTTGTATTGGTTTAAATAAAATGTTTAATTAAGAGGTTCTGTTGCCCTGTTTTAATTGCAAAGTGGCACATCTACCTTGCGTGGCTGGCAAGGGAGGAGCTGTTAACGCTAGGTATGACTTTTCTCCTTTTCTCAGCTTCCTGAAGTTTGCTTTGGACTCGTAGCCTGGTCTTTCGTCTTGAATGTGTTCCCTCACTTGCTCTTCTACCTAAAATAATCCCTTTTTCCATCTGTTGTGAGGGCTGGCAGCGAGGAAAAGGAGAGGACAGCAGCTGGTGGAGTCCTGCAGGATAACTGCCGTCCTCCTCCACTTCTTTGCACCCTTGTGTCACAACCTCAGTGTGTGAGTTGTGTGAACTGTCAGACAGCGTGGGGGGCTTGTTTTCATTCCAAAATGCCACTTAGACTTCATGGTGGCACCTCTTCCACAGGGTTACAGCTCCTGGCATAACCTGGAGCTGTGAAATACAACATAGAGTCTTAAGTTGGCACCTGTGATGTTAGTGTAGTTGTCAAGGAGATCCCAGAGCTAGAAGGAGTCAAAGGAACTTAGTCATACAGCTCTTCTCACAGTCATTGGCTCATTGGAACTGCTGGGGAAAGAGAGGAGTTTCCTTGGGATCTGATGGGAAGCCTTTGGTGCTCCTCAAGAGCAGCCCTGAACTGCCATGGATGCTGGCATATAGATTCCTGCAGCTTAGCAAGGAAAAGGACTTGCAGTTCTCAAAATACATATTGGGGGGTCAACAGTCAGTCTTGGGTAATTGGCAACCTCCCTCTGGGCTGTGGCAGAAGGTGTTGGGCTGCCTTGCTTTGTGTGGAATTCCAGCTCCCAACCCGTGAGCTTCATTTCCAGCCGTATTTCAATAAGCACAACAGTCCTCAAGTACAAAGAGCTCTGGCATTAGTTTTTAATTTTTATAATTACTATGCATTTGTACGTGCCAGGACTCCATGTGGAAAGATTGAGCGTGAGGCTGAGAGATTTTTCTATTTTTCTATTAATACTCAATTTTTATTGCATGGAAAATAGTAAAATGAGTGGATACAGCAAATATCCTTTGATGGCAGTTGGGACACCACTGGCATGTAAAACTGTGATTCCATCTGTGTAAATTTGGCCACTTGCCCTCCCAATTCTCGTAGGCTTTCTCCTCTATATGCTGTTCCTCTTGGTGATGCTGAGATGATGTGATCTTGTGGGAATATCTGGCTGCCTCCTACTATGTGTCCATGCAGGATTTTGCCTGGCCTCACCTTGACTGGTCTCTGTGTCTTTTCCCTAATGCGCCTATGAAGAGAAGGAGCTGATTTTAATACATTTGCATAGATGTAGTTGAGCAGTGTGGTTTTGTCACGCTGTGGTGTGGGAGGGGATTGTCTCCTCTGGGCTGTTCTGTCATGTTTCATTCTTTCAGGGATGGCAAAGGCGCTGTCACTAAACCTCCATCACCTTTGGTGACAAGTGAGATGTCTTGTACGGAGCGCGATGGAGCTCGGCTGGAACTCCCCTGACAGTTCCTCAGCAGGAGATGGAGGGGAGAAGAGAGCAATTATCAGCCAGAAAGATGCTGAATGCAGAACAGATGTGAGTGCTGGGAGAACAGCATGACTGTCTTTCACGGCAAATTTACTCCTAGGATGAGGAAGTCTCATCAAGGCTTTTTAAAAGGCGCACTGTTAACCGGTCCTGCTGTTCCGGGCCACGGCAGCCAGCTTGTAGCATGAATGCAGCTCCTCTTCCTTCTTCTGCAGCACTGAGCTCAACAATTAATATTAATGCACCCTTAAAATCCCTGCGCCAAACAGCAGCTGGTGGTGTAACCTCCTTTCTGTAGAAAACGGGAAGAGAGCAGAAGAAAATGGGGCAGAAAATTTGCAGCTGGAAGGGAAAAGGGCACCAGCCACCCTGTGCAGTTGCTCTAAGGCCTTAGAGGGCAGCAGCAGAGCAGAAAGTTAGGGGTCAGTGCCCTTATTGAACTGAATAAGAAACGAGAGATTTAGCATCTCTTCAAAATAATGTCTAATTTTAAATATTCTCCTTTGGAAAATGCTGTGGGATAATTGGAAGGAGAAGGTGCCTCCCTTGCTCCCAAACGCAGTCTGCCCAGCCATCTGCTCCACCGGCCACAAATCCTGGATTGATTTGCCAACGTGATTAATTCAGCCAGGCCGACTGGATCAAGGGATCAGCAAGAGACAATATTTATACCCTACCTCCAACTGTGAACGTGCAATTGTTTGGTTCAGCAGCACAAAACAAATTGTACGGCCGTATTACTGGAAGAATAGGGAAAAAAAAAATAGATGCATCCGCTTGACAGCCCTGGTTTCCTCGGATGGCCCCGTTCCAAGGTCTGGGAGTGCAGCCTGACATGAGCTCGTTTTCTCTGGGAGGTGAAGCAGAGCTCTTCCCGCTTCACAGCCAGCTTCTGCATCTTTATTCCCAGCATTGATGCTGCTGTTGCTCTCCTTGCTGCAGTTTAGTCCTAAAATCTCAGAGCTCCTGGCTCTGCGAGCTTGTCCACATGGCCTGAGGAAGCGGAAGAGGAGCGTGAGCAGCCAACCTTAGAATCATAGAATGGTTGGAGTTGGAAGGGACCTTAAAGATCATCAAGCTCCAACCCTCCTGCCATGGGCAGGGACCTTCCATGTGCATGAGGTTACTGCTGAGGGAACTGGTTCTGATCCAGAGCCGGACAGGACTTCAGTCTTAAAACAGCCAGGGAGGTGGATTTCTAGCACTGGTAGAGCCTTGAGCTGATTTGATAATACAGCTGAAGCTGGAGAGATCAAAAGCAAGATTTGTAAAGAAATTTAGATGTGGATGAAGCCTTTTGAAATCCTCCTTAGTGTGGCTTCAATGCATTGGGCCTGGAGATGTGGTACTCCAGGCCACACAGGATGTCTGTGGGAGAACAGGGAGACCAGTCTCTTGCATCTCGTGGTGGCTCTTTTCTCCCTCCCGCATTTTCTCTGCTAGGGACTGCAAGAGCTGTCTGGGGGAAGTGTGAGGTTGTGATAACCAGGCTGTGGCATCTGGCTGTTGTCAAGACACTGAGCCCTGAACAGTGTATTTTGATACAAAGCAGAAGTGGGAGTTATTTTCCCTCCTTTGGGGCAGACACTACTGCTGTTAGGGCTGGTGAGGGACTGAATGCCTCATTCGTCCCACTGAGTGCCCTGACTCTACCTTGACTCAATCTTCCCACCAGATCCAGCAGTGCCCAGCTTTTTGTTAAAACAATTAGCAAATAAAATAATTAATAAGGTGGTGTTAACTTGATTTAGGTGTTGTCTTTCAGTACCAGATGTAACAGCATCTTAAATTGCTGCCACTAGGGTTTCAGCTTCTGTTTATTCAGGATCCCGTCGCTGCACTGGTTCAGATTTGGGTCAGAATTTAACATAATTCTGTGAAGAGCTCAGGACTAGGAGTGACATTTTTGGAGTCACTGCTGCTACAATTAGGCTAACGCAGAGTGTTTTGGAAAATCCCCCTCTTAGCATGTAAATGAGTGGCTGAATCCTGAAAAACATTATAAAATAGCCCTTGAAAAACCCAATTATTGGTCCCTTTGCCTGATTACAAACTGGTATTAGGCCGTGGGCTGGGAATTGTAGGGAGAGCCATTAACAGGAGCTCTAGGCAGCAAAAACAAACCCTGTTATTAAAAGAACAGGTTGAGTATTCAATATTCAGCCTATTAAAAGAAAACTGGTGCCATCTGACAGTGAACGTTGGAGGGATTGAGGCCACGAGTGGATTCCCTAATGAGATGTGGGGAGTTGCCTGGTGGCGTCTGCGGTTTGAAATTGGGTTTTCAGTGTGATTCCTGTTTTTCTTAAGACTTAACTTTCACGTGCAAAGGGATTTATGACATTCATTTGTTTATGTGGTCACGTACGTAAACAGGGATTCTAAAGATGGGTTAATTAGTGCAACAGGAAAGGATGTTTGCTGTTTTGGAAGGGATGTTGGTGCTCTCCTGAGTCCAGGGATCTTTTCATCCTGCTGATCAAAGATTTGAGGAGGGAACCGAGATCCTCCAGCCTGACTGTCATGGTTTCAGCCAGATTTACCAAAATCAGATTGACAGATGGACCTTCCTCCCCCCCAGAAAGAAAGGAGAGGAAGGGATTTAGAGGTTTAGAAAAAACTAAACTACTTTAATAAAAACAAAAAGAAAACAAAAAGAAAGTTTACAGTAGATACAAAACCGTATCAAGCTCTCAGGATGACTACATCACCAGCAGGCAACAGTCCCAGGCTGGACTCGATGATCAACAGGAGCTGGATTCCAGATCTGGAGTCAGGAACGCTCGGATCGGGATCAAGGGNGTCTGGAGGCAAGTGGGTGGAGAGCTGGAGTGCTTTGGCTGCTTCTGATGTGTATTTGAAAGGTGACTTCTGCTCAACGATAGTAGAGGAACTTGGAGAGTCTCTTGGAAACTCTAGAGAAATACTCAGATTTTCCCCTCCTGAAAACCCAGTAAGTGAAGTCTTTATTGAAGTCAGTAGGATTTTTAATGCAATATTAACTGTGTTAGATTACAGTATCAACAGTATGAAATTCTTCCCCGATATCTATAACTGAAATTACTATTTTTCCGGGGATATTATTTTTAATGTTGAGGAACGTGGTTACCCCCTGCGTTTCTACCACAATAATTCAGCAGAACTGCTCCATAATCATCTCCCCCAGCTCTGCCGAAGCACCGTGACCTGCAGGAGTCATCTTTCTTTCAGTTCTGGAGTCCTCAGCATAGAAAGGACATGGAACTGTTGGAACAGGTCCAGCGCAGGGCCACCAAGATGATGAGAGGGATGGAGCACCTCTGCTGTGAGGACAGGCTGAGAGAGCTGGGGCTGTTCAGCCTGGAGAAGAGAAGGCTCCGGGGAGACCTGAGAGCAGCCTTCCAGGATCTGAAGGGAGTTCCAGGAGAGCTGTAGAGAGACTCCCGGTCAGGAAGTAGAGTGACAGGATGAGGGGTAACGGTTTTAAACTGGAAGAGGGGACATTTAGATGAGATATTAGGAAGAAGTTCTTTCCTGTGAGGGTGGTGAGGCACTGGAACAGGTTGCCCAGGGAAGTTGTTGATGCCCCATCCCTGGAAGTGTTTAAGGCCAGGTTGGATGGGGCTTGGAGCAACCTGCTCTAGGGAGAGGTGTCCCTGCCCATGGCAGGGGGGTTGGAACTTGATGATCTTTAAGGTCCCTTCCAACTCTGACCATTCTATGATTCTATGATTCTTCAGCTCAGTCTTTCTTCAGCTCAGTCTTCCTTCTGAACAGACTGAATTATCACTGATTACGCGACTGTTTTCCCGTAAGGACAAATACTTGAGAAGGATTTAAGCTGAAGTGAACAGACACTGACGTTTTCCCTTGGGATTCCAATCAGGATTAAACTCGATGAGTCCAGGCAAAAAGGAAAGTGAAATTAAAAGCTGAAGGCCATCTCCAGATCATCGCTGGCTCCTCCTCACATTGTTTATGAAGTTTAATCAGAGGAGACTGTTTGATCTGAGATCCCAAATAAATGAGTTCAATGAGAATTGATGAGACTCTCTTCTACAGAATTCACTGTTTCCTCTATCAATCTATCACACAAGAAATCCTTCAAGGAACTGATCTGTTGCGAGATCACAGCTGCCTCCCCCTGTTCCTGATGAGATAATTGCAGCTGAACTTTCTGCGAGTGCCAGAGGTCATAAAAGGTTGCCTTCCTAAAGCTGGAAGTGGTATTAATTGCAAGTTTGGGGCTGACACACCTTTTTATTTCTGGTACAACACATCGTGTTGCACAACATTGTGTCATACAAGAGCACAGAGTATAATCAGCAACGGAGCAACACCTTTGCTCGTGCAGGTGTGGAACAGACCGCTTGTTTCCCTGTTCTTTCCACCTGTTCCAGCTAATACGGATCACACATCCCAATCCAGACCCATCAACCTCCATGCTGGGAAGGAAATCTTAATGCTGGAGCAACTTGGGGTGTTGACAGGGCTTTGATGGCCAACGGGAGCTTGGCTTAATCCCACGTAGACTCTTTGGCATGTATTTATGTGGCTTGAAGCACAAATTCACGTGTTCTGGGCGAGTGGGTCTTGAGGGGAGACAAGTCTCCTTCATTAATAATTTTAGTAGATTTGGTGCCAAAACATTTGTAATTCTGCAGAGCTTTGCCTCCCCGGGGAGGCTCTAGGTGTAAGAGTTGAGGCAGTGATGGTCACTTCTGGTTTGAGGAACTCACACCAATTTCTTGCCATTTAGGCGATTACTCTGTCACCCCGTGACCCCTCCCCACCCAGGAGAGGGGGTAGGGGAAAAACAAGGGAACACGAGGGCTGAAATATAAACAGAATTAATAGGATAAGACTAGATAATTAAGCTTGATAACACTGAAGATGCGGTATTGATCCCAGTACTGATATAAAATGTCAGTGCTGTGGCTTAAGGAGGAAGGGAAGGGCTCAGGGCTCCGGCACCGGGACAAGGAGTTCTCAGGATGGCAGCCATCGAGGGACAGAGAGAGAGAGAGAGAGAACTCGTCAGAAAACTTTCTAATTTCTCTTGAATGTGATGTTCATGGTATGAAATCACCCTGGTGGCAGCTTGGGTCAAGTGCCCGGGTCTCACTCCTCCTCATCCCAGCACCTGGTGACCTCATAAATACCAAGACCTTGGAACCTGCACCCCAGAGCTGGGGATAACGTCAATATTTTCACCAGTTCAGACACTGGAGTCTTCTAAAAAGGCAGTTTTCCCAAGGATTAGAAGAGACCTGACTGAAAAGTAAAATGACTGGAAGAGAAATTAATCCCTTGTTGCTCAAACCAGGACATGGCTGTCTCTGGGTGCCTTTTGGAGTTAAATATCTGCCTGGAGTGGCTCAAACTGCTGGTTTCCATGTTGCGGGTGAAGGGCAACATTCCCTGCTCCCAAAGTCTAACAGCGTCTTGTTTTCTTACCTTCTAATTAACATTCACGGAGGTTAATTTTTAAACCTGATTGCTGGGTTTCGCACTGGAAGTTCCATTGGTCGTTCCAACGCCGCGGCAGATTTATCCGCTGTGATTTGGGGGCACGAGGGTGGATTTTATACCCAACTTCACATTCCCAGCAGCTGATTTCCTAAAGGCAGCTCGTTTGCCCCAGTTCTCCTCCTTATTTTGCTGAAGGACGTTCAGCTTCTGCTCCTCTCCTTGGGACGCTCCATTAATTGTGCATAAAGCTTTTTCTGGGAAAAAAATTATTGATTATTTGGCGGCTGTAATTTGTATGGAAATTATTCCTCACGCTGCTCGTCTGGAGGAAATTGTTGCAGAAATCCTACCCCCACTTGCCTTTTTTTGCAAAATTTCATTGCCCTTTTGGGGCTTTTTGGGACTGGAAGGGGCTCTAAGGTCTCCCTGGAGCATTCTCTTCCAAGGTGGTGAGACCCTGGCCCAGGTTGCTCAAAGAAGCTGTGGCTGCCCCATCCCTGGAGGGGTTCAAGGCCAGGCTGGATGGGGCTTGGAGCAACCTGGTGTGGTGGGAGGTGTCCCTGCCCATGGCAGGGGGTTGGAACTGGAAGATCTTGAAGGTCCGTTCCTGGAACAAACATTCCATGATCCCTTCCCTGGTTCCATGCCGTGGCGCTGCGGGCGGGCTCCGGCAGGGGGCGCTCTGGGCGGGGCGGTACTGGGCGCGGCCCCGGCGGTGAATGATCCTTCCCGGCATCCCTTGCGCCTCCGCCGTTGCCGCCGCCGCCGCGGCTGCCCCGGCCCCGCCGCCATGGCCTTCACCTTCGCCGCCTTCTGCTACATGCTGGCGCTGCTGCTCACCGCCGCCCTCATCTTCTTCGCCATCTGGCATGTGAGTGCCGCCGCCGGCGGGAGGGATCAAGGGGACGGCGCCTCCGCCTCCCTCAGGGGAACGGCGGGCCGGGCCTGAGGGGTGGGGAAGCACCGCGGGCC
>VXBW01000872.1:368224-387291 GCA_013400375.1 Thinocorus orbignyianus
AGGGGTGGGGAAGCCCCGCGGGCCTGAGGGGAGACCTGAGGTGAGGGGGGGGGTGAGGGCGACCGGTCTCCCCTCCGCGCTGAGGGGTGGTGAGTGGGATCCGATGACCCCGTGGCCCTGAGGAGATGGTTTCCCCGGGCTCCTGAGGTGGGGTAAGGGGGGATCCGGTCGCCCCGCGGCCCTGAGAGGGAAAAACGGGAGACGGCGGTCGCCCCGCGGCCCTCAGGAGGGCTAAGGGATGGAGTCCGCTGTTCCCGCCGCCCTGAGGAGGGATAAGGGGGGATCTGGTCACCCCACGGCCCTGAGGAGGGGAGAGGGGGGGATTCTGGTCTGCCCGTGGCCCTGAGGAGGGGAGGGGGGAGACCGGTCGCCCCTTGACCCTGAGGAGATGGTCTCCCCGCGGCCCTGAGGTGGAATAAGAGGGGATCCAGTCGCCCCGTGGCTCTGAAGCGGGGAGGAACTGGGATTTCGGTCGCCCCGCGGCCCTGAGGGGACGTAGGGGGGCTCCGGTCGCCTCTTGGCCGAGGAGGTGGTCGTCCTTCGACCCTGAGGAGGGGTAAAGGGGGATCCGGTTGCCTCGTGGTCCTGAAGCGGGGAGAAGGTGGGAGTCCGGTCGCCCCACGGCCCTGAGAGGGGAGTTGGGGGGAATCCAGTGGCCCCTTGGCCCTGAAGCGGGGATGGGAGGGGAATCCGGTCGCCCTTGGCCCCGAGGGCCCGGGCCCAGAGGCAGTGCGGCCGGTGGCGGCCCTTTCCCGGCCTGGAGGCCTTGGGTGCTCTCCCGCGGGGGTCGGGAGGTGTCCGTCTGTCCCTCTGCCCTACCCCTCACCACCCCCACCAAGGGTTTCTTCCCCTCCCGGAGCAGAGCGTTGCAGCTGGAGCTCCCCGGGGTGCTGGCGGGGTTCACACCTGCTCCCCGCTGTGAGCCTTACCTTGAAGAGGAGGATCTCGGTGGATAAAGTGGATTTTTGAGTGCTGATATCAGATACATCCATGTAATTAAACGGCATTTTAAATGAGTGCAGCCTTTTTAAAATAACCATTGAAAATGTTTTGGTCTGAAGTCAGTTTGGCTGCTTATTTAGGAGAAATAACTGGAATGCTGCGTTCTTTTCATGCTTTACGTTGAGACTTAATTTTTTGAGAACTTTTAAAATTATTATTATTTTTTGGAGGGTTTTCTGGCTTGAACCTGGCACAGAGAGAGCCAGGAACCTCCCGTGGATCAGCTGTAGCTGTGGATACTGCTCTAGGAGAGGACACGGGGAGGATGTTGTTGTTGGCGCTATGTCAGGCTTTGTAGTTATCCTTAACAAAATCTGCTCTATTGTTATATCGGCCCTTTCCTGTGAGTTTATTGGCGCTTATACTGAATATAGATGAGTAAGATGGTTTAAGACTTTTTTTCTTAAGTGTTTGGTATGACGTTTGTTCTGTAGAAGTGGCTTTTGTTGTATTTTGTTGCCGTGTCTTTGATTTTTATGGCATGAGAAGATCCAATATCCAGGGTTGGATTTTTTTTTATTCACCTTTTGGATGTATATGCGGGGTTAGTATTTACTGTGGAAGTAATGAGACACAACATTTAGCAGTTTTTAAGATTTCTATTGCTTTCTCTTCGTTAACAAACCCTGTGCCAGGTTCTTGCTGGCAGCCAAGAGAGTGAAGTGCAATGTCTGGGGTCGGTGCAGAGGGAGACTTCTGTGCACTGCTTAAAAACAGCTGGAAATGGGTCGCTGGTGAGGAGTAAAAAGTCAGAGTGTGGGCAGAAGACTGGAGTATCTTCTGCTTTCTTGTTTGAATAACCTGTGTCAAACACATCTTAGGGAGAAATTATGTTCCTGAGTATGGTCTAGCACTCAAACTTCGCAATTCTGTACCAAAGAGTTACTTTTCCTGGATAAAAATACATTGTTCCTCCCGGACTAAAGAATCACAATTGTTTTGTTTCGTTCTTTTTCTTAGATTATAGCATTTGATGAACTGAAGACCGATTACAAGAATCCCATAGACCAGTGTAATACACTCAATCCTGTAAGTTTCCTGCTAAACTACTTCCTTTTCTTTAAATAAACGTATGTGAAGTGACGGATTTTGATGTTATCTTGATTTACTGCAACTCAGCAATAGAATTCCATCTGGGTGGACAGAACCTATAGCTGTTGGATACAAGTTGTAAGGAAATTTCTTTGTCTGATTCTTTACTTTCGAGTTGAATATTCTGACTGTTATTAATCTGCTGGTGATCTTGTCAGCTGTCCGTACTAACATTCTTTCAATCTGCTTTCTACATTTTTCGGCACAAAGACAGTTGAAAAGGTCAAAAAGATTAAAAGAGTCAAAATTGCATTAAAGGTGTGTACTGCTTTTCAGTTTAATGTTTCTAATGCCACTTCCCTTTCATTTTGTTAGGAACATTTGTAATTACTATTAAGCTGTTTTGTTTAGTCTGCCTGTTCATCTGCTCGTGATCTGTTTGGTGGGGTTTATAACAACTTCATGGATTTCCATATTTCCTGCAGAAGGGTTTTGTTTGCTTACCCAGTGAAGCGGGGAAAACTGTTACATGCCTGTTACACCTGTCCTTAGCTGGAGTAAATTCAGATAGAGATAAATAGTACTTCCCAAGCAAGATTTATGCAACTCTGAGATTATTTTTTAAGTATTGACTGAGTAAATTCTTCGATCTCGCTTGGGGATTTACGTGGGCATAGCACAGTAGGCATTATCTTCCCTAGTTTATCTTCCAGGATTCAGGGGTGTATCTTGGTGTCCTCTTGGGTGCAGCTCTGACGCTCTTTGGTTTGTGAAAACACTTTGAGACAAACTGTTTGTAACAGGCCAATAACAAAAGGGATGCTTGTCAAAGAGTATACAGTTTGATACAGTAGGATTCTGCATTTTTCCTAGTTTTTACTGTGCCCAGGCCGAGGTGGACAGCAGCAGCAGTGCAGCAGCATGGCCTGGACTGCAGCTCTACTGCATTTTGAAGAATTAAGTAAATTTTACAAATTAGAAGTGAGTTTAGAGTAGCTGGGAGAGGGGAATATGTGTGTTAGATGTAGGGCACATCAATTGACAGTGAGTATTAGAGAGTGGGAAGGAGGAGAGGCAATAGGCAGGGGATGTTGCACCACGGAGAGCGAGGTTTGCTGCCCGCAGAGCGATGCATCTAACAGTTTCCCTTGCTTGGTCTGTTCTACTGTCATTTCTGCTGCAGTTTGTGGGAAGGCAAATTCTCATCACATTGATGCATTATGATCTTATCACAACCTTTGAAATCCTGTAATGCGCATGTTTAACGCCAATATTAACCTTCTGTCAACCCACCTGCATGTGGTGTTTATTTACATGATAGCTTTGTGAATTGAAAATATCAAATAACTAAACGTTTGCTGTTCTTGTGGAAGTAGATTAGACCCTAAAAGTGAAGTTATAGATCCAGACTTTTGAGGGGAATCTGGTAAATGGTGCTGGACAAACACACTGAAGTGTTTTCCTGGCAAAAGAATCAAAAATCCTGGTAGGAACTGAGACACCTCAGGAGAAAGATTAGCCCAAAATAGCAACTGCTTAGTGCACTGTTGATGCCTTCTCTTCCCTCCTCCTGTTATAGGAGTATCTCTTCTCAGCACCAAGATTTCTTCCTGCCTTGCTTCCCTGATAAATATCACGGCAGAATATGATGTAGCGCATTTTCCTTTAGGAGAACCAGGGAGGATAAAACGTGGTAGATTTGAAAGAGTTGGGTATTTTGGTGGGGGAGAAAGAAAAACATGTTTTGAGATGTGTAATTAAACAAACTGCAAATTTTTCGGAGCTGGTGAATCTGTCTCAGCAGAGCTGTATTATATTTTGGGTAGGGTTGTTGTTATTCTACTATAAATAATTGCCAAGTTGTAAATGGTAAGTACACAAAGAAGGGTCTGGACAGAAAATAATGATTTGAAATGTTTCATGTGTGGCGAAAGCTTATTTTTGTTGCTGGTGAGGCAACTTTGCTTTACTTGATACTCTTCATTTAGAGAAGCAGAATGTTGCAGCAAATAGGTGGTGAAAACGTCCATTTGTTGGTAGTTTTTGGATTTCTAGG
The DNA here is from genome assembly GCA_013400375.1 of Thinocorus orbignyianus. Lineage (NCBI taxonomy): Eukaryota > Metazoa > Chordata > Aves > Ciconiiformes > Thinocoridae > Thinocorus > Thinocorus orbignyianus. The sequence continues at coordinate 372,315 of VXBW01000872.1, forward strand.
AAGATATTCTTTGGGTTTCAAAGAAGTGTCTGCTCGGAATGAAAAAATTATAAATCTCAGGGCAGTCACCCCATGTAATGCTTGTGATATCACACAAAAAGAGGGGCACAGCGTAGTGTGTGTGTGCACACGTGGACAGTTTAAATCTTTGGGGTAGAAATAGAGTTATTTTTCACGAGATGTTTCAGTGCTGAGTTGAGAAGTCAAAAGCTGACAGATTTGCTTCTTCCTGAGTTCTATAAAGAAATAAATGATGTCATTTTGGGGGGGTTGACTTGTTTTAAAACCATTCACCTCTGTGGCGGGTGTGAGGTTTCTGCTGGCTCTTGGCATGCTTTTACTCCGTGTATCTCTCCGTAGTGTTCCTATTAATAACACTAATACAACCTGGCATTTCCTGCTTTGTGTGATTTTTGTAGTAAAACTGATAATTAGCTCCCTGGGCTTCCGCTGGCAAGCATGATGCTCTCAAGCATGTCTGTTAGGTGCTGGGGAAGGAAAAGGGAGCTGGCTGGGGCACAGGCAGCACAGCCCTGCCCGCTGCACACCCCGGACCTGACAGTTACTGCTTCGTTTGGCTTGATAAAGCCTCTGCCAAGGATGCTACGTTTTGGCAATGTTTGGGATTTTGACAAACTAAGGGTGGATGAACCCCAAACCCAAGCTGTGAAACAGGAAAACGCAAACCATCTTTTTGCCTATACCCCGTTACACGGAGCATGTTTCCTACTGATATTTCTCTTTTGCATGAGCAGAAATATCTCCAGCTCTTGTGTTATGAAGGTCATATGTAAAGCGTGGGATCTGTTAAATGCACTTAATACAAACATGGAAAAAATATTGATCTCAGCATTTCCCCAGAGAAGCTGTGGCTGCCCCATCCCTGGAGGGGTTCAAGGCCAGGCTGGATGGGGCTTGGAGCAACCTGGTGTGGTGGGAGGTGTCCCTGCCCAGGGCAGGGGGGTTGGAACTGGATGATCTTGAAGGTCCCTTCCAACTCTGACCATTCTGTGACTTAATTCTATAAATTTTTCTTTGTCATTTGTGAATATCATGTGGAAACAGCAAATCACATACTCCTGGTTGCTGTTTTCACTTCCTGCAGTCTTGTCTTTGTTAGCGTTGTTTTATTTAATTTTTTATTTTTTTTTTAAACACTAGCTTACCTCCAAAATAGATTAAACCCCACACGTTTTGCTTCGGATAATGGAAAATTCTAACTGGTATTTTTCTTTTCCAGCTTGTACTTCCAGAGTACCTCATCCATGCATTCTTCTGTGTTATGTTTCTCTGTGCAGCAGAGTGGCTTACGCTGGGTCTCAATATGCCTTTGTTGGCTTATCATATTTGGAGGTAATATTGATGAGTCTGGTATCTTCCTCCTCGCGTTAATTGTTCCTCGTTCTCCCCTTGTGGTGTTTCTTGTTAAATGTTCCGTGTCTTTGGCAAACCAAGATGTTTTCTGATACGACACTGAGAGAGTTTTCTGTCATGGCTCTAAAACAGAAACCATTGCTTTGCTTTTTCTGTGGTTTTTATTTGTTGTTCTCTTGTGCTGTGTCAGAATGGAGATGTGCCATGCGTGTTGAAGGCAGCTGATGTGTCCCAGCTGTCAGACACTGCAGGGGCACAGTGTGGATTGTGACAGTCCTGCTTTTTTCCTGCCACTGAGACACAGGCACCACCTCTCCTCGTGCTGGTGTTAGCCCTGTGCAGGGGGGAAGTGGGAGTAGTTGACCAGTTGCCTGCGTTAAACTGCAATCTCAGGATCACTCTGTATTGAGTATTCCTTCAACGTGGGAGCTGCTGCGTAGGGGCTGTAGGATTACGCGTTGGTCTCCTCTCCAGCTTCTCCAACCCTTTCATAAATCTCATTTTTCATTTATTCATAAATTTGTCTTTTTGGTGTGCTGGTGTTCACATGGTTTAAGGCTCCCCATCTGGAGCACTGGGTCCAGTTCTGGGCTCCCCAGTTCCAGAAGGCCAGGGAATTGCTGGAGAGGGGACAGAAGAGCACCACAGAGATGATGAGGAGCCTAGAACATCTCTCTTAAGAGGAAACATTGAGGGACTTGGGTCTTTTTAGTCTGGAGAAGAGAAGGCTGAGGTGGGATCTGATCAACACCTAGAAATACTTCAAGGTTGGGTGTCAGGAGAAAGGGGACAGTCTTTTTTTAAGAGGAGCCCAGTGACAAGACAAGAGGGAATGGGCAGAAACTTGTCCATAGGAAGTTTCATCTAAACATGAGGAGGAACTTCTTTCCTGTGAGGGTGGCAGAGCCCTGGAACAGGCTTCCCAGAGGGGTGGTGGAGTCTCCATCTCTGGAGACATTCCAAACCCACCTGGACATGTTTCTGTGGGACCTGCTCTAGAAGGCCCTGCTTTGGCAGAGGGTTGGGCTGGATGATCTCCAGAGGTTCCTTCCAGCCCCATATCATTCTGTGATTTATAAGGCTGAGGTAAGCTGCCTCCACACCTTCTGGGAAAGCCCTTCCATAGACATATCCACTTTGGAGCTTCCTGTTGCTCTTGCAGTTCATCCCCTACAGGGAGCTGAGGGACTTTGCTCTGAGGGGTGTGATTCCTTGTCTCGGTGCTGGTGTTCCGTGGTGGGTGGGGGGCAGGAACCGACGTTTCCCGTTGCCCTCTCCACAAAACTAACTCTGCGTCGCTTTCAGGTACATGAGTAGACCTGTGATGAGTGGCCCTGGTCTGTATGATCCTACAACCATCATGAATGCAGATATTTTAGCCTATTGCCAGAAAGAAGGATGGTGCAAATTAGCATTCTACCTTCTATCATTTTTTTACTACCTATATGGGTAAGTTTTCTTTAGTTTTCTTTGTTTTTTTCCCTTCTCTCCCACTTAATCTTCTGTTTGAAATTTTGACTTGGTGTATGAGACGTTTTGTACCCAGGAATATCTGTAGTGCTGGCTTTCCTGAAAAAGAATCCACATTTGCCATTTATTCCCTTTTAAAATACATCTTAATTTAGTGAGAATTACTAATTGGAATCTGTCAGCCGTGACTGGAGACTTGCAAGCTCCCAGCTTTTCTTATTTTAAACATAATATAATAACACCCCCCCCAAGTATTTTCATTAAGAAGCTGGAAGAGTTTTAAAGTAGGTATTTTGATGTAAATGTGATAATTTTTTTTTGTTTTGGTGGAAGTCAAAGGTAGAGGAGTCATTCCAAGAGGGAAAAGGGGTGGGAGGGACTAAAGCCAACTGCCTGGTTCCTCCTCCCAGTTCTTCCTTCAGGTTCATGTCTGCTCTGGGCCGTGGTGTGTGGTGCTGCTGCTTCTTCTCTGCAGCTCTTGCAAGACGGCTGAGGTTGTTCAGGCTCTCAGCACATGGGCATCACCTTTGTAGTGGCTCCCTCTAATGTGTCACTTGCTCTGGTGACAACTGGCTGTTGCATGACTTCACCTCCTGCTTCCTAAACTTGGTGTAAAACCATCAGCCACAATCCCCCTCCCTCACGCAGATTTGTTCCTTAGACTATACAACTGTGTAATTAAAGATATAATATTAATCAAAACAGTTCATCTTAATATTCTTCTTTTCTTTTCCAGCATGATTTATGTCCTGGTGAGCTCTTAAGAAGACGTCCAGCAAGCTTTGTTCCAGTTAAGTGCATGCAAAAGCCACAAACCATGGATTCTTTACGACGAGAACCTCTTGCCAAGATTAAACACGGAATCTGACGATCGCATCGGCATTAGAAAGCAACGACTCCCCTCTTTTTAAAAAACAAACCCAAAATTTCCACATTTTATATTTGTGGAAAGACTGTTTTCTTATATTTTACTGGGACGCTGAAATCAAAGAATTACATGTCAATTACTCTAAAGGTTACCGGGTTTTGAAACGTTTTGACTTTGCACTCCATAAGGAACAGCCATCATCTTCAGGTAGGCGTGGGGTTGCTGAGTAGCCGTAGGATTTCCTTTTAGGCTTCGTAGGGACTTCTTGGGACTTGCCTTTCCCTCCCCATCCATCTGAGTGCTCGGGGAGCGCTGGAGGCTCTGCCTCATTTCCCTGTAGGTGACTTTGATCTTGAGAGGTGCACTCACGGGTGCAGTTGCAAAAATAGGAGCTCTGGTTTGGGTCATTATCTTATTTTTTTTGTATTTTTGTTTTCTATCTGGTTCATCTTTCCCTGTATTTGCATGGTTGAGATCTCTGTATTTTCACCAAACATTAGCCTTGCTTTAACCCCGAGCACATGTCATTGTGATAAGAGAAGTCGAATTGTCCAGGAAGGAATGAATTTAAATGTTGATTGATGATTATTTTTTTTTGTTATTAACCAATGGACAAACCTACTACGTTTATCAAGTCCAATGATGGAAACACTCTTGGGTTTCAGAGTACTACAGACCTTTTCAAAGCAGAAAGTGAGATTGTGAAACTGCCCTGCTGTTCCTTAGTGCAATAAATAATAAACACAAAAAATATCTCAAATTCAGAAACATTCACGTTTACCTGGTGCCTTGTTTTGTTTTTAAAGGGAGCTGATGGCTGCTGTGTTCATCTCTTCGTTTTGTGATGGATAATTGTGTTATCTTTTAAAAATAGAAGAGTAAATGGAGTTGTGTTTGGAAGAGGGAAGCTCTGATTTCCTGCTGTTTCTCCTGGGTCTGCAGATAAATGGGAGATGGGGAAGATGTTTTCAGCTGTTTCCACACTGTAAATCGTTACTGCAGCAGCTGCTTCATTTAGGAGGAATAATGAGGAATCTTTTTCATTTACCTGGAGAAGAATGAAGTTTCCCAGCTCTAGTAAAAGGGTTTTATATAAACTTGGTTTGGTCTTTCGGGCATTAGATGTGCTGCCAAGGGTAGGGATGGCTGCACTGGGTTGGACCAGGAGTCCAGTTCCCCTAGTGTTGGGGTACTGGGCAGTGGTGGCGGCTGAGGAAATGGAATATGGGTGGGGCAAGTACTGAATATCCTTCCAGGATCTGAAGGGAGCTCCAGGAGAGCTGGAGAGGGACTCTTTGTCAGGAAGTGGAGTGATAGGACAAGGGGGAATGGTTTTCAATTGGAAGAGGGGAGATTTAGANTGCTTGGGGAGGGGGAGGATGTGTTTGGGAATGTTCCTGTCACGTGTGGCCTGAGCGAGGGGCTTTGGTGGCTTCAGTGACCCTTGAATCACTTCCCTTCCATTAACGCCGTTCCTTTTTGAGCGCTGTCAGAGCCCACTCTGGAAGATCCGCTGGGACAGCGAGTGGAATCACTCAGCATGTACAAAAGACTTGTTTAAAAGTTCCGCCAGGCTGCATTTGATGCCTCAAAGCTCTTATATTTTTATTTTTTTTAAGATGTATTGAAAATTTCCCACTTCCCACTTCATTTATGCTGACCGTGATTGAACAGACCGTCATTGCGTCATCTGTCAAAGCGGAGGAGTCTGGTTAATCCTTTCCTGAGTGAAAGTCCTGCTGTAGCTTTGTGATTATCCCTTCTCCTCCGCAAATGTTCCTTCTCTAAGCTGGAGGAGACCAGGGCTGCTGGTGTCACACCAGATTTGGGTGCCGGGGAGAGTGAGAGCAGTGGTTCCTTTGGCTTTTTGCTTCTGGATTCCTCTCTCTTTTATTTCTTCCTTTATACTGTGCTGGGAGTGTGAGAATTCAGGCTGGGAGAGCTTCAAATTCTCCTTCCTGAGTGAAAAAAGTGACAAAGTCCTGGTGGACAACAGGTCCATGAGCCAGCAATGTGACCTGGTGGCCAAGAAGGCCAATGGCATCCTGGGGTGCATCAGGAAGAGTGTGACCAGCAGGTGGAGGGAGGTCATCCTGCCCCTCTGCTCTGCCCTGGGGAGCACTGAGACCAGTTCTGGGCTCCCCAGTTCCAGAAGGACGTGGAACTGCTGGAGAGGGTACAGCAGAGGACCACAAAGATGATGAGGGGCTTGGAGCATCTCTCTTAGGGCTGAGGGACTTGGGTCTCTGCAGGCTGGAGAAGGCTGAGGAGGGATCTGATCAACACCTATAGATACTTAAATGGTGGGTGTCAGGAGGAAGGGGCCAGTCTCTTTTCAGTGATGCCCAGTGAGAGGACAAGAGATAACGGGCACAAACTGGAACGTAAGAAGTTCCATCTCAACCTGAGGAGGAACTTCTTGACTTTGAGGATGGCAGAGCCCTGGCAGAGGCTGCCCAGAGAGGTGGGGGAGTCTCTGTGTCTCTGGAGACATTCCAAACCCTCCTGGACGTGTTCCTGTGGGACCTGCTCTGGGTGGACCTGCTTTGCCAGGGGTTTGGACTAGATGATCTCTAGAGGCCAGGGCAGAGCAGAGGGGCAGGATGACCTCCCTCCATTTGTCACACTCTTCTTGATGCCCCCCAGGTTGCCATTGGCAGCCTTCTGGTCTTCTAAGAGACCCAGCAGAGTCTCTCAGAGAACCATGTTTAGAAAACTTGTTTTCAGTGCTTTTATTTTTAAAAACAGTTGGTGTCTCCCAGCACCCACGCAGCTGCTGGGTGGTGGGAATGTCACCATCTGTCCTGGCCAGGGGATCCTCACACCAGAGTTTTACCCGAGTGTCCTTGTGAAAGCAGATGGCTGTAGGGATGCACGCGTGATGCCGAGCTGGAGGACCTGCCATCCCACCTTTAAACTGTGCCTGTGGGATTCACTGAGTTTTTTTGGAGTTCCAGGATGCAGAAGGAGAAAATAAAGAACATTTCTCTCTCCCCATCGGCAAGTTTCCTGCTGAGCCATCCTAAAAAGCCACCTGATATAAATCTAACGTCTGAAAACCACCAGTTGTGAGGATTTGGTGCTGAAGAAGCGACCGACACCTTTTTGTTCTTCTCTTTGAGTATTGGGGAAGGGACAACACGTGTTTTGAGCCAGGTACTCGCTGTGATCCCAGGCTGTGGAACCTGGAAGAGTTCCTCTTGTCCACCTTAGGGGTGGAGAAAGGAATTTAATTAGCAGTGAAGGCTAATTAAAGATAATCAGTAGGAATGCCCTTTAACTGTAAGACGGTGTCTGGGTTTCAACAAGATGTAAAAGAAAAGGCTATAAATTTTAAAGCTCTGAGTTCTACTTCAAGTCAAACCCCGCGGTGCTGCGGTGGAGCCTCACATTGCAGCTTCTGACTTGAAAAGTTATGGAAACTTTATTAAAATAGAGCAGAAAGAGTGTGTGTGTGTGGAAGAGGGCAGTTGTGTCACGGAGCCAAGTATCCTGTTCCCTCTGTCCCAGCCACGTGGACACAAAGCCACCCTGTGGTCAACACGAGTTACCGTGATACTGATCTGAACGGCGTCTCCTTTGCTGCCAGATGTGTCACAAGGTTGTCCCGAAAGTCATGGAGATAATTGTACTGCTGAAAAAAGCACAACCAGATGTGGCATGAGTGCTCTACACTTTGGGAAAAGGCACCACCCGTCTTAAAAAGCTGATGGAACCTCCACCCTCTGGTCTCTTTTATTTGTTCTTTGAGCAACCTGGTCTGGTGGGAGGAGTCCCTGCCCATGGCAGGGGGGTTGGAGCTCGATGATCTTTAAGGTTCCTTCCAATTCTAAGCCATTCAATGATTCTATGATTCTTTTTGTACCCACTCCCAATTTTCTGCAATTTATCCACTAGTTCCTGGTTTAGTTCCCGTGGTTCCTCCTAAATGCACCCCTGAGCTCAAGGAAACACAAACCACCGTCCTCTATAGGTGGGTACTTCATGTCAGAATTCAAAGCTGCTTTACTGGGGTCACCAAAGGTCTTACTCTGCCCATAATGAGTCTGTGATAAAGAACACGGCCTGGAGCTGGCAGGATGATCTACAACAGCTTATAGGAAGAGTTCTTTGGTCAACTCATACATCACATGGAGTACTAATATGCTGGTGTTCAAAATGAGATCATGATGTTGGTCAGCAGAAGCTCAGGGACAGATCACCCACCGCAAGTGGCCACAGGGACATCCCTTCCCTGTCTCCTCAGCCAGGGACACAAACCTGCTCCTCACCTGCCCACTCATTTTGGGGAAAAGTAATTTTCAACCAGTATTTTAAACAAAATTTGCCTTCCAGAAAGGCTTAGAGCTATCAAAGAGACAGGATTTGGGCAACGCTTTCTCTGCAGAAATTATTAAAAAACTTGGTTTTAAATTGGAAGAGGGGAGATTTAGATGAGATCTCAGGAAGAAATTCTCTCCTGTGAGGGTGGCGAGGCACTGGAACAGGTTGCCCAGAGAAGCTGTGGCTGCCCCATCCCTGGAGGGGTTCAAGGCCAGGCTGGATGGGGCTTGGAGCAACCTGGTGTGGTGGGAGGTGTCCCTGCCCAGGGCAGGGACTTGGAACTCAATGATCTTTAAAGTCCCTTCCAACCCAAACTGTTCTATGATAAGGAGGAGAAAGTAACAGTTATGGTGAAGAGCAGACAGAGAGAAAAGCTGTTGAGCTGAACAAGCAGGACAAGAAGCAGCATGAAAGCAGAAAACCAGAAGCAGCTCAAACCCAAGAGAAGAGAAAGGGCATCAGCTGTGGAACATCTCAAAGCCAGAGGGGTCCCTTTGTGTGATGGAGGAGAGGACCATGTTTCCACACGAGCGTGTTCCCTCGTTACCTTGATGGTCTGTATCGCCCGGGACCCTCTCAAGCTCCTGAGGCTGTCTATCGCTTCCTGAGGTGCCAGTGTCTCGGAAAGCTGAAGCAGGAGACAGGCAGCTACTGCAAGGGAAAGGTATATATCCCTGTATGTGTGCTCCTGCACTACTTTGTGCTGTGAAAACCTCTCTAGCAAAACACAGCCTCCTCATATCGGGGTCACGGATCTGTTGGATCTGTTACTGAATGCTGTTTCTTGGTGCTGGGCCCATCTGCTGCTCCTGCCCAGAGCTTTGGAAATGGGTGAAAACCCTCCCACTGCTCCTGGCTTTTCAGGAACGAGTCCCAGTGCACCCAGTTAACTCCCCTTTGTGTTTTCTGACTGCATTTGCTTTGGTGGCAACATCAGCATCCCTTCTTTCTGGGGCACACACAATAACCAATGCCCCTAAACGCTTTAAGGGCTGAAGAAAGGTGCAGAGGAATAGATTAATCTCCTTTTCTTCAGGAGATGTCCAGGGAAGAGGAGGAAGTGTGATCCCATTGGTCGGATGAGACTAAAATTTGCAGTGAAAACAGAGAAAGAGTCAGAAAATAAGAGAAAACTTTCTATCAGCCTCATAAAAGACTGAGCAAATGTATTTCCTACCCTGCTATCCAGAATTAAGCTTGGAGCAGATTCTGGCTTCTTTGGACAGTGCTGTCTCAGGAGAAAGGGTTTGTAGGATGGGTTAATTCATCAGACATCGTGGGAAAAAACAGCTGCTTACCGAGACAGGAGCGCCCGAGGCCACTGTAACAGCTGAAAGAGAAGAAAAGGTGTGTTTGTAGCAAGCTGTAGGACACTGCAACACCCACAGCCCCCTCAGTGAGTAAATTTACAGGCACAATTTTTGCTTTTTTATAATCAAGAGGAGCAGTGGGATGAGAAAGTTGGAATATACCCACAAAGCTGCCTCCCATTTATTCTTCAGGCCTTCCTTAAGTGGTGCTTTCTAGAGAAACTGCAATTTCCAAGCTCCCCTTCCCTCGTGGCAATAATCCCCATGGCCCAGGAGGACAGCAAGCAGCATGAAGATGGACAATCTCAATTTTCTTTAAATCTTACACCACGTTAAGGCTTTGATGAGTTGGGAGGTAAGGACAGCAGCAGGGCTCTGCCTCAGCAGGGAGCCCAAAGACTCAGGGAGCTGTCAGCAGGATCACTCAGGGAACGCAGAATTTGGAAAGCTCTTCCCCCTCTACCCTGAGCTAACTACAAGTGTCTAAAGAAATTACTTTAAACCTATTTCATGCAATTTAAGAGTGAGTTTTGCACTGCTGGAACCCACTGAGTCCCCGATAAACAGCCTCGGGGTGTGTTATCCTCTGACAGCAGCTGCTTTAGTTTACAGCTTGTATCATATACCTGATACCCAAGCAGGCCAGAGGCAAGAAACCATATGGTGCCATTCAAAACACGTTTTGAAGAGCTTGCTGGATTGAGCCAGGGGAAACGGGAGATTGAAATCTTGCAAAGGACAAGTTGGTTCCAAAAAGGTGCATGAGGAGAGACAAGCAGCTTTTCGCAGCTTGAGCTAACCCTTAAAAAAATGCAGTTGTCATTTGACAGGCTTCTCTTTCAGCTGGTCACGCATCTAGAGAGAAGCTGGAATCTTACAGGAATGTGGGGCGAAAGGGAGACAGCCAGAACCTACTGTATGATTGTTTTCTGGTTATTTTCCAGGCAGTTTCTGAGCTCTTCCAGGATTCTGCAGCACTTGGCAATGTCAGGAGCATCCCCTTCAGGAACAGGGTAGTGGTGCACAAAGATCCCCTGCTGTTGGTAGGTCTCTATAAGGTTTGGTACTCGGTATTTTAAGAGCTCCCCTCTGGTACAAAGCACAAATACATCCTGGGTCCCACAGTTCTTTAGTTCTTCTGCCAACAGATCAAGACATTTGCAAATAAACAAAAGCCTGTCAAGCTTAAGGATAAACAGATAAGCTACTTGGTACTGATTCTTTTGTTTAATCTTGGAGGTTAAGACAATAGGAATTAGCAGTTTTGCAAAGGCATTTACTTCTACTGAGTCTCTCCCATGTTTGCCTTCAGGTGACCCACAAGAGGAATTTCCTCTGCTCAGAGTGAGCCCTGGGACGAGCCTCACTAGAAGATGCAGCAGCACGTTAAGCACCAGCTTAAGCACCATTCTGTCCAAACGCTGTGGGGTTTTGCTACCAGTCTCTGCTCTTCTAACCTTTACAGATGACTACTTGGCACAAAACATTCCATTATTTCACCTTTTCTATCCCAATCTCACTTCCCTGGGAAGAGGAGATTACAAATTTGTAATTCATCACGGTCCGAGCTATTTTGAAGGTGCCTTCTCCTGCATGTGACTTAGCAAACCTCATGGTTACTGTGAAAGGTGTGCAGATATCTGCACAGCTCCAGCCTGGAAACACCCTGACTATCCAATATTTATGGAGAAGACCCGGAGAAAGTGGCACTGCAGGTCTAGTGCTCATAATGGTGACTGTGCTAAGATAATTTGCTGCATCTCCAAGCACAGTGTTAGCAAAGCTCAGCTAGATACTGCTGTCAGATGTACCCCCAGAAGGCTCTGTGAAGAATGGCCTTGCACTCAAACGTTGTGGCATGTTAGACAAACAGCTACAAATTACTATTTGTTATAAAAGTATGAATCAAACATCGCCACTTCTCAAAGTCAACTTTGTTTGAGATCCCCATATCTGGATCCCTACGCCCAGATTAGATAAACAACAGCTCCATCAGTCTCCAGACTAACATAAAGTAAACCTCTTTCTTTACTTTTAACCTCAATAACTTATACTTTCAGTTTACCTCCACGTTGTTCTCCCTCATTACACAGAAGCAAGAGGTGCTTGTACACTGCCCACAAGACTCACCTATATCTTTCTGAAGATTTCTTCTAACATCCTTAAACCTGCAGCCTAAAATAGATTATGGATGACAGTTACCACCCCAGGTAAGCAACATTCATGGAATGACATCATCCCACACCGACAACCTCCCTTCAAAACTAAAGCAAGCATCAAAGCCAAACCCCAAATACAAGAGTTCTTACTTTGCAAACAGATCACTAGTGCAGAAGAGAGTTTAAACACCATTATCCGCTTAATGCTGCAGTGTAATAGGATTAAAAAAAACCTGCCCAAGGTTTTAAGCTGCCGTGTATTTTCCACATGAAAAGTTCTGGATATTATAAATCAGGGTACAGCTAATAAAAAAAACACCCTACAAAACTCCCACAAATCACAAACCAAACAAATGAAAGGGATGGACAGAGATCACTTAAGAGTGGTCTGGTTGACAGGTTGGAAAGGAAGTTCCCTGTTCAGTGCAAATCACGTTAAAAATCCTTCTTACTCTTCAGTCTTCCTCAGCTCATGGTACCGAGGCATTTTTGGAATCTTAAAGGTCTCTTCCAACCCAGACAATGCTGTGATTCTATGTGACTGCTCAAAATACTTGCCCTGTGGCCTCCCTCTGTCTCCCCTCCTACCCTTACAGTTCCATCGGCAAGCAATCTTTATGCCTCCAAGGGTCAGGATTTTTTGGATCCTGAAACACCTTCTCAAGGCACGACAGCAGAGTCCTGAAGACCAAGAGCTGTATCGGCAGGGCTACAACTGGAGGTCAGCATATGAAAATTAAACAGCTCAGATGGCTAAAAAGCATAATGCAGCTGTTTTCTTGGCATATATGTTAATTGGAGTACAAGTTTTAGTGGGATTTTCATCATCAAGAGCCATCACTCACTTCAAGATACCAGACTAAAGAACTAGAAAAGAAGCATTGAATAATTTGAGGTATTAGCTTCTGTTTCTTAGCTTCTGTTTCTCAGAGTTGGCTAATGAAAGTCAGGTAACTGCTTGAAATGAAGTAGGAGAAGTTCACCTTGTGACCACCAGCAGTTCCATCTCTGTTGTGACCACTAGAGATGCACCATGACTGCACTTTTATTAGTTAAAAATAAAATGAAAGCTTATATGTTTATTTTTATATTATGGCCATGGTACTGCAACTCAGACACTAAGGGAGAACAACACAGACCCATCAGCAAAGTGAGTGAGTGCAATTTGAGCCTGATATATCTTATAAAGGAATTATTTGTCAAAGCAGCCCTGTTTGACTGTTGTCCCTTGTTATAAATAGCAAGCCAGGCTAAAAAGCCAGATATTTTAACTGATAATAGAAGATGGCTGGTATTCTCTGCATAAAGATAATAATTCTTCATTAAGATATTCTCTAGACTATCTCTATGTTTGGTATTTCTGAAATAATTATTCTAGTAGTAGGTTACAAAACAAGTCATCCCACCAAGTAAATGCAACACGGGGTTTTGGGGTACAAGATATTACCTCTCTTCAGTTTCAAACCTACCTGCAAATTTCAGTGAATGCTTCTTACCTGGAAGGGAACACAGTCCCAGGAATCTAGAAGGGTAGGCAGGAGACAAAGGCAGCCTTTTTGGGAAATAAAAAAATAAACAAAACAAACTAGAAACTTTTTGATTATTTGACTAGAGACATAGATCACTACCAGGCATTCCTTTTCTCTGGGACCACGAAAAGAGTTACCTAGCTCTAATTCAATTTTAAGAACAAAATGGAAGCATTCCAGTGTTGTTTCTACCACACTGATCACACATGTGGTACTGTACTTCATCACATACCCCTGCTCCAGAGCAGAATTTTTGGCAAATCCCTGCCTTAGCACTGAGACATTTGGACTTGCACGACCAGCAGTGAGTAGGGAACACTTGAAAAGTGGACCTGGTCCCACCAACTTAACCCCTTTTCAGGGGCACCATCAGGCCAGGCACGACCTCAGCCCTCACTCCAGCACCTCATGGAATCAGGGAATTGTCAGAGTTGGAAGGGACCTCTAGAGACCATCCAGTCCAACTCCCCTGCTAAAGCAGGGTTGCCCAGAGCACATCCCTCAGGACTGCATCCAGGTGGGGCTTGAAGGTCTCCAGAGAAGGGGACTCCACACCCTCCCTGGGCAGCCTCTGCCAAGGCTCCAACACTCTCACCCCAAAGAAGTTTCTTCTCATATTTGAACGGAACTTCCCGTGTTCCAGCTTGTGTTGTTACCCCTTGTCCTGTCACTGGGAACCACTGAGAAGAGTCTCCATCCTCCTTCAACCCACCCTTCAGATCCTTGTGAGCATGAATAAGGTTTCCCCTCAGCCTTCTCTTCTCCAGGCCAAAGTCCCAGCTCCCTCAAGCCTTTCCTCATAAAGGAACCATAACCTCACCAGAACCTGGCGCAGGCTCCCTTTGGGAAAAGGTTCCCCTTTCAGAGGAGGGGAATATAACACGGGTTTCTGAGGGAAGAGGCGGTGGGGCCTGTCTCACCAAGAGATGGAGAGCGGCCTGGGGTCCTCCTCAACGGCCTCTTCGTCTGAGGAGTCAANCCATTGGCCAAGCCCTTCCCTCCTCTCGTCCAATGGAAAGCTGCTACGCTGGGAAAGCTGAGGAGGGCTTGAGAGAAGGAGCGATCTGATTGGCGGGCAGGCGAAGGACCGGAGGGCTTTAAAAAGGGTGACAGGTGGGCCTTCGCCCTGATTGGCTGAGGCGGTGANAAGTGGACCTGGTCCCACCAACTTAACCCCTTTTCAGGGGCACCATCAGGCCAGGCACGACCTCAGCCCTCACTCCAGCACCTCATGGAATCAGGGAATTGTCAGAGTTGGAAGGGACCTCTAGAGACCATCCAGTCCAACTCCCCTGCTAAAGCAGGGTTGCCCAGAGCACATCCCTCAGGACTGCATCCAGGTGGGGCTTGAAGGTCTCCAGAGAAGGGGACTCCACACCCTCCCTGGGCAGCCTCTGCCAAGGCTCCAACACTCTCACCCCAAAGAAGTTTCTTCTCATATTTGAACGGAACTTCCCGTGTTCCAGCTTGTGTTGTTACCCCTTGTCCTGTCACTGGGAACCACTGAGAAGAGTCTCCATCCTCCTTCAACCCACCCTTCAGATCCTTGTGAGCATGAATAAGGTTTCCCCTCAGCCTTCTCTTCTCCAGGCCAAAGTCCCAGCTCCCTCAAGCCTTTCCTCATAAAGGAACCATAACCTCACCAGAACCTGGCGCAGGCTCCCTTTGGGAAAAGGTTCCCCTTTCAGAGGAGGGGAATATAACACGGGTTTCTGAGGGAAGAGGCGGTGGGGCCTGTCTCACCAAGAGATGGAGAGCGGCCTGGGGTCCTCCTCAACGGCCTCTTCGTCTGAGGAGTCAAAGCCACCCTCTGTCACGACGCAGGGCTGCGGCGACAGGAGAACACGGAACTCAGTGCAGGCCGGGAATCCCAATCCCGATCCCGATCCCGATCCCGATCCCGATCCCGATCCCGATCCCGGCCCTCACCGGTTTCACCATGGC
>VXBW01000872.1:387490-422852 GCA_013400375.1 Thinocorus orbignyianus
ATGGGCTGAGGCGGTGAGGCGGGAAGGGCCGCATCTCGAGCCTCGGGCGGGCTCTGTGAGGGGCCGCGTGCCGTTCCTTGCCCTTGGCGCCTCTTGGAGCGTTTCTGGCTAAAAAAACACTGGTGAAAGTTGTTTTTTACTGTTTTATCCTGAATTGCTGCTGAATTACCCTATCTCCTTCCATCTCGGCTGCTGTTCTTGGGGTGAACACGGCGCAGGAAAGCACCCAGTGAGTATGGAGTGCTCCAGCGTCGGCCTGGCCTTTTATTTCTATTTGTTTCTGGCGTTTTTCTGCTTGCTGTGGTGTGCAGACAGGGTGGGGGGGAAAGGTTGAAGGGATGAGGGGGAAATGTTGAAGGGATGTTGGGGGGGAAAGTTGAAGGGATGGAGGGGGGAAAGTTAAAGGGATGGGTCTTTGTGATCTGGAGTCGTCATCCACGCAGGCCGTGAGGAAGGCATGGTGACAGACATGAGCCTTCGCTCACAGCACACCGGAGAAGAGAGGTCCGCTTGAATTTAATGGGTTGGATCACAGTTTGTTGGCCCTCTTAGGCGTTAATGTGGTTTTTGTGTGCAGCCTTCATAGGTGCAGGGGGATTTCAGGGGGTCCCAGGTGCCCTGCAGAGCTTTGGCAGTGGTCTGTTCTGGGTGCAGATTAAATAAGGCTTTCTAAAAGTGGAAAACAGACAATGCTTGCAGTTTTAAACCCTGTGCTTAAAGTCAAATGTTGTGGCGGCAGCAGGGCAGCCACCAAGCTGGTGAGGGGTCTGGAGAACAAGTCCTATGAGGAGGGGCTGAGAGAAGCCTAGGCGTGTTGAGTTTGGAGAAGAAGAGGTTGAGGGGAGACCTCATTGCCCTCTACAGCTACTTGAAAGGAGGTTGTAGAGAGGTGAGTGTTGGCCTCCTCTCCCAGGTGAATAATGACAGGACCAGAGGAAATGGTATGAAGTCATGGGAGGGGAGGTCTAGTTTAGATATTAGGAAGAATGACTTCACTGAGAGGGTGGTCAGGCACTGGAACAGCCTGCCCAGGGAGGGGGTGGAGCCACCATCCCTGGAGGTATATAAGAAATAAGTAGATATGGCACTTCAGGGCGTGTTCTGGTGGCTGAGATTGTTGGGTGATTTGTTTTGTGGGGTTTGGTTTTTTGTGGTGTGTGTGTGTATGGTTGGACTCGATCTCAGAGGTCCCTTCCAACCATGAAAAGTCTGTGATTCTGACATCAAGCCCTTGGGAGTGTCCAGACCTCACAGATGTGCCCTTAGCATTGCTGCTTAGGTAAATGATTTGTAACTCCATGGAGAAGGAAAGCTGAAGGTGTATGTAGTGTATGCTCTTGGTATATCTCATGGAAAATTCAGACTTAAAGCAGTGAGATGTGTCCACGCTTCCAGTTCTTGTCATGGCCATCTTTTCTAATGTTCTGTGCAAATGGGTTTAAGATATATTGCGTGGAGTTTTTATTTTGTCCAAACAAACACAAAAGAGGGCTCCAGGGTTAAAAAAAAAAAAGTGTTCTGGTAGCCTGATTTTTAAGAGCTAGGCTACGCCTCATGGTAAGGACGCTTTAGCAGACCTCTTTTTGCATCATTTCTGGTTTATTGTGCCAATAACTCTGGCCATTAATTAACAGGAAGAAATGCATATATTGATAGTGAGGATTTTTGGGTTTTTTAAATGTTATCAAGGTGTTTCTCCATTCTGTGCTTAGAAACATAAATCATGTTGGGAAGGAGCCAGGCACTAACAGTGGCATCTGCCATCAGTCTAGAGAAGGAGGTGTGATCATGGTGACTTTCAAATCTGTTGTTTGAAGTCAAAAGAATGACTGTGTACCAATTCCTTAAGTGGTTTGAGTTTGGTTGGATTCCCAGTAGGGCCAGTGGAAGACCTCTGGGTGTGGAGATTTTTAGATTGTAGTTCTACATTTGCAGCATTAGTTCTGCAGCTGGAGGTTTTATTGAAACTTGCCAGAGGAAATTGCTTGGTATCACAGGATTTTGGGTAGGTTCAGGGGATGAAGAAAGAGATGATGAGAGGATCAAGGAGAAGACCAGCTTATTAAACCCCAGAACATGATAGCAGATGTATGAAAATTACATTACTGAGCATAATGGAGAATTAAAACAATGCAGATGTTGCTGACTGAGATGAGAAATGGGAAGAAATATGTCCTAAGAATTGAGGCAACATGCAACCAGCCAGCCACTGTAGCTGCAAACATCCTTTCAATAACTCCTACAGCCACTGCATGAAAGAACAGGTATGTTGTTTTCTTCTGTTTAGTGTCATTTAGCTCTACTCCTCTTCGAGATTATCTGCAACGCTTCTGCTGTTTGATATAGATGTGAAATTTGCCATTATTTTTTCCCCCTTGATTGATTTTTTTTTTTGCCTATTCATGTGAAAGTACTGCATGCTTTAAGGCTGAGGATTTTATTTTTACAGAAGTAGTGTCATGATACTGATAAATATAAAAAAAATAACAATCATAATGCTTCTGGTTGTTCTTTAAAAAGATCAAAGGATTTCTCTGGAGTTTGGGTGCCTTCACGTGGTAGAAATCGGTATGGTATTGCATGGAATGCAATAAGAAATGGAAATAATAGCTGATAATGCTAGAGTAAGCAAAATGTGAGGCTAGAGCTTGGCGTCTGTTGCGGCAGAAATAATAGTTTGTAAGTGTGAAGTTTGAAGTAAATGTAAGGACAAGTTTGGAAAAAGAAACTCCAACTAACAAACTATCAGAGAAATTAAGATAATTCATAGAATCATAGAATGGTTAGAGTTAGAAGAGACCTTAAAGGTCACCCAGTTCCAATCCCTGCCCTGGACAGGGACACCTCCCACCACACCAGGTTGCTCCAAGCGCCATCCAGCCTGGTCTTGAACCCCTCCAGGGATGGGGCAGCCACAGCTCTGGGCAACCTGTTCCAGTGTCCCACTATCCGCATGGTAAAGAATTTCTTTATAATATCTAATCTAAATCTCCCCTCTTCCAATTTAAAACCACCACCTCTCATCCTATCACTCCTCTCCTTGACCAAGAGTCCCTCCCCAGCTCTCCTGTAGCTCCCTTCAGATACTGTAAGGCTGCTAGAAGGTCTCCCTGGAGCCTTCTCTTCTCCAGGCTGAGCAGCCCCAGCTCTCTCAGCCTGTCATAATTGATAACCAATTATTCCAAACAACCACATACAGCACCAAAGACTTGTTTGTCACCTCTCATTTCAAATCTCAATTTCTGGAAGCTGCATTTTAGGAAGACTGAATAATCTATGTGGTGTTCCAAGAGATGTTTTGGAATGTCTTTGGGAACGCTCCACTGGTGGTATCATTGGAAGATCCCATGGGGCATCACTTCCATTTTTCAGATGGTTGTTTTTGGAGGGGAAAAAAGGAGTTTCAAAATTTTCAAGCATTTTCTCTTTTCCCCCCCTTGACTTCAAGTCGTGTATTCATAGAAAACTGAACCACTCTGTTATGATTTTTATATTGCTTTTTACAATTGATATGAAGGTATAAATAGAAAACTCCTATTTTTTGAGATAAAATTTTGTAATGTTTGGAGAAACAAATCTAACGTGAGGCACAAAAGACGATTTTAGAATTGCAAGCACAATTTTGGGAGATC
This sequence comes from Thinocorus orbignyianus, assembly GCA_013400375.1. Lineage (NCBI taxonomy): Eukaryota > Metazoa > Chordata > Aves > Ciconiiformes > Thinocoridae > Thinocorus > Thinocorus orbignyianus. The sequence continues at coordinate 391,123 of VXBW01000872.1, forward strand.
CTGTATATTTTCCACATTGTTACTTAGTTCTTCAGCTATGCTTAGGTATGTTTTCTTAAGGGCTTTATTCTAGCCAATAAAAACACCAACAGAAGTATTTGTGAGTGGGGATTATTTGCTAAAGGCACGTTTTTTGCAAGGTACTTTATTTCAGAACAAGAAACAACTGCCCTCCTACTCCAAATTTTTTTGAATTTTCTTTTCTTCAAGTGCATTTGTTGTTTTTTTTTTTTTCATTGCTTTCCATCGCAACCTGAGTTTGTGGCAGACAGCTGGCTGCAAACACAAAGCTCATGGATTGACTGTCTTTTGTGTCAATAAAGCTTCAAAACTAATTTCTCTCTAGCTTGGGACAACCCCACCACCCCCCCCAGAGCCTGTTGAGAACAGCTGTTGGTTTGCGGAGTGCCTGACTTGTGAATAGGGTGTTACGTGCTCCTGCTGCTGCCACAGAACTGGATTTATGGGTTGTTCTGCCAGGATAGTACCATGGAGTTAAGAGTTGAAAGACAGACAGAGGGGTTTAAGCTCTGTCTAGCTCTATAAATCTACTTGTCTGTTGAATTAAAACCAGAACTGAGGTTTGGCCCTGAAGGTGGTGGTGGAAACCAGTGTTGTAGAGGAACTGCTGAGGATGCAGGTAAATAAAGTAGTATTCCTTGCAGTTTTATAAAGGTTACTGGCAATTGCTACTGGAGGTGAACTTTTACATTTCTAGACAGAGTGCAGCCCTGCTTTTATTGAGCCTAATGACATAAGTGTCACTGGGATCAGGATATTTTGACTTGCAGTTTTCCACAAATCCCTGTTTATTCTGGACTGAAATGTGAAGCCTCTTATAGCTACAAAGAAGGTCTAGTGCTGTTCAGAGTCAAGAATTGTGCCATCCTGTGCAGTTGATGTGACAAGGTGCACGTTTCTTGTCTGCCCTTCTTTTATTACGGTTCTGTCACTTGTATATATATATATTTGATTATTATTTTTTTCTTTTGATGTTAAATACACAGAAGTTTTATGTAATGCGGTGAAGAAAGTTGCTGTACTAGGACTTTGTTTTGTTTCCATCACTTGTTCTTTCTATAGTGGTCTTTTCATGGCCTTGAAGGATATGTTTTATTGGAAATGATTATTTAAAAGCAAGATTTTCCCCTACTGTACGTTTCGTTTCATATTTCAGACTGAAGTTGCCTGTGAAATGGGGTAAAAACTAAAAATATTTTTAATATTTAAATAACATTTAATGTGGAGCTTTTTGGCATGGTGTAGTTTGATTATAATTTGAACCCTACCAGAATATGAGTAATAATCACAGTTAATGACAACAATACAGCAGATGAGACTGCAACAGTGGTGTCTCATACTTGTGTGGGCAGTTACTTGATTTACAAGGGATAGAATCATATTTGCAACAAATACTGTGTTGCTTGTGGAGCATGAAAAGTCAGTCATTGGCTTGACATACCATTTGAGTATTTTTTTATTTTAAGTTGTTGGTGGCAGTGTGGATCTTGTTCTTTTCATCATAGGATCAACTTGTTCTTTGTTATCATTCCAGTATCCCTTAAGGTCTAACAGTAATTATTGTTTTTTAAAGAAAAAGGGTGGAGATGCTCTTTGCAAGCAAAATGACTGGAATTCTTACAAATTTTTTTTTCTGTATTTGTGTTTTTCAATGAATGTGAAATTTCAAAGCGATGGTCAAAACAGGACATGGCAGTGACAGCGGGAAAGCAGGGAAGGGTGAAAGAGCAAACAGTCTTCAACTGATAAGGTTGGTCAGGCCAGGCTGGATGGGGCTTGGAGCAACCTGGTCTGGTGGGAGGTGTCGCGGCCCATGGCAGGGGGGTTGGAACTGGATGATCTTGAAGATCCCTTCTAACTCTAACCATTCTATGATTCTAAGGTTGGCATGTTCGGTGGCTACCCTGGTTTATACTATCTGGACATAACATTCTTCCTAGGAGATACTATTTCTGTATTCTTTTGTCAGCTTCATAGAGAATTTGTTCCTATTTAGCTTTTATCCAGCTAATGTAAAATTGGGCTTTTCAAAGGTATACTTTTTTATAGTAACAAAGATGAGATGGAAAATACTGAATATGGATTAAATTGCACTTACCAAGTTGCTCATAAGAAAGCTACAGTGAAGCTAGGACTCTTGTGTGTTTCTGGCATGCTCTTCCAAACATTGTCTTTTCAGAGATATTAAATATTTGGTCTATGAAAGCACAAGTTTTTTGCAGTAGAGATGAAATAGAGTCCTAAAACAGACAGCTGAATTATTACTTCAGTCATTGTGAAAACAGCATGAGGTGAAGTTTTGAGTGAGTGCCTGTGAAATAATTTCATAGTCTGTAATGAAGGCAGAGGAACCAAACCAAATATTTAATAAATGGACATGTTTAAATTTTGTTTAAAGCTCCATAGTCCAGGAAAGTTTTTGAAGGTTCTGGCATAGTGAATTTTTTTCTTTGATTTTTTTTACATGCTAGTCAACGGAAATATCAGCGCACAGGACTGAGTAACTTACATGTTTTCTTTCTCATTTTTTTCCTGTTTTTTAGAGTTGTAGTGAAAATTAGCTACAGTCTTATCAATTGAGGTGACTTATGAGATACTCAAATATTCAGAGTCTGGATTTTTCATCCCAAGGAAAGATTCTAAGCTATCTAAGAGTGGAAGAGTGTGATACTAACAGTAGTTACTTCCTGCAAACTGTGAAATCAGATTTCAAGGGACTCGTTCTGGGAGGGCAGAGGAGTGAAGGGGGGATGTGGCTGAAGTCAGTGCCAGGGATTAATACCTCTGTCCTCAGTGACTAAAATATATTACTGTCCCTTGCTGTTTGTTTCTGTGGATGTGCACAGTCACTGTAAGAGAAGGGGGTTAAAGGGTTTTCTCTTAGTTCTGTAGTCATTCATCTTAACCTGTTCCCTTAAAGTGTGTGTTGCAAAGAAGGATTTGCCCTGAGAATGTAAGTGGATAGAGGTTACTGGAGTGGGTCCAAAATTAAAAATGCATTTTTTTGAAAAATAAAAGAGAAAGGAATTTTATTTTAAAGATTTGGAAATGCATCTGTTTTTTTTTTCCATTCGCTCATATTAAGTACTTAGTGAAAGGAATAGTCAGAAGTATTCCCCAAATGGCTTGGGAAATTTCTTCCGTTAATTAAAACTTGGACTTTGATCGAAAAGAAGCTTGGTTGCCCAGCTGACCTAGTAAGATGTATCAGAAATAGGAAGTCCTTTTTGGCTCTAAGTTTTACTTTTATATTTAGGAATCTGGGAACAATAGGGTTATCATATTATATTGTTAAATCTCCTGCATAGCACAAGTTAGTTAATTTCACTGAGCCATCCCATAGTATTGTCAAAAGCTGTAAATAGACAGAAAGGTGTCAGTGGCCAGGAGCTGAAGTTGGGTGGTGATGGCAGAGAGAGATCAAAGTGCCTTACATGCCAGAACCTTGTGCAATAGAAGGAAAATGACTGGATGAATTATACCTACACACTGCCAGCAGGTATGTCATTTATTTTGCTGGGTGTCTACTCATTTCAGTTCAGAGAAAAATCATCCTGGCTCAAATTGTGGTGATCGTAACATCTGTAAGCGAAATGCATCACCCGAGCACTTCATCCAGTCTGTCTGAAGCTCCGTCTCCAGCTGTGTCCAGTGCTTTTATGAAAGCTCTGATATTACCTCAATGGTAAACTTCTGGGGAGACAGGTTTTGCAATCTTCAGATTACTACTTTTTGTTTCCCTTTTTAACCCTAATCCTGCACAGAGTAGTTTGTGATTAATTTGGAGTGTATTTAGTCCTTCCCCTCAGCATGAAGCAGGGTTTCAGCACGACTCGTATTGGTTTAGGTTTATTCAGTAGAAAAGACTGTGGGAAATCATCAAAATCTAGCTGGAAGTATCATCTTCCAGATCTCTCAGTGCAGGCTTCATGGAGTCTGTGACAGTAAGGAAACATTTGAAGAACCAAAGCAACAAAAGAAAAAAGATGGATTACTTAAGGGGTTGAGAAGAAAACACTGTTAGAAATTAATAGACATCCATTAAAGGTGTTGTCATATTTATATTAAGGGAATAAAACCCCCAAGCTAAATGTAAGATTATAATGACACAGTTAAAAAGCTTTTGAAGAGCAAACTCCCTGGAGATAATACTAATATGCTTTTTCCAGCCATATTTGAAGCAGAACTTGTTAGGGAATTTTCATGACGTACTCTCCTATGAAGACAGTCAGAGAGTTGGGGTTGTTCAGCCTGGAGAAGGCTACGGGGAGACCTTGTAGCAGCCTTCCACGATCTGAAGGGTGCTCCAGGAGGGCTGGAGAGAGACTCTTTGTCAGGGAGTTTAGTGACTGCCATATTAAACTGAAGCTAGAATAAAATAGAATTAATAGGCCCTTGGGTAAGAATCAATAAATTATGCTATTTTGGTGCAATTCTGTTGGTTATAAAAATGGTTTTGAAGCCCAGAGCTTCCCATCTCGGTTATGTGAAGACTTCATACAGGTGAGGGTGATCCTCCCCGGTTTTACTCTCTCCCAAGCAGTAGAGGGCGATCTTGTCTCACAAATTTAGACTTTACGCCCATCAATGCCTTGCCTTTACAAATTGTTGCCGAAAGAATGAAGGTTTTTATCTCTAGGAACATACGGGATCAGATGTCTGTATTATTCTCTGTAAATGTTATCTTTGTTAAAGATACTCACAGTAACTATCAGGTTTTTGCCACACAGCAACATTTCTCTATATTTAGTGAGAATTACTGAAGTAAAACCATTATGATACTAATGGAGCAAATAATGGAATCCACTGTGCAAGAACACTGGGTCTGCTGTAATTGGGTAATACCTACGAAGCATTCTGAAATTAACATTATTTTTCACTTAGGATGAAAACATTGAAACACTTTGATTCATTAAATGTAGATGAAACTGATTATTATTATCTGATTTAGTTCATTACATACAAAGCAGAGGAGCAACATTCTAAGTGTATTTTGTGAACGTTTCTGTAGGGGAAGTGTCTGCCCTCAATCTGTGTACACGGAGACTGCAAATCAAAGGGGCTAAGCCAGGCTCTAGTGCTCAGGTGAGCAGTTCTGTTCGTACAGACTGTTCTTTTACTCTACATGAGTAAAAGATTAATAATGTTTAAGCACATGATAGGGTAGAGAGTTGTACTTCTGAATGGTTTTTTTTGATGGTAGAGCTTTTAACTGTGGATTTTTAACATGTTTATTTTGTGTATCGTTTTGTATTCCTAACATCACCTGGAGACCATTGTGTGAAAGCATTTGGCCACTGTGAAGGAGAATGACTGAACTATTGTAGATGGCCTGTCTTGATAAACTTCTTTGCCAATTAATCTGTTACAAATGCCCTTAGTCTTCCAACTGGGTTTTCCTCTCACAGCCCTGATAGTTCCCTATGGCTCCAGGATGGAACAATCCTGGGCAGTAAAGAGATTGAGATAATGACAGTCCACGGTGACAGCAGGGCTGGCAGAGCCAGCCTGGGGGAAGACAGACACATACTTGCCAATAGAAATACCTCCATCCTTTGGGAATTGTAGCTTGGGAATCAAAGCTGACCTCATAGACAAGAGTGATGGAGAACAAGCTTTTGATTTATGACTAGATGAAGCTCAAAGTCTGCCCTTCTGATCCTTCTTTACAACACACCTTTTGTATTTTATATGAGCTCTTTCACTTTATTCTCAGAATGTTATCTCTTGGGGTATCGTTTTTAAGTCTTTCACTATCGTAATAGTTCACTCATCTCCTTCATAGCAGTTTTTTTAAAATGAAGCTAAAACCCCCTTTTTACTGTCACAAATAAGCTGTCATTTATATTTAACATGACTGATCAGCTGCTTTTCTTTTCTTTTTTTTTCCTGGGAGCTAAAACCGTATTTGCTTTCTAGACTGCGTGCTCATCTAGGGAATCCCATTTGCTTTCACTGGTGCCTTGGTTGTACTTGTTTGCACTTGAATATGAAAAAGTGGCATTTTTAATACTGAAATTTATGGGCCAGGTCCTTAGTAAGATGCTGGACCCTGCCAAGTTTGAACTGACCACCAATTTTTAAGTCTGCTGACTGCTACCTGGTCACTTTGTCTTGTAGGTCTCAAGCACAATTGTGACCTCTCTGAAAGTGCTAAAAATAGGAGTCTGGGTCTAGATCTTCTTAGCTTGTTTTTCTCCATTGTTCATATCTTCCTAATCTTTGCTGTGTCCTCTGTGACAAGCAGTAGAAAGGGGAACACAAAGCCTTTACAGTGGTGCCATTTATAAATGGGGAGGACTATGTGACAGCATAAGATCAAGTGCAGCTTTCTGAAAAGGAATGTTCCTGTGCATCAGCCCTGCCGTATCTGTGTTTAGGGTGTTTGTGTTTCCATATATCTGTCAGTCTGTCTGTCATCTGCCTGCCTGTCTTCCTGACTTATATGACTGTTGATAAATATGCTCCATTGGTGATTAAAAGGAAGTGACCTCATAAGTTTGTCTTTTCAACCACAAAGGTTTGGTTGTAACGTGACATTCCATCCTATTACTCTGGTTTACACCAAATTCAACAACTTGTGGCCTGCAGATACTCAGTGTAAAGAGCAGAAAGAGACTGACCTTGACAACCTCATTTCTCATTCCTTTCTTGTTATAGGTAATATAGCTGAAAATGTGGTTTTAATTATAGTACTAATGAAAACTGAAAATCCAGACAGACACTTGACAAACTCTGGTACGCTTTATATTACATTTGTGCTAACTACAAAGTATCCAGCTGGGTGTAACATTATATCTCTTTTCCTTGAGCATCCGCCTGACTTAAGCTGTATAATTAATGTGTACTTTGGCTGGAGGTCAGCTTACAGTTGGTTTTTTAGAATTTTTACATTTTTTAAGATGTTGTAATGAAACGAATATGTTTATTACCTCTGTGCCTGCGTTCCCCAGGGGGACTTAATACCTGTGGAGGAGCACTGGCTGGGAGAACTTGAATAAAATGCTTCTGCCAGCTGAGTCTGCTGCAGCAGAAGTCTGCTTTCAAAAGTAGGTGTAAGAAATAGAATCAAAGAATGTAATGGCCACAGATGTGTTTAACTTCCATTCACCTCCCTTGTACGGTTTGTTGATTTTAAGTTATGACACTGATACACAAGTGCCCAAAGTGGAATTTGTGAAGGGATTATTTCTTTTCTTTCTTTTCTTTTTGATTTGGAAAGCACTTTGTTTTGAGAGCTCACCAATGAGAAACTGATGTTCTCAACTAGAGCCAAAAGCACTAAAAGCAGGTTCCCTGCCAAGCCCCACCAGTGCACCTTCATCCTGACCTGTCTTAACTCTGCGATTCCAGTCGGGCATCGGACTGCACCAGCATGTGTATGTAATCGTGTTAAATTAAATACTGGTTTTCATGATACAGACAAATGCTCTCTTGGGACCAGACTGAAATTAGCTTTGAAGCAATTTTATTGTGATGTAACGCAAAATTGAAATTGGGTTGCAAATGATAAAAATCCGAAGACTTACATTACACTCCTGGTTTCAAGGACCTGCTGTGGAATCTGAAATTTTTCTGAACAAAAACATTAGTGTGATTCTTATGCCAAACTTCCAAAAAAAACCCCATTTCTGACATGAAAGGAAATGGCTGCAGTACAGCCAATGTTCGCAGTGCGGGCCTCAAGGTGTTACTCATAGAAATGAATGCATAATGATTTTTAAATGACCTTTCCTGGCACGTTTGTATGGCCATTAATGTGGTTTGATGTTTTGTGCGATTGCATCTATAGGGCCTGTCTGCAGCTGGGCTTTTAACTTGTTTGCCCATACAGATGATCTGAGGAAACATTGCTTTTTCTCTAACAGCCTGTTTCTGTGTTTTCCTTTTGTGGTCTCAAAGCCAAACGTGGATGTGAAAAAGAAACAAAAAAAAAAACCCCACCAGTTTCTCCTAAAAAATTATTAATGAGCAGCTTTGCTAATGTCTAATTAACTTTTTGGAAAACAGAGCCCAGCTGCTTGAAAGGTCTTCCCAAAATAATATAGCTAACAGGTGATTGTTTTTAAAAGTTGTCTTTCTCAAAGTGTTTGGTGGATATAGGTTCATTAAAGGCTGTCCCTTGTCCCGGAAAATAGGATGCCAAAGTGATACATTTTCTTTGTTCTAAGGAAGGTATAGATTTTTGGAAATAGCAATCTTATACATTTGTGGCCCAGAAGCACTGAGAAACCTTGCCTGAATTCAAGGTCTCTAGGACCAAATCCTGCACTGGCATGCACAGTAAGAGAAAGCCTTTGTTCCAAGGGCCTGTGATCTAAAGAAACACCACAGGCAAGTTCTAGCCCCTGGTTCTACCACAGCTGCTTAACTGGTTTTCATAGTGTCTCGTGAATGCCCATTTGGCATGAGGGAGATGCATCGGCATCAATTAAAGGCATTTCCCATCTCAAAGGGGAAATAACACCTAGTCTCCAGTTAGTAAACAGCTCAAAAAATGAATTAAACCAGATGTTGCTGAGCCCTTGGTATTGACACACATGGCAGTGCAGCCTTTAAAGTGTCCCTCCTGTGGCCCCTCTAGTTATATTAAGATCTTATTTCCATCCTGTAAACATTTAGGAGAATGATTAAGCAATGGTACCGCATTCGTATCCCATACTATGCAGAGAAAAGTTCATGGCTGCGTTGTTTCTGGAGTGAAAGTGTCTTGGGTGGGTAGTGTAATATCACTTACTTGTTATTCCATTAACTGTTACTAAACAGACTTACAGGACACAAGTACCTGAAAGTGTTTAATGTTTCATATTCTGCATAATTACTGTTTAGCTTGTTTTCTCCCCCTGGTAAAAAACCCTCCTATTTCTCCTTCATCTTAGCCATTCTGCTGAATAGTCTCATTGACCTTAGTGGAAGTGCTATAACTTTTATCTTTGTTCTGATTTTATTCCCATCAGCTCACGGTTTGGAATTGAGAGATTGATTCTGAGGCATTAATTCTTCCTTTGTCATCAAATACCAAGCATATGTGGTGGATAATATAGTACAAATTAATGGAGAATTTTATCCTGGATTGAAAAAAACCCAAAACAAAACAAAAAAACCCCCTCTGCTGGATAATACTGTGGAGGGAGGTACTGCTTTCTTTGCCTTTCCCCCAAGAAGTCAATGTCTATGAGTGATAAATTGTAAGCAATTGAGGTGGGAGATGGTCCTGGCGTAGAAAGCAGCTGCATGTTTTATAAGCAGGAACAATAAACCTATGGAACTGCTTCCATCCCATCCTATAGATGTGATGGATTGTCTAAATCAAGGCTGATGTTTTCATTCTATCATTCCATAAGTTGATGAGTTGCCATACAAGAATTGAGGGCAACCACCTGCTCAGCTGCAGGTAGTAAGAGAAACATTTCTCTCTATTTAGGTTTCCTGCACTGAGTGTGGAGGACTCTAAGCTGTGGCTGTGCATCTTTGTGTTTTGCCTTCCCTAGGGACGGGCAATGAGATGCTGCTAGTTGGCTCTTTGGGATGTCTCTTCCATTTCCATTTCCTTTTGACAACAGAGGTACAGAGTTCCTGCTGAATTTCTTGGAGATGGAAATAGTTTACTCCAGTGAAGGCTTTAGTCGCAAGTGTTCTGCATTTGGCTTCCTGTGTATCAGCATCACAAGATAAAGCTGTTCTGGGAACATGGAGGGGGGGAAAATGTTAAATTTTCTGATTTGCCCACTCATACATAACCATATCACAGTATTATGCTTGTCATATGCTGTGTGTGGTTTGGATTAATCATGTATTTATAAAAGCTACAGATAGAAAAAGGAGGATCAGTGTGACAGCACCTTGCACAGTACCTTTAATTTTAAAAGTTGGTTTGTTGACTTTGACAAGGTGTTTGTGCCTTTGATTCAGATTGTGCAGCAAATGGAATTTACTGGGATAGGTTGCTCAGGTGGAGCAGCGCTTTTTATCATATGACATTTCAGAGGAATAGGTGGAGGAAAGTCGAGACAGTTTTCTTTGAGAACGATGTTGGAAAACAGATCTGTCTGGAGTGAAAACAAAAATCTACATGATTTACATTACTGATGCCATAGTTCTCTAGGAAATGAGACTTGTACCTATGCATGTTGCTGAATGTTTTGTATTTAGATCTCTGATTTACTTGAGCTTGTAGATCTGTGGAGTTAAATTTATTATTTTTAAGTGTGGCTGCTGTTTGTGTTCGATAGTTTGATGGGTTTCTTGTCTGTGTGGGGTGCTGTATGTATGCATGCACTGATGTGTACATTTATACATTCTCAGCTGAAGCGTGTAGATAGTTGGGTTGCTGACTGGCAGATGCAGTCAGGTGCTTCATTCTCTGACAGCAGCTTTATTCTCAAATAACTCTCCACAAAACTTTATCTGCAGATACTATCAGCTACTCAAGAATAGTCTCAACGAGCAAAGGCAGGATGCAGTTCCATTTCAATTGGCAAGCACAGTTTTGGGCAGCCGGACAGCTCCTCCCTTTTGACCACACAACTGAAGAGGATAAAAAAAAGTTGGAATTACCCCCAAAGCTGCTAGCACTGGCAGCGTGCTCCATGATGCAGGGAGAAAAACAGCAGTTCTTGCCCTGAGGAGTTTACAGTCTAGATTACAAAGTCCAATTGTGTAATATTTTATACTATATGCCATCTTAGCTTGAGCCTTGATATTTCTTTTGATCCAATTTGTACAGATTTATACCTGTTCTCTGTTAATTTATATTAATTATTAGTCACACAGTACTTGAGGAAGGAACATGTGGGGTAGGACACTAAATACGTTTAGTTCTTGAGCTCTCACTCTGGAGGACAGAAACATAATGTTTCTTAAATACAACCCTGTTAAAGAAAACATATATACACTGTTTCCTGAACTGGCCTTTTTAAGTTTTGGAGCTGGAAGAGAATAAGATTCTCAACACATTAATCTTGGAAGTATAGTCATGAATAATGGATCCCAGGATAGAATTTGGCACTAAACACTAACCATGGTTCTAATGATTTTATAAAATGCTATAGAACCAATTCGACCTTTTTAAAATTAGGGGAAAAGAGGTACGTTAAAGTAATATTCTTCTGTCTGCAAGACCTAAATCACATAAATTCTGAGATCCATTCTTCCAGCTGTAAAGTACAGAGGAAAATATTTCCTTTCTCCCATCATCTGTCAGTGAGCTTTCACTTCGATTGCAAACATTTGGGGTAAAAATCGCTGCTGCTTACTGTGTTTGCACAGGGCTTAGTACTCTGCTGCTCCGGTTCCAGACTGGGGCTTCTGAGAATGCAAGGATGCTGGGCAAACGTACCTCTACATTCTGTTACAGTGAGCAAATAGTGCTTAAAAGCATGATGATTTCTAATTTCACCAAGTGGTGGTTCTGATAGTCGTGACAGACAGTTCAGCACTAACTTGTGGTGGTGTATATTCAGCATCCCTACAATATCCTGATACTTTGAATTATGGTACAGGCGGTGGCCCCCGAGTTCCCCGTGGAATGGCTGTGGTTGATGGGCTATTTTGTACCTCGGATGCAGAGTTTTTATGATGGCCAATACTCTGAAACTAGTTCAGGCAATAAATTTACTTGCCTTTGAGTTTACAAGGCAATAAACAGTTGAGGCCTTTGACCTCAACATTTACCAAATACATTTGCAGCGGTTGTGTTTATTGACAACTATTTATAGGGAAGTATTTTATACTGAATTTCACATGTGAAAGAGAACAGTTTAATTTTTGTGGCTCTTATTCTTCTTTCTGATTTCCATCCCTACTTCCTGTCTCTTTGATTCACTTTAATAGCTGAAGTTGCACGTTAATGCTGCAAAACAGTTATTGGCAAAACAAATAATTCAAACCTTTGTGCTGAGTTTTTAGAACTGTTTCTGTTTTGTTTCTTATCTTGGAGTGACTGAGATATAGATAGATGCATGTTACATTTTGCAAGGCATTGTATAAGGCTAATTTAAAATTCTCCTATAAATCTTAATAGGTGTTTAGTAACTTGAAAACATTCCCTTTATAAGAACATGAAGAAAAAAAACCCTTGAAAATAGCAGAAGTAATAATACCTAAAGCTTGTTTTCCCTTATTTATAGAAAGCTTGGGTTCTCACTATTTTCTGGTGGTTGATGAGCATCATGGACATTAAGGCTCCTTTATAGATCTGGGTTTTCTAGAGTGATTAGTGTTTGCTGTCTGCTCATCAAGACCAAGAACTCTGTCCTGCTCTACAAAAGGAAAATCTCTGCAGCTGAGAGAATTTCCTACCATTTAGGCATATGTGGGATGGAGATGATCAGCTGGGGTTGTTCATTGCAGTGTCAGACCAGCTGGAATTTTTACTGGCATAAACACACAGAGGCCTAAATCTGCTCTAATTTATACCATGGGTTAAATGGGAGACTCAAATCAGGCGCTGAGATTACTGGAAAGCAGAAAGGTAACGGTGCATTCATCCCTTCCTGCAGCTCTCAGCTGAGCTCATAGTAGATGCACCTTTTCAACTGTTCCCAAAACAATCCCTGCTTTCGGAGCTGATGCTCTGGAAATTGTGTTGGCCCTGATCCAGCAAAATACTCGAGTTAATGTTTAATTTCAGGCATGAAGCATGGGACCTCAGTGTGACTGCTCGTAAGCTTAAAGATAAGCACATGCTCAAGTTCCTTGCTGGAAGATGGCCAGCATGCTTTTGATCTGGCAGCATCATCCCTGTGAGATGCTCCTTTCAATCTGTGGAACTCTGGGTGCTTGCGTTCTTCTAGAAAAATCATTTCAGGTGCTGTGGAATCATGGTCAATCACTTCTAAACAGCTCACCAGCTTCTTGCCCTGTGTAAGTTGCTTCATGCCTATTTGCAGCAGCAGAGTTTTGATCAGGAATGCTTTTATGCCTTTTCATAATTGAGCTCTTTTTCCTTTCTGCTGAGCTACTTATCACTAGTACCTACAGGCCAAATCCAGCATCGTTCAAAAAGCTATTAGAAAAAATCAGATTTATAAATCCTATTTAACCAGATGGTCAGACTCTCAGGTGGGTTACACCAAATAAGTTTAGAAAGTAGTGTCTTGTGCTTCAATAAATCACTGTAAATGGGTCCACAGCAGATTGTCATCCAGTGTTGATTTTCATTTCTGTGACATAAAGAAAATGGGCTTATTCTCTAGAGTGGCTCTGTCCACACAGGAAGAGTGTCATATACAAGATGTTTTATGTAATTGGTGTGTTGAATGTTTAAACGAGCAAGAAAAATGCTTTATCAGTGCAGCTTCAGCTTGCTTTGTGAATTATGTTTACGGCCCGTATCCCAGATTCACACACTAGAGATCCATGGAAATAATAGGAAATGGCACTGACTCACGTTGAGGTGGTGACAAACTGGAGTTCTGGGGTGGGACACCACTTTCTTGGCACCTCTGTTGTCTGCTTAATGAAGTGGTGGTGACGCTGGGCTGGAATTAAGGTCCTCTGATACGAAGGTGTGGGGGAAAGCCCATTGCTTCCTTGGGTAGGGTTTTGGATGAGTACCAGAATCCTCTTAAGGAAATCCCAGATAGGGATGCTGAGAAGGCTGTCTCCGTAGGGATGTTTGGCTGAGTTTGCTGTATGGGCCCATCAGTCTGTAGGGCTGAATTCGTGCAGCATCATTAGAGCTAAATATGAGTCAAAGATGAAAAATGACATGGAGGAGGACAAGTGGGGAGGGACATGGCATTAGCAGCCTGACCGTGTGACACTGTAAAAGGCAACTCCAGAGCTGTCAGCACAACTGTACGTAGAGCAAGCCAAGAAGCCAGATGCTGTTCCTGCTGCTGAAAGACCATTTTCCACAGTTCAGCATCAGGGCCTTGTGATGTAAATCCCTGCCCCACGTGTGGTGCAGGACCTTTTTCCTGGCTAAAGCAGTGAATGGAGAGGAAAGGCAGGAATCTTGTGCTTGCTCGGGATGATTTATAAACTAAAATCAAGCTAATTGGATTGTACAGTCAATTTAAAAGGGGAGGAGAGAAAGCACTTTGTACCACTGAGTGATTTACATGCTTGGGTAGCAGCATCTGCCTTCACTATCTGTGTGTCTCAACTGTAGTCCTCCTCACTAATGCTCATTTCTGTGAAAGGCTGAGAAATAAATGTATTAATTTTAAAAGGAATTGTTAAGACAATGAAAGGGGTGCTTAAAATCATTGCTTTATCTGCTTTGTATTCCTTTTCATTTAAAATAGTCTTCCTATTTCCCTTTGCATACGTCTATCCTAGAAGAGTCAGACTCAAGAGTAACCTTTGGAGGCCAGTGAACAGAAATCCCCATTAATAAAACAACATTATTATAACTCCAAATTAAGGAATTGGAACAACCTTCATATACCCTCCCTGGCCCACTGTCTGCCCTCCAGGATCACTCTGCATTGCTCTTGAAAGGGGTCCCTAAGGTGCCACTCTTTGTGGCCCACGAGGATTTACTCAGAAAAATGACACTAAGGAAGCTGGACTGTTAAAATTAAAAGATGCATCAAACAGTAGCCATCAGTCATAAATTTGCTACTGACTTTTTTGATAAAATGTGGATTTTTTGGTTTGTATGTAGAAAATATCTACTTTAATTGACATTTTTTACTAAATCCCCAAAGATGTATTTTTATGCTGAGAAACTATTTTTATTTTTTTAATGTATCATTAGGGGGTATTGATTGTAAGTCATTATTCTATACCTTTTTCAGAAATTACTACCTTGCAGGAAGAAGAAAATTAACTATTTTATCAGTAGCTTTAATAAGCTTTTAATATTTTCCTGGTGTATTCAGTACTTTTTGGCTTTTATATTTTTATTCTGACCCAGAAATTTGGGTTGGGAAGGAAGAATTAGATACTCAAAAGGAGCTGGAAGAGGACGAAAGGGGGGAAAAAAAAGAAAAGGCATATTGTGAGATTTCCTTTATGGCTTCCCAGCTAAATGGAGTCAAATCCCAGCTGCCAGGAAGTGGTTGTCAGATCTTGTTGGTGCTCCACAGAAATCTTACACCTGGAAGGTGCCCAAAGGAAAGTACTGAGGACCCTGTCTCCTTTATGGGTGCTGCCTATAGTTAATGCTGTCATCCATGCTAGTCTGGTAACAGCACCCTTGTGTTAGGAGTTTTACACTGATTTCCCCCTCTTTTTCAGGTTAACTACCCACCGTGAGGGACTTTACCTCTCAGGAAACAACAGATTCCAGGTTTTGTTAACTATCTACTATAACCTTAAGTTAAACCAAACATCGTTTCATGTTTAGTCCTTTTATTTGCTTGATACTCATTTCTCAAGCGTGTAATGTGTCCTGTCAAACAATCAGACATTAAGTTTCTCTCCAGCAATGTGTTGTTTAGGGCGCTAAAATTCGAGTGGAAATTTATATGGGCAACAAAAAATTAATGTGAAAGGAAACAAAGACCACTGAGGTCTTGGAATCATCACCTTGTGATTAGATTCTCTGAATCATAGAATGGTTCGGGTTGGAAGGGAAACTAAAGCCCCACTGAGTTGCAACATCTCCTACTAGACTGGGTTGTTCAAAGCCCATCCAATTAGACTATTTTGCCTTCTTTTGTTTTTCACTAAACGTTCTGCAGAGACTTCAGTGAAGTTCCTCAGATTTCTTTGTGAAAACCAGAGGATACAGACTGTTGGTATCACAAGGCACGTGTTATTTGATGTGGCTCTTAAAGCCTCAGCTCCAGGAGTCACTACAAGGTCTGATGTCCCCTAGCCTACTTCTACATATTATTTACCTTTAAATTGTTTACCTTCTAAATTTTTATTAGTTTAAATCTGAATTGTTCTCCCCAGAAGAACCCAAATGCTTTATGTAACTATTGCACTGATACCGGTTCCAACTTTTAAACTGTTTTCAATTAGTGGTATTCCATTCACTCTACTAGAAATGCATTAATGAAAAAAAGATAGTGTTTAAATCAAATAAACTTAGCTTAAGAATACTGTGCTCATAACCTTACCAAGAATAGTCTGGGATGCATTCTGTGGAGTTATTCTGGTGGATCTCAGCTGAGGATCTGTCCAAAGACAGGTAGCGAGGTGTGATCTTCAGGATTTTCAGGATTGTGCCCCAGCTGAGGAAGACTGAAGGTCTTGCTTATCTTTTCCAATGTATTTTGTAGGAATGTACATTAATTTTAACAGTATTTCTCTCTGTTGGTAGTTACTCCGTGTCAGCATGCAAGCAGTTCTTCTCATCTCTTAATTCTGGTATTGTTAGTAATACCTGGAAGTTATCTATGTTGTACTTGCTGATGATTCTAGCATTACATTACATTAATTACACATAAAGTAAGTAAAAGTAAAGTATGGTGTTATCTGGAGCTTGACATTATAACACGGTGTTACTTACTGGTTGGTTTTATCATTGTCACTCTTCAGCTATTTGGAAGGAATAACTAAACCCAGCTGTGGTGTTTAGGAGATTAGGGAAAGATATATTTTTGTTGTTGCTAAAATAAAAAAATATTTTTTAAATTATGCTTTGGACAAACACTTGAAACCTAACGTGGAAGTGGAAGTTGTTCTGATATCAGAGGAAGATCTCTTGGCATCCCTGAAAAAATGTTCCTGAATCTGGCCAAGCTGTATGGCTCTCAAAAGATTTTTAGTTCACAGATGTTTAGTAGAGGCTTGTTAGAGTTTGGCAGCTAAATTCTCTGAAGTTTTCGTCTGAAGCAAACAAATTCAGTTCTCTCATAATTCATTTTCTTTGCTGCTAGTGCTCTCTGTGAAGTATATAGGCAGGACAAATAAAAGGAAGAATCATCTAATGGGAATTCCAATGGAGAAAATGGAAGGGAAGTAGAAAGTAGAGGGAGCAGGAAATAGAAAATGGTCTGAGTGGAGGCTACAGATTCTGTTCTTGTATATCTGTTGTGAAGAGACACTTTTTATCCTATGGGAAGCACTTGGACACTGCCAATAGATCCATAGGGATGCCCATGAGGAAATGGATAATTCTGTATTAAATGCAGAGTTTAAAGGCCTTGTATAGGATAAAGCCTAGGGCTACATATTGAATGGAAGAATAGAATGTATTGAATAACTGCTTGTTTTCTGAATGAGTGAGGGTTTCTGCAGATAGCCATCTCCCTGGCAACCCTAATTCTTTCCTCAAGCTGTCCCTTACCTCACAATGAATGAGGCAGGGGCTTGGTGGAAAAAAATTGGGCCTGATGGCGTAATGAAAACCTGTATCACTAAGTGCACTCTGAAAACAGCTGAATGAAGTTTGTGCAGGCAACCTTAATTTTGGCATTTCCTAACTATTGAATTCTTGGCATTGCATTGTCAGTGTTATTTTAACATAGTTTTTGAATGTCATAAGTAAAAGTGATGCCTTCGAAGCCTGTATTTCATCCTTAGCTCCAGTGAAGCATTCCTAATCTTTATTCCAATGAGCCTAAAGGGGCTTGTTTGTCAGACTTGGAGTCGGTGACAAATTGTTCACAGCAGCATTTTAGAAAACAAACCTCATGCCAAGTTTACAAATGATCTTCCAAGAATCCACATTCTGCATCTTGCCCCGGCTGCCTCTTGCACACTCTGAAGACATTTGCCTGCAGAGCTGAGGAAGTAAGATGTACGGTAACGTAGCTAGGATGTCCTATGTGGATTTGAGCAGCTTTCCTTCTGGAGATTGCATTTGCATTTAATGCTTGAAATATTAGGAAGGACCACATCCCATTTGCCTTCTAGTAAAAATGACCAAGTCCCTTTGTCAGTTCAGTGGGAACACTAATGAGGGTCCTGGTTCAGAGAAACTTGCCATCTGTGAAATAGTTAAGCATATTCTTACTGTTCTTATATCATTAAGGGCATACTTAACCCCACCAGCTTAATGAGGACCATACATCTTTAAAGATAATCACATACTTAAGTGCTTTGTTGAAAAGGGATTGATTTAAACCTGATACAACTGTAACTCATCCCGTGCACCAAGTACCTTAACTAAAGGCCTGGTTTACGCCTGCTAGACATGGCTTTGAGACACAGCCATGTGGGGCTGTGCTGCTTCTCACAGAATTGTAGGGGCAAAACAGGGTTGAAAGACACTTGGAGAAGTTATTGATTACAGGGATGCTCAGCCTGTGATCCATGGGCTGCGTATTGGTCACTCAAAGAATTAAACCAGTTTGGAACCTGCTCGTTCTTGTCAGGTGGCAACTCAGCAGCACATAAAGCATGGACTATTGGCTTCTGGAGTTTTTTTGCGTGATGAAAACGTTGTGGTCATGTCTCCTGTCTTCCTTGTGGGGATCCTGGACTTGTATTCCATGAGGTGCAAGGCGCCAGAAGGTAGCTCCTCTGAAGAATACCAGCAGTGTAGGCCACCACCCCTGGAGCAGTTCATGTGGCTTGTAGTCTGAATCCTCTTGATTCTCCCACTCAAAAGGCTCTGGCAACTGGAAGTGGCTCTTCAAACTGATCAAACAGCACATCCATTACTGGTTGGGTTTTTTTTCCAGGGGTGAGCTGGGATGTTTAGTTTTCTGTGCATGTCCATACAAGGAAGACTGAGAGACCCTGGGAAGTGCTGGTCCTGGTATTTGGGCACCCCAGATCTTGTAGGGGGAGGGCAGGAAAAAATGGTCCATCCATCCAGAATGTCTGACTGCTACTAGTTTGCTTCTTTGCCAAGATGGAACGGACTATACCTACGATTTTCCTGGCAGTTGTGTATTTATGCAAGTTTTTTTGTGCCATTTTAAAATAATTATTGGTTTGGGTTGGTTTTTCTAATACTATTTCAGAACAAAGGTATGAAATTTTCCTCCTGTCTACAAGTGCTTGCTGGTGTATTTTGTCAAGGGCAGCAAACACAGTATTGCTGTGTATGAGTATCCCAGTGCAGCACCACATTTGGCCAACAGGCTGTGAATCCTCATGGGAATTGGCACAAAGGTTTTCCAAACCTTAGAATTATACATTGAAAATAATTGTCTGGAAGGTAATAGTCCCCAAGAATGGACTAATGGCCCATCAGGTTTCATGTTTCCTTAGAACATTTTACGAATTCAAAACTGATTTGAAATTCTCTGATCCAAATTTGGTTCTCAGAAATGTCAGCTCAGGGGCACGAAGCTTTTCACTCCAAGGTTTTACCTGAGACCAGCTCCTGTTTGCCTTTCTCATCTGGATATTGGGGCCGAGCAGATTTTTGCTGCAGGAATTGGTTTGTATTTACATTGAGTTGTCAACAGAAACTTGGTGAAAACCTTAGTTGAGGGTGTTGCTAGAATAAGTGTCCAGCTGCTAAAATACAGATGTAGCACAGCCAAACTGGATTGATCCAGAGTGGTATTTCACTGGCAAAGTTTAGCATTCTTAATGCAAAGTGAACCCTCGTAGCAGGGCCTCTCATACTGTAGGTTTTGTACTTTAATTAGGGTATACTGGTATCTGCATGTTGCATGTGTTTCAAATAACAATGAAATTTATACGCAGATGAAGTAATTGAAGCATAGCCTGATTTCAGAAGGGCGCACAGTCCTTGCTGCAGTGTAATTCGAAGAGATTGGGGATCAATCAAAGTGTTTTAAAATTAAGAGTTTTCTGCAGCTGGGACACTCCCAAGTTGAGCTACTTTGGTTTCAGTTTATAGCTCAGCTTTTTTTCCCCCAAGCCAAATGGTTTATTGTACCCAGGATTTTTTAACTGTCACATCTGAAAATGAAAAGTATCTTTAAAAACCTGATAGTCTGTAGAGATCTAAACCCACATTGAGCTGTGTGACCCAAACATACCCTGAACTTTAACGGCAAGAAGTCTAACATTTAAATCCAGGCCCACATTTCACATGAGTTCCTATCCTTGTATGTCAGAATTTGAATGCAATATTCAGCTAAAATACCTTGGATTTTGCTTTTGCTTAACTGTTCTCACACCAGTTACAGCTCTGGCACGCATTTATTGCCTCTAAGCATGATACTAGCTATTGTTTAGCAAATAATCCCTATCCTTACGGTGGTCCATACCACACCATGTGGTTTATATCTCTGTCTGCAAACTCTGGAGTATTTGGAATTCAGATACGGATTGTTGGGCCAGAACCATTACCAGATTTTCACAATGTTCCTTTACAAATCCTCTTCCTTTTGTAGTGAGCGTATTTTCAAACTTTCTCTGCTGGGAGTGTATTATTAACTTATTCTCCAAGGTCCCGTTTCCGATACCTTTTCTTACAGTAAGTAACACCGTGTTTTGTGGAGAGTTCCCTGTGGAATAGGAGCTATTCATTCTGGGGATAAAAGAAGCAGAGTTTGGCCATCAAGATCTGATCCAGTCCCCCTGAGTACAGTGGAGGTCTCTCGTTGCTTAGCAGGGCTTTGTGTGTGGTTGAAGAATAGGACGATCAAGTCATCAGGAGCAAGAGCTAAGACAAATTGCATTTAGCTGTAATTAAACAGGCTTGTTAAACTGTAGCTTAACAGAGATTGTTTCTGTGCTGGATTCTGAATTTTTATAGTTGATGATTAACTTAGAATCTTTCTACTAATGACAAATCTTAAAAATGTATTGCTCTCATCTCCATAGGTGGGTTTCATGGAAAAATTCCAGTTGTAGACCAATATCCACTATTTTCAGACTCCTTTTATTGATTTTATTAATAGGTATGTATAAAGGATATTGTGTTTGTAGCTAAAGAAAAGGCAGTAAAACCATCTTTGTAAGCAATAAACAGAATAAAATGCCAGGAGGGGGTGGGACATAGGACACTTAGGTGATAGGCAATGGTTACTGATTGTCATTACAGGATCAGGTCACACAGTATAAATTCTATACCATATATATGAGACTAAAACTATACTGAAAGAATTCCATTGAATGGGAAAGCAATTGATTCAATCTTAACAATATCTTCATTAATTTGGAACAAAACACCTAAAGCATTTCAGTAGGTTTTTTGCAAGTTTTTAATGTGGTTTTCTATTAAAATCTTCTTTCGCATTTGAGATAAATTACCTGATATCCTTCCTACTAATTCAGACTGTTGGTAAGCAGTGTCTCATTAGGAAAGGGTTCAGATAAGCTCTGTGCCATGTTTTTCAGAATACTATCTCTTCCAGAATGGAGTCTTGTCAGATAAAGGAAGCACATCTTGAAAATTCCTTCAAAAAGCGTTTATTTTAGGATGATGTCTGCACTTCGGAACAAAATTCTGATACATTTAGATCTTGATTAGAAGTGGGAATAAATATCAGGTTCTGTAACGGGGCATGGCAGCTGGCAGGTAGTGTGACACTGTGCTTATCACTGTTTATTTCCCTGGAGGTATTATTTATTTAGTTTTTCTCCCTCACCTGCTTCTTACACAAGACCATCAGCGGGAGCATACTGGTACAAGCCAGGCAGGTGATGGAGTGAGTGTCTTTGCACAATTTAGAGCTGTGGTGCACCCTTTCCTGTCTCCTTGGAAAAGACAGGTATTTTTTGAGCCCCTCTGTACTTCTGGAATAGCAGAAAGGGACTAGTATAAGGGTTGGAATGGGGGACACTCATTTTGGGGTACATTCACTGGCCTTTTCAGTTCCTGACATGCTGGTGGCTGTAGTTGAGAAGTACTTGTCATGTGTGAAATGAGAGTTTTAGAATCCTATTTCCAGGATAAATTACAGCGTAGTTAAGTAGGGAAAACCTCCAAACAAAAGGACAACAAACTATTTAGCAAAATATTTTGAAAAGTGATCTAAATTGTTCCCTTTTGCACAGCGTTAAGGGAATTCTATATGGTGAACATGAAAACATAATACAAAGTCAATTCAGCTTTAAAAGGGAGAGGAGAAAAAACAAATCTTACTTGTGGGAAATATCTGACAGCAGTTACCTATCACATACACGAGGAAGACAAAGGTTAGGAATGCAGCGCTGCTTCAGAACAGAAGATTCTCTGTGTTTTGTCTTTTCTATCAATAAATGAAAATAGAGTTTTGTGGTTAGAATATGGCTTTAAGTGCATAGATAAGAGCCCAAGTAAATACTCGCACTCCTCCATTCCTGAGGGAAGTTGGTGGCCTGCCCATATAATTTGCTGATAAAGTCCCATCTGTTAAAACAAAGTGCTGCAGCCCCAGTAATAAATTTCAGGCAAAGACCATGAGAGGTTATTTTTCGCATGACAGTCTTTGCTGAGCTTTATTTTAAAGCAGAAAAAGTATTTGAAACCGAAATAAAGCTTATGGTATTGGCTTGAAGTGAGCTTTACACTTTTACAGGGCAAATGAGAAATCCTGCCCCGCTTTATTTCCCTGGTAAACAGTGTGGCATGATAAACTGTGAGGAGAGTAAAGTCATAAGGAAAACTCTGCTTCACAAATGACATACGTAGAAAAACAGCAGATGTCTGATGAAGTAAAGGACCGACTTATTGCCAAGTCTTTGGAAAACAAAATTAATTTCCTTTCCTCTTTGATAATGATGATGTAATGTAGTTAATAGGAAGAGCCTGCCATGCTCCTGGAGTTATTAAAGAAGAAATGGTAGACATGCAGCAGGTCAGAAATACGGGTTTACTTACCAGTGCCATTTCTATGAGAGTATTTATAGAAGTGGAGGAAAACGAAAGACTATAGTGGTGTAGAATGTTCCTTCTTGTCTTACTTGAAGCATAAGAAACGTGTAATGAGCCAAAACTTGTGAATTTCCACTTAATGAGTTCAGAATTCTGGTTGTTCAGGGCAAAGAAGAAACTTTTTTTGGCAGGGAATTTTTTTTTGTTGTTGTTGAGATCTTACTTCAAGGCAAAGATTTCTAGAGTGAAAGTAAAAAATAAATAATTTGTCTTCTCTTTATCCCTGCTGAGGGTGGAGAGAGAGGATGGATGGACGGACATGACCTTGAGTATTTCACCAGGTAGAAAACACCTCAACAACACACAAAAAAAAGAGATATTTTTTTTCCTTAATTCTCAAGCACTTAGTTTTGCTCCTTTGATTTTAACAAAATGGTGCAGCGAGTAGATGGAATTTATGTATTTATTAGCAATCTCTCCTTTGGTCACTAGATGTCCCTGCACGCTGGTGGAGTCACTGGCAGGGTGTGGTTCCTGGTGCACAAAAAAAAGGTAAAGCTAAAACCAAAGCTGGGCTGATTCCTTGAGGGTATGTAGGAAGCTGTCCTGTTTAAAGATGATCTTTCTGTTCACTTAAATGATGAGGGAGGTAGAACTGGAATGTGTTGGGTTTTTTTTTATCGGAGATGGAGAATAAAAACTAGATTTATTCATGGAAACTTTTGAGGAGGTACTCACCCACCTGGAGTCCTGTGTTCAGTTCTGGAGTCCTCAACATAGAAAGGACATTGAGCTGTTGGAACAGGTCCAGCGCAGGGCCACCAAGATGCTCAGAGNGAGTGCAAATCACAAATACAGAAAGCAGAGCAAAACACCGCAGAAGTGCTTGTGGTTTCCAATTAACAAGTGAAAAATAGTGCCAGAATTTAGTGTAAAATAGCAAATGTAACTCTTGAGATGAAGAACATGTGACAGAAACAGTTACCTTCAGCTGAAATGTATGCATGGGGACTACTAAATTGCTTTTATTGTTACAATTTTATTATTTGCATATATGGCTGAAAGTTTATGGACGTTTATTTTAACATTAGGCTGCCCTATTCCCTGTTTGACTTGCCATGGGTTGTTGTAAAAACAAAATTATTTTGGCTTTTTTGAATACCTGCAAAATTGTTATGGTTATTAAAACACATACAAGCTGATAGACTGCATGTTTATTAAGCTTGAATACTCAGCCCTTTAGAGCCCACCTGCCAATGAATATTTTACTCCAAAGAATCAGTTAAAGTTCAACAAATTAATTTTGCAGTGGGTTGTGCGTGCAGAGGTGCTGGTATGCCATCAAAATGTTGAGAAGGATCTTAGTTTGCTTCACTAAACCAGGTTTCAGGAGGGAATTCTGTTGATGTTGCAAACTCTAGCAAGTACCTTGTCCTGGAAAGCTGCTTTTCTGCCCATGGAATCTCTGAACTCTTTAGGAAATG
Organism: Thinocorus orbignyianus; assembly: GCA_013400375.1. Taxonomy (NCBI): domain Eukaryota; kingdom Metazoa; phylum Chordata; class Aves; order Ciconiiformes; family Thinocoridae; genus Thinocorus; species Thinocorus orbignyianus. The sequence continues at coordinate 415,201 of VXBW01000872.1, forward strand.
AAAATTTGAAGGGTCTCTGTCACTTCCCTGATGAGTCCAAACCTCTCTGTCCCCCTATCTCTCTTCCCACAAACACCATCCTGTGATTCAAAGAACCCAAAAGAACCATTTCTATTTTGTGGTATTTGTTTAGATTGGGGGAACCATGGATATCCACCTGGAACAATGGCTCATAAAAATAACCCCCATCCTTTGAAATCCTCACATTTAGGACGTTGGTTCTAATTTCAACCGGTTAACTAATTTATTTTTTTTTATTGTGCTAATGGGCTGTTATGCATATGTGGAAGCCATTTACTGCATAGTCTAGATGGAAATGGGCTCATATTTCAACTCTGAATGTTTAACACTTAATAAGGTAGCCACCTGCTTTTGAGGTTATCCCAACGGATCGGAATGGCCTTTACTGCTCACTGTGAATACTGGGATTATTTCTGATCTCCCGTTATGAAACAAATAACCAAATCAATTTAAGCAATAAATAAAAACAAAACAAACAAAACCCCAAACCCTGACTTATAGCCCATCTATTTTTCAGAAACTCAACTTTATAATAGCACTTTATAAATCACTTAGAGTTCTGTAACTTTAAAAGCCAGGCCTTCATATAGCAACTGTTAGTTCTTCTCACCATAAGGCAGTGAAACCAGCGAGTGCCTCGTGGGGTGAGGGCAGGTGCTGAGCTCCCATCACCTCCCAGTGCTGCCTGCTCTCTTCAGCCCTGACCAAAGCTGTCTGGAGCATTCCCCTTGAAACCTCAAACCAGGAGAAACCATTCTCTGCATCTGTTCCACTTTGCCCCCAAGTTTTGTCACGGCTCGTGAACCTGCATCTGGGGAGTATGAAGTACAAGCCAGGAATTGGCAGGGAGGTATCGCGAACGTGGCTCGAAGCCATGTACTTACTCCTTGCTTTGGAACTGGCTGCTCAGGACTTCAAAAGGCTTGAGAAGTCGTCTAATTTACAAGGGTTGGCATTGCTGCAGGGACGGAATTAGGACTGTGTGGTGGTTTGTGTGGGGGAAGTGTTACCTTAATTCAGCGTTTCCTGTTTCTCTACTTTTTTGCTGTTTGATTTTGATGATGAGTATACAGGACAAGAACATGATTAATACCATATTGCCAAGTTCCAAGATGCCAGCCTTTTCTGTGCAGTGCCAGCAAGGCTGGGGACTGCTGAGGTAAGGTTTTCCCTCTGGGAATTGCCACCCTATTGCCATTTCCCAGTGCTGTCAGCTAGCACTCTGTTGTCTGCTTAACTGCATCACCTCTGGTGCTTATCTGCCAAGGAAATAATAACACTTCTGTCCAGTTTCAAAGCATGGGAGTGCATTGATTGAGTAAATGGGATGAAGGGCAGCAGTTTTAAATTGGATGAGGGGAGATTTAGATGAGATATTAGGAAGAAATTCTTTGCTGTGAGGGTGGTGAGGCACTGGAACAGGTTGCCCAGAGAAGCTGTGGCTGCCCCATCCCTGGAGGGGTTCAAGGCCAGGCTGGATGGGGCTTGGAGCAACCTGCTCTGGTGGGAGGTGTCCCTGCCCAGGGCAGGGGGTGGGAATGAAATGACCTTTAAGGCCCCTTCCAACCTGAACTGTTCCATAATGCCAAAGGAGGGGAGAGAAGCTTATGGAGAGATGGCTCCCTTCGGTTTGTTACTTATTGAGTGGGTTGATCTGTGTATTGTTCCAATAGAAAGAAAGATTTAGGATGGGCTTGGACAGCAAGATGGAAATGCTTATGGCAACCTTGACTACAGCAGAAAATGTTCTACTGTCTGGCAGCTTTAGTTCTGGAGCAATAATCTCCACTTTAATGTCAACCATTGCAGCATCCTCAAGAGGGGAACTCTGGAGAGGGTGGTGGTCTCTTAGAGCATTTCTCTTTGAGCCATTTGGCCTCTTGAAAATTAGGGTGAGAATTAAGGAGATGATTTTATGGTTAGCCAGTGTAATAGCAAGGAAACAATCTGCCTGTGGTCATGGTGGGCAGGAAGGTGTGCTGCCTTTGGGACCAACTGGAGGTTTCTTGGTGCTAACATACAAAGTGCCGGTGGACTGGAGTGTCATAGCCAGATGGGAAGCAAGGACGGCATTTAGCCCCAGGGCCAGGTCATCACATGGATGCAGTGCAGAATTCCTGGCATGTCAGAGATGGCAGAAAGCATTTCTCACAGATGTTGCTGTGTGAGAGCACAGGATCAATAAGGAGTCAAGAAAACTTCCAAAACACGGATCCTCTTGATAATCTGTGAGCACGTGTCCTTGCTCGGAGGGAACTGCAGTGCTCCTCGGAGCATTTCCTTCTGCCCACAAGCCTAACCTCTGTCCTGCTGAGTCTTAGCTTCAGCCAGCTCCTGCTCTTCCACGTGCTAATCTTGGCGAGACGCTGGGACAACTGAACGTCTGTTGCATTATCCTGGGTTGTAAACAACAGACAAAGCTATGTGTCATCTACAAGCTCTCTAATCCAAACAGTGGCCTGTGCACCGTTGGGAGCATTTCTGTAGCGTGTTAGGCTTGCTAAGGGGACAAAGGATGGTCACCGTGCCAAATATCTCTAGCATAGGCAAGGCTTAGACACGTGTGTTGGATAAAAGCAGTGGCAGAAGTACTTAGTAAAGCAGCTTGAGTCATTTCGGCCACCAGTCTTCTTTCTTTTGCTGCAGATAAGTAAAGAGAATCATGATTTTTAGGAGAACAGCCCTCCTTTGAGGGAGGTGGTGAATGTCAGAAGAGGCTGGTAGCAGGGATGGACTCTCAGGAGTCATTGATGATGTTAGCAGAAAAAGATTGCTTTGCTGCTGTGAGCTGTTCTTTTGTTTAAACCTGTTCTTTTTGTGTTTAAAACCCAGGATTTCTGTGAAAAATAGAATTTTTTGTGATGTTGCAACTGCTGTCTGCTTCTGGAGTGAACCAGGGCTTTTCTGAAGCAGATGAGTTATGTCAACTCATGGGTCGTATTTAGCCTTTTTCCCCTTAAAATGCAAAAGATTGAAATCTGTGTTTTGTACAGCAGACGTTACTAAAACAAGGAGAAAACTTGGTTCTTTTCCTGGGTTTTGGAAGAAATCTGATATGTAATATTTAGGAATTTATTTCACCACTGCCTTTCTTTAACCGTCTGTAAAACGGGACTAATGATACCGGCTCTGTTATGTCAGGTGTTCTGGGATGGATGGGACAAAATGAGCCAGGGAGCCAGTCGGAAGCTGATCGTATTGGAGTATCTTTCAAAACCTCAAATTGGGCAAAATCCTAACTGTATGGGGGTGTGTCATCATTCCCAGTGTCAACCCAATGAGGAATAATTTGAAATTACATTTTCATTAGGAATATGTGCTTTGTTGGAAACTAGCAACACACTAGCAATGGGCTAAACAAATCTTATCATAGAATGGTCAGAGTTGGAAGGAACCTTCAAGATCATCCAGTTTCAACCCCCCTGCCATGGGCAGGAACACCTTTCCCTAGAGCAGGTTGCTCCAAGCCCCATCCAGCCTGGCCTTAAACACTTCCAGGGATGGGGCAACCACAACTTCCCTGGGCAACCTGTTCCAGTGCCTCACCACCCTCACAGCAAAGAACTTCTTCCTAATATCTCATCTGAATCTCCCCTCTTCCAATTTAAAACCATTACCCCTCGTCCTGTCACTACGCTTCCTGACAAAGAGTCCCTCCCCAATCTTCACCACTAAGAGCTTTTTTTTCTTGTAAGGGCAAAGAATGTCCAGATTCTGTAGCATTAACCATTCCTTATTTTATTTTTAAACAACTTGTCTCTGTCTAATAGAGGGAACAAACTATCATGAGCAGCATGACAGTTTACATATTTTCAGTATATTCATCTTTCCGGAGAACACAGAGCTTGAGCTTTTAAAGCAAGAGTGTACAATGTGTAGTTACTGTCTGTAATAGTCCTCAAGTGCCCTGTTTTCACAAGTAGTTACTGTCTTCTTTCTCTTCTGACTTGCTCAGAAAGCTCAGACCTTGTGTTGGGCAGGGAAAGGTTTTGTGTGGGAGCAGCAAGTGGTGACCTCCTCTGCTTTCACAGAATCACAGAATGATACAGGGTTGGAAGGGACCTCTGGAGATCATCTAGTCCAACGCCTTGCCAAAGCAGGTCCTCTCAGAGCAGGTTGCCCAGGAAGGTGTCCGTGAGGGTTTTGAACGTCTCCAGAGAGGGAGACACACCACCACCTCTCTGGGCAGCCTCTTCCAGGGCTCTGCCATCCTCACAGGAAAGAAGTTCCTCCTTGTGTTTAGGTGGAACCTCTTATGTTCCAGTTTGTGCCTGTTTCCTCTTGTCCTGTCACCACTGAAAAAACCTGGCCCCATCCTCCTGACACCACCCCTGAAGTTTTTGTACGTATTGATCAGATCCCCCCTCAGTCTTCTCTTTTCCAGACTAAAAAGACCCAAGTTCCTCAGCCTTTCCTCCTAAGAGTGATATTGCACGCCCCTCAACACCTTTGGAATCCTTTGATGGAACACAGAGCGAAACAGGTGAGCTGCTGTCCTGCTACTTTGTGACTGGATTCCTCACCAAATATACATCCAAAAAGCCCACAATTAGTGTTGATTGGAGGGATGTGGTGCCCCCAGAGACACACATGGCCTGTGCTGTGCCTTGTATGGCACAGCTTCCTCCGCTGTGTCCTCCTCCGTATTCTGCCAGCACCGTAGGACAGAACCCAAAGTGATGTGCTGCTGATGCTGCGTGTGCATTGCCCAGGCTCTTGGTGCGGGAATGCTGACACAAACAAAAAGGAGATAACTTGGAAATTCTATTGCTCCGTTGATGTTATTATTGTAGTTAATGGTCTGTCAGCATTTCCATTATAAATCCCTATTTTCGGGGTTTTATAACTCAGCCGTAAAAATTCTCTCCAGGCTGAATTTGGCATGTGTGTTTTCAGCCTGAGAGCACATGTGTTGTTTTTTTTTTAACAAGTATTTTTTTATTTTTTTTTTAAAAAAATAGAAAAGCATTCACAATTTTTAAGATACAGAATTGCCAACAGAAAAAAAAAAAGCCAACAAAAAAATAGGTGATTGGTTACAGATGCTTTCTTTGCACTCATATAACTCAAAAATTGCTGAGTTATTTCAGCTGTAATTGTGGGTATGTGTAAGGTTAAAATGGTGGATTTAGGACTGTTCCTTTCTTTCTGGTGTTGGTATTTGACAAGCAAATAGAAAACAGACCCCGATACTGTATACACTCACATATAAGCTGACCCCAGTGTAAACTGACCTCCCAAACTTGCCCCACGCTCCCCTCCTCTAGGCCAGATTGTTTCAATGTCAGCAAGGGTGGGGGGGACAAATTTTGAGATTTTGGTGAGATTCTTTTTCCTTTATTCCATCTCTTCCCCTTGGCCTGGGCTGTTCTGCCAGTTGAGGAATCCACATCAACCAGGTGGTGTTATTAATAAAAAGCTGTAATAGACACGTGTTCCCACGGGTTCTGAGGCTCAACTTTGTCCATCTTGTTTACAGAGGGACTGCCCCTCTGTCTGAAACTCAGTTTACACAAAGAGGAGTGTAAACCACATGTTTTACTCTGAAGCATCTGAAAGGAAAAGAAACAAGGGGGAAGACCAAGAGATTATGTCTGAATTCTTTGCTGTCTGCACACACAGATTTCTCCTCTCATCTCCCCTCAATTCCTGCGTTTCTCCATTTGTGCCTGTGCACTGGGGGCTGGAACAGAACAAGGTGACCAGCAATCAGGTGAAATTTTATTTCACAATCTTCCACAAATTAGGTTGCTTCCAAACAAATTGGTTCCCTCAAGAGTGGGCTGCAGTAAAATCCATAGATATTTATTCTTTCTTCTTTTTTTGCATGTAGGGTGATTTGTGTGCAACGTTTTATCAGACCAGAGCATCACGTCTTCCCATGACTGAACAGTTTGTTTCACACTAAGAGAAAATGCACAGGAAACTGTAGCAGTCCTGTGCCATAGTGATTCCTGCCATTTGTATTGCACTTACTGTTGGTGTCTATAAAACTGAAATGATGATTATGGGAAAGTACAATCTGATTTGATTTTTTGCATCTTATCAGCTCTATCTTTCTGTAAGTATTTGATCCTTTACGTTTTTGCTATCCATATTGAATTTTTTTCTATGATGTTTTTAACATCCTGTGATATGTAACATCCCATCATATCTTAAACATTCCTTTACATCAGTATGAAAGGTCATGGACTTGGGCTGTTTTTCATTTCACGAACATCTGGGCTTATGAGATTAACAGAACAGTATAGCATTGCCTTCTTTTTTGGTCTCTTTTATTAATAACTTGTGAATAACACTTGTCTTCTACCATGTGGATTATACTTCTGGTGGGGCAATTTCCTCACTGTAATAATGGCTCCTAGTTAACCCCTTACTCACAACTGCTGCTGTTCCTGGCTCAGATGCATTTCTTTATGTTCCTTACGTATAGTCCTGTATGTTTTCATGGGGTGGGAACAGTTCATTTGCCTAAACCCAGGCTTCTAACACCATTTTACATGTTGTTGGGTATCCCAGCTGGCCTCCAGCTGCCGCTTTGGAGAAGGCTTGGATCTCCTGTAGGTCCTGTGTTGGATCTGCTAGTGTTGGACAGATGTCTCTGATAGTGTTAAGGTATTTCCAGTGTCACTGGATGCCTATGATCACATCATAAATTTATTTCTGCATTTGTGATGAGCACAGTCAGGATTCGGGGGCATCCCGCAGTGCAATGGGAAGGCCACATGATTTCTGGTTAGCAAACCCATGAAACAGGATTGAAAGTCATTCAAAATGTGTGCCAGTAAAGGCTTTACTTGAGTGTGTGGTGGTTTTATGTTTTGTGTTGACCACACAGGTGACTTATAGCCAGCCATATGGGACCTGGAAGGGGATCTGAAATCATCTAAAAGGCCAAAAGTAGCTTTTCTGTGCATAGATCCGTGATCATTTTCAAGTTCTGGAGGAGCTAACAGCAAATTTTTGTGTTGTTTCCTAGCAATGGTGCAAACCTTTCATTGCTGGTTGTGTGAGGTGTGAGATAGCAGATTGTAAAGCTCTCACTGCTGTGGGAGTGAATGATCTTCATCCAGAGGTTTGGGTTTGGGCAGGTTGGCAGCTGGGAAGGAAATTCCTGCTTCCCTTCTATGATGGGCAGTGTTTTCTGTTTCCTCCATAGCCCACGCACCATACTTCTAGAATCATAGAATTGTCCAGGTTGGAAGGGACCTTTGAGATCATCTGGTCAACCATCAACCTAACACTGAAAAAACAACAACCCAACACTAAACCACATCACTCAGCACTATGTCAACCCGTCTTTTAAATCCTTCCAGGGATGGTGCCTCAACCACATCCCTGGGCAGCCCATTCCAATGCTCAATAACCCTTTCAGTGTAAATATTTTTCCTGATACCCAATCTGAACCTCCCCTGGCACAACTTGAGGCCATTTCCTCTTGTCCCATCGCCTGTTCCTTGGGAGAAAAGACTTTCCCCCCATCTACACCTTCCTTTCAGGGAGCTGCAGAGTGTGAGAAGGTCTCTCCTGAGCCTCCTCTTCTCTTGTCTGAACACCCCCAGCTCCTTCAGCCTTATAATGCTTACTCTCCAGACCCCTCACAGTTTTGTTGCCCTTCTCTGGACCTGCTC
>VXBW01000872.1:423487-434000 GCA_013400375.1 Thinocorus orbignyianus
CTCATTTTCTTTCACATCTTTTACTGTCATCACTCTCCTTGTTTCCCTCTGTGCAGCTGTTTTCACAGCTCTCGTGTTTACAAAGAAATAAGCATTTTTGTCTTAGAGTCTGCAGGTATGTCCTAATTGGAGCATTTGTTTTACAGGAAAGGCAGTAACAACACTCAGTGGCCTTATTTTTTATGGTCTCCTGCATTTCCTCCTGTTTCAGCTCAGTCACAAGTTGAGCAAACTTGTAGAGGATGTATAATGATTTTTTTGCACAGAAAACTTATGTGGGGGAAGATGTCAGTAATTACAGTTATCTTTTAATGGAGTTTAACTGTCAGAGTGTGGAGGAGTTAGTTCAATATTGGCAGACAGAAACACACTGAACAAAGAACTACAGCCTTGGAGATTTAAAAGTCTCCATAGTATGTCACCAATCTTTTAAGTCCTTATTTATTCTCTTTTGTCTGTGTATTTGTGTGTTTTGGGCATTGTGTTGTATCTGCCATAGCAATTTCATGGAGTTTGGCCACAAGATGGCATCTGATTTCATAATCTTTTAAAAATACCACTTTTTTTTTTCTTTTCCCCTCTCTTGATGGAGTAAAGCCCAGTTTTCTTGCAGCAAGTTATAACCTACTTTCCTTCTGCCTTAAGGAATGCCTTTAGGAGAAAATGTGGTATGATTTTCCATGGCATTCTTGGTTCCTGATAGTTGGAACCGCCAGCAGAGGTGATGGGTGATGTGAATCCTCTGCTCTGTAACCCCTATCCTCCACCCTCCCAGGCTGTAACTGCTTCCTCTGTTATGATTGTTGCTTGGTAAATGAGAACTGACACTAAACCTTCAGCTCATCTCATTTGTGAAGTGATCCAAAGTCCCTTGAAACTGTCGGAAAAACTCATTGGCATAAAGGAAACTGACTGGGCACCTGCTTACAGAAAAATATCCTACAATTCCTTAATTCTAACTAAGCTGATTAAAGTTATAGGTGATGTGTTTCCTCCTTCTTTCTGCTTCAAGGTGTCTCCTCTGTTACCTGGATTTGGGGAGTGAGGAAGAGACATCTGAAGGACGAGCAGGCAGTCTAAGAGACTCTACTCCTGTGCAGACTGGGAATTCTGCCTCTCTAAAAGGAGGAGAAAAGGGGTAACAGGTTTATCAGGGAGCAGATGCTCATCAAAGCACAGCAGTCAGTTCTCAGAACCTTCTAGAACAGGAGAAGGAGTAAGGCTGGGTCTTAGTTTGCAAAGGAAGAACTAAATTATGCAAATGGTTTTGGCTTAACTGTGTGAAATCCAAATTCAGTGTAGCTAATCAGTATGGAGATAACATGGTGTTTGGGAACTACTGGATGATGTGAAATTTGCCTTTTTCTAAGTAGCTTCAGCAAATAACATCATTGTGAATTGCTCCAGAATATTTTAACACAGGAGACCTTCCAACAGCTTAAGGCAGCAAAAAGTGAAATTGGAGGGGAAGAAGAGATTAGAGGGACTCATTGATTTCTTTGGTGGCTTTTATGTGTGATTGTTTGGTGCAACCCTGGCTCAGAAACTGTGTCCCTTTGATTGCTGGAAGCTGGTTCGGTTCAGTCGGAAGAATTTCTCTATATTTGCCCTGTGTCTTATATTTCTCCTTCAATATCTACTACTCTCTCCCTCTTCCCCTCCCAGGGACAAGGCTGAATTTGGTGGCTTTTAGATCAGACGTAGTGGGCAGTTCCCGTGCTCTTTCTTGTGGGCTATCCACAAGTTATCCACCAACACCTCCATTTTCAGCTTTTCACATCTAGTGAAGTGCATCCTGACATTTTTTTTTGCTTTTACATATGAATCATTAGCTATTGGCTGTGGCCATTAGGAAAAAGAGACAGCAATTTTGGTATGGCTACCCATATTCTTATATAGAAGGGGGGTAATATTGATCCTAAAATACACTGTGTGTTTCTGTTGCATCTCTCATCTAAGTACCTCCAAGTTCTTTGCAAACTGTAATCACATTGGTTGTATGTTGCATGAATAGTTTAAGGGGAAATGGGAGATCTGCTTCTATTTCTTTTCTGAATCCAGAGGCAAGCAGGTGTTCCTTTCCTGCTGAGCAGTGAGAAGTTCCTGGTTTATTCTGATGTGCTTAAAACATGAAGTAGAACTATAATCATGCTCCTGTTTTTCTGCTAATGTGCTCAGAATGGGACTTATTTGGCAAAAATGCTTTCTTCAGCCGAACTGGAGTCTTCATCTCAACAGCCTTTCCCCATCAAACTAGGATAGTAAGTAGAGAAGGAATCTCCCTCATGGCGTATTTGTGCTTTGTTGTCTCACCTGCTCTGGTTTTGACAGCTTGAAATGGGCAAGTGAGGCAGATGAAAAAGGCCTTTTTGGGTGTTAGAGGGGAGTTTGATACATGGGATAAAACACTGTGTCTCAGGTAACGCTTGTTATGAGTCTCTTCAAGGGATGGGGATACTGCCTGCTCGGATCTGTTTCTAGAAGGAGCATTTTCTACTGAGCTAGTGATTCTGTAGCAATTTAAGCCAAAATAAATTAGTGTGCTGTGGTCTAATGCTGCCCCTGACCTCTGCTTGCACGTTCCCTCTCCCTTCTCCTCCCTTCTCCACCAGATCTCACAAACCTGGAGCTGTGGATGAGGGAGGAAGGCAGGGTTTTGCAGTGTGGCAGGAAGGAATGGCAGAGGTGCTGCTTTTCTCTCACACCCGAGAAGCTCACTCACCACCTGGCCAAAAATTCTGGGAACTTGTGACCTGCCTTAATCAAATCCTCGTGTCCAAACAGGAAGCTGCTCAGCGCTGTTCTGCGTTTACAGGGGTAGTCTAGGATGGAGAGTGAAGAAGATGCTGTTGAGTATTTTTCTTAGTTCTACCACTAATTTACACTCTTTCTGACCTCTGGCAAAACAATTTAATATTTCAATGTCCAAACTGTACAGTGGGGTTATCAATACATTTGATTCCACAGGGAATTTGCAGAGTGTCACTCTGTGGACCAAGACATTGGGAATCTTTGGGCAGAAAGTGCTCCACCTCACTGAGATGCTATAAATATGATTTAGTTAGTTACTGGTACGTTTCTAAACAATGGGGCAAGAATCATAGAATCATAGAATGGTTAGAGTTGGAAGGGACCTTAAAAATCATCAAGTTCCAACAAGTTCCAAGTTCCAACCCCCCTGCCATGGGCAGGGACACCTCCCACCAGAGCAGGTTGCTCTAAGCCCCATCCAGCCTGGCCTTGAACCCCTCCAGGGATGGGGCAGCCACAGCTTCTCTGGGCAACCTGTTCCAGGGTTTCACCACCCTCACAGGAGAGAATTCCTTCCTAATGTCTAAGTCTGAGAAAATACCATAATTCTAGCACTCTGGAAAAATATCAAAAAGAATATTTAATTCTTCTTACTCTGATGTTTTTAAACCTTAGAGTCCAAATTAGAAAAAAAAAGTATTTTTCTGCATTATGTCACTTTTCAGACTAGGGCTAGTGCCACTTCTGTCCCCATGTAAGAAATATTGAGGTCAAAATAAAAAATGCTTGTAATTATTTCCATCTTTATCTCTTATTTTCTTAAGTGAGGGTGAAGGAAGGATGTCAGAGGGAAGCCAGAGCATTACCCTGTCTGGGCTCTGCTGCACAGTTCAAAATCCGTGAGATTCACTATAGAAAAGTAAACTGCTGTGAGGACTCCAGAGCAAGCAGCTCTGCTGCTCCCAACTGCTGGGAGTTTATCAGGGCCTAAACTCCAGGCTTGGCTCTGTGACCCGCATGAGGGAAGGAGGAAAGGTTACCAGTGATGAAAACACTCAGAAAAGTGGTATTGTTTCATATTTAAATGTTTATGCCCCTGCACGTGTGCAGTCAGTGAGTTTCCAGGGGCAGCACCGTCGGAAGCTGACTTCCTCCTCCTCCTCCTCCTGCATCTGGGGTGATGGTGGAGGAGTGAATGCAGGAGCCCAGGTTGACAAAGAGCTGAGTATTATCCTGAGGATAAATGAGTTAACCCATCACTGCAAACACTGTGCTGGCGGATTTTAGTGCAATTAGCTCCACAAATACCAAGACATGCAGTCTGCAACCAGACTAAAAGGTCTCCTAAACAATTAGGGGACCACGGCCCCATGGACCCCTGTCATGCACATTAATGTCACTGGCCTTAGCAAAGGCTACGTGTGTGCTTTGATGCCAGGGGAATCCAGAGGTTGACGGCCCCATAAACTTCATACTGGTTTTGGTCCCAACTCCCACGACTCGGTGGCATTTTATTTACTACACCTCATAACATTTAGTCAATAAACAGGTTGGGGAGAAGGTCTAGAGTGAGCTTAATTACCTCAACTCTCTGCCTTTTCTTTTGTTATGTACATCATGGATACTTGACAGCATTAACATTCCTGGAATTGTATCTGCCATCCTTTGTAAAAGGATTGAATACTACGCATTAGTTCGGGCTCGTGGGGCATTTGTGTCTCCAACAACAGCTTAATTATGGACATTGTTTACTAATCAGTATTAAATTGACAGACTATGAGGGCTAATCTGGAGATTAACACAATAGCTTGTTTTCATTTTGTTCTTCTAGCAGTTTATTGAATGCAAGATTTAAAACAAGACCCTTTTGTGAGCCTTACCTTCCACATCACTGCTTGGGTGAGGGTAAAGATCTGTGTATTTCCCTTCTGTAAGGTATAGCACCAGCAGAAACATTTTGCTTAATGTAGAGCAACAGTCCTAGAAACAAGGGGTTGAACTGGCTGCTGGTGGATGTAAAAGTGATGAAAGGTGTCCTTTTTGTAGGATCAGCAGTTGGTAAATTTTTAGGCTGGTTTAAGCCTTGTTTGTTGTGTGTCACAGGCTGTGCAGAGTATCATCGCTGAACCAAATACCAACAGAGCCCAGGCCCCGAGCAGCAATTTGTGTAGTGAGAAGATCTGATATCACTCTGGGTGCTTATTCAGTGAAAAAGCTGTGTACACCTCTGGGATGTCTGTTTTGCTCCGCAGAACTTATTAAACTCCCTGATAGTTTTGATTTTCCTGTGAAAGATTTCCCTCCTTGGCCACAGAAGCTGAATGTCTGTTCTGCGTGGGCAGGTGCTGGTTTGATTGTGAGATGTGAAAGAGTTGTGTGTTTGTCCATCTTGTCTTCCTCGTGGTTTACAGTAGGGGTAATGCCCTGATGCATCATATTTTCAACGTATTCACATCTATATTCAACTCTGATTCTTCAGACTGCTGAAAACACTGTGGGTTTTGTAGCCTGGGAAACTTTGCACGTTGATGGATTACTTAGCTAAGTTTAAATGAATGAAAAACTCCGTAATAACAACTTAATTTTTTCCTATTCTCTTCCTTTCTGGAAAAGTGATGTAGAGCAGGAGGAAGCAAGGCTACAGTGGATTTCACAGCAACAGTGACAATGGGAGAGAGGGCAAAACAACCAGAAACAAGAGGAAAGGGCTGTTAATACCCTCTGACCCAGCCCTGGCAATTCTCGTACTCAGGGTTTAGTGACAGTGTGACGCTTGGAATTATGTTAAGGAGCCATGGCAAGAAAAGATGGCAAATGTTTCTGCACTGAAATTCCCAGCAGAGTGTCTCCAAAGTCAGAGCTCTTCTGGTCCCTGCACTCCTCATGCTGGAAGTAATTAGTATAAAAACCCTAATCTTTTTTTTGCATCCGAGCCACGCGGTATAATCCAGCCTTTCAGGAGGATAAGTCAGTATTTGTGAGCTCACTTGGATTTAATGTAAACAATAAAGGGCTAATTCAATAAAATGGCTTTGACCCATCAAAATCTACTTTCAGGAGCTGTTCTGGAGGCTCGGATCCCACATGGTGGGTTGTGCACGCCGAAATCTTCAAACCTGCCTCTTTGGAAAATAGCTGACAGTGCAGATGTACCAGCCCTAAGAAGAGCCAGTTGTTAGAGTTTTTGTACCTTGCTTTTTGGAGTCATATACTTTCCTTCTTAGAGAGCTTGTTTGTCAAATGCCGTATGACAGCTTTTCTGATTTATTCACAGGTCTTAGGAAAAAAAACAAAGGGAGCAAATGAGAAGAAAAACAAACAGAAAGACAACTGGGACAAAAAAACCCAACCCCAAACTGATTTGTTTTCATGCTTTCATTTTTGCATTTAAAATTCTTCAGAGGAGTGTAGTTTTCAGGAAACTTTGCCTATTTCTACTGGTCTGTCTCCTGAAAGAAAGAAAAAAATAAATTGCAAGAATGCTGTTAAAAATTAAGGCATCTAAGTGCATTTGTTGGCTTCTGAAAATTGAAACTAGAGGTTTCTAAACATTTCAGCTTCCAGATTCTGAAAAATCTCACAGAGGAGCTCTAGACTTGTGCACAGTGAGTTGAAGACTGTGGCAAATAAGCTGGATTTTATTGTTATTCTGCTGACTCTTTTAGAGTTGTCTGTTGACCACAGGTTGAAAGTCAGTGATGTCAACGGTTGGTTGTTGTAGCAAAGTCAAGTTTTACTTAAGAGCAGCTGCTCCTTGCTGCTTATTTACTCAGAGGGTTGTTCTTTTACACAGGAGCGGCAGGGGTTTATAAATGGATTCATATTGGCTTCGTGTATGTGAATGTACATCCATAAACTGTGTGTTTTAACTACTATGTGCAAAGATTGACAACTCTGGTCTCTTGATCTATGTTGCTCATGTTCAAGTCCTTTTTAAGCATTGGTCTTGGAAGGGTGAGCACCAGAATGTTTTCATGGGGCTCTTGGGAAGCTGGTCGATCCAATAAAGCCAAGTCTGTTGCATCAAACCACATCAGTCAGATCAGTTTACACTTTGACTTTTAAAGCAAGTCTCTGTTTATTTTCCTAAAGAAGTACCTGCTACCTGGACATAGGCTTCCAGGGCAGAAGGGACCACCCTTAGACTGATGTACTAATCCTGTCCTAAGATGTTCCAATATTTAATAATGTCTATTGCATGGACATCTCCTAGAGTTTAGGCTTAGGTTTACCATTTAAATTGCTTGTCTGAACTGTTGATGTGACCAGTTCAGACTGATGTCTGCATTAGGGAACAGCTGATGTCTTGCTGACTGAGTTGTGGGTTTCTAACCCTCAGTGAAGCAACCAGTGACATATTGTTAGGTCAGAGAATGCCTTGAATCACAGGGCTGTTTGCTGATTGAACCCTTGTCCAATTCCAGGCACATGGAGGCATTTCTATCATGATTATCCCTTTTTCAGTCTCCATTCATGCAGTTTGATGAGTGCTTCCCAGCCTATCTTCCAGGAGGCTGTTAACCCTCTGTGTGAGACTAAAACTCTCTGTAAAAGTCATTCTTTACCACTCAACAAAACCAGATTTCCCCTCCTTCACTGCTTGCTTAATGAACTAAACTTTCACTTAGTCGTCTTTTCCTTGCTTGGAAAGTTTTCTGAGAAGATCATTTAAAATGCCTTTTCTGCAGCCTGTGAAGGCCTCTGGGGTGGTGCCTGGTGTAATGTCATGGATATCAACGTGGACCATAACCAAAGAAAGTCCTTCCTGAACTTGGCATCTTCCATGTTCATTGTAATCATGTGTTGCTTTCATTCCTGGAAAACTACTAGCGTTTTCTCTTGTCTGTCTTTTGTCTCTTGCAGATCGTCTTAATCAGTTTTCTTCATGGAGTTCTCAGGCAGGAATGTCTATCGACTTTGGCAAGTTGAGGATTGTGTCTTTAACCTCTGAAGTCTGTCTGGTTTCACCCCACTGGCTGTTCTCAATCGGTTCTTCCAGCTTATTCTTGCAAGGCTTATCCTCTTCATATGTCTACAATGTCAGGTACAATTAAATACACCCAGGGGTAAAGATTTCAGGCTTCCTCCTTGCTATGACATGTTTTCAGTCATCTTTTGTTTCCTTGTCTATGCTTTTTATGTGATTCCTCTGAGAGAGTGTGTGGGAGTCCCTGTGGAGTGATTTGAACCTGTCTGTTGAGGAAAGATGTTCTTCTCAGCCACAAACTTTCTCCTCCACCTGAACCTATTACCTTGTACTTCATAAATATGTCTCTTTTGAGGGAGGAACCGAAATTTGGCTCAGCCAGTGCAGTGGCATGTAGCTGATGACCCTCCATCCGTGTTGCTGATGGGGAAACTGCACTACAAAGCAAAGCCTCCAGCTCAACTCTGGGAATATTCTCAGAAATTCCACTGAGAGCCACTTGCTTTTCACAGTTTGCATTCCCTCAGCACCACCCCCTTTGTAAAGGGTTACAAATAATCTTAGGAAATCAAAGAACCTACAGCACATCCTCGTATGTGATGTGAACTACTGAAGAATCCTAAAAGCAATCACACAAACCCCGAGAGCCCCTGAGGGGGGGTCTCCAGAGGTGATACCCAGGGCAGGGGCATCATGAAACTTCAACCCACTGCCAGGTCAGACCAGGACTCCTTCGTTGTGACTGTTGGCATCTGTCACTGGTCACTGTTAGGAATCAGGGGTTGGTGACTTGTGGTGGGCAGGACCACATGCCTTTGTTTCCTGCTTTTCTCAAAGCTGTGTTTGTGCCCAGATGGAGTCAAACCTGTTTAAATTACTGCTGGTCGTAGAGATGTAAACAGCCACCAGGCTTTTGATTGGACTTCCTTGCTGTAGCTCCACCTTGTGCTTCAGCAAAGGAAGTGTTAAGGAGAGGAAAGTAATTGGCCCACATTAATTAGGGACTTCTGCTTTTCCTACTCACATGCTATCAGTTGGTAATTAGAATGCCTCAGTAACCCCCCACTTGCCTCAGCTGCTGCAGCTGCTTGGTGAGCTAATGAGGGAGAGAGGACAAGCTGCAGTAAAAGGCTGTCCTAAGTGCTTTCAAATTGTGTAGAGGAGCATTTGCTTCACTCTAAAAATGGAGTTTGAAGGGTAAGGTTGGGGTTTACAACACTCAAAATGAGATCTGCTCTTAGGACTTGTCTTGTGACTTGATACTAGATGTGCTGCTAACGCTACACGGAGCTAACACACGTTGCAGCACGTGTTTCTCTTTGCTCCAGAGCAGAAGGAGGTCTGTGCCCATTCTTTGTTTGTGTGTGCAGATGACCTGCTCCACCTCATTAGCTCTGTAGTGCTGGTTGCTGAGCTGGGAAGGATGATCCTGAAAGATCCACCCAGCTGAAAGGGATGAGGAAAAGCAGCCCTGAGCGTGTTGCCATCTCTGCTCCCTTCAATTCCATGAAGGTGGAAGAACTCACAGGGATGCAAAAGAGCAATAAGCTCCCATCTCCCTTGTAGGCATCCAGTGAAATGAGTAAGAGCATTCCAGCTTGGATTTTTTAGGTCACATATAACATTAAGCCATATTCTATAATCAACAGCTCAGGTCCTGATTTGAGTTAACTAGACCTCAGCTGGGGAGCTGACCTCCCAGTCCCTGTGCCATTGGGAAGTGCCAGCTGCTGAGTTATTTTAGATGTTTTCTCAAGAACACAATGCACAGCAAGGTCCTGTGATCAGCCCCCTGAAGGAAATATAAGTGAAGTGCTGTCCCCTTTAGTTTTGTAGAAGAATAAATTTAAAAGAGTTCTGATTCTTAAAAAAAACTCTACTGTAGCTACATAAAAAATACCCCTTTTCAAAAAGCTGATGTAAATAACAATTGAACCAGTCAGCTAAAATCCTGCACAGGATTCTCTGGTCTGCCTCAGCCCTCAAAAACTGATGTTTGAATAAGTTGTTGTTACAATTCAAAATGCTTTGTCCAGCTTCAGCAGGTACTGGGGTTTGTATATCATATCTCCTCTGACACCAGCAAGATTTGAGGATGTACTCAAAGGCACTGCAGTATTTTGCTGGATGGGGATGTTATGAAATGTATCCTTAAATTAAAAATACTTGTAATTTATAAAAACCTAAATTAGCTAAATCTTTGGTCAGTATCTGTTAGAGCTGATTTGGGTTCGCTCGGTCCCCTTAGGAGGGAGAATCAGGCTTTTGGTAGAGATGCAGAGCACCAAGTTTTGGGGTGAAGCAAACTCTTGTTGTGTGTGAAGCAGTTGTTAAAGTCTCAGAGAGATTTGTGCTGGGAATGCCGTTGGCATAGTGATAACTATCAAACCGAATGGAGTCTTGGAAAGAACAACACTTGATAACAGCTGTGTTTGCATTAAACATTTTTAGAGTTCAGTTCGGAGCGGTTCTGCACCATATATGTAGAATTTTCCTGCAGAATTTGCATACAGAAAGCATGGAATGCTCTTTACTGGGTAAATTATTTGCTTCTGCTATTTATTACGCTCCCCTCCCCCNCATCCATGCACTGAGCCATCTTCTCTCCCTTCAGAGACACCAGCAGGGAAGTTGCATGATAGGACTGAACTGGTCCTGTGCTCGGAACTGGTGAGGTCCCACTTCAAACACTGTGTTCAGTTTTGGCCCCTCAGGACACAGAAGACATGGAAATTCTGGACTGAGGGCAACAGAACTGGTGAGGGGTCTGGAGAACAAGTCTTGTGAGGAGCAGCTGAGGGAGCTGGGGTTGTCACCCTGGAGAAAAGGAGGCTG
>VXBW01000872.1:434045-467193 GCA_013400375.1 Thinocorus orbignyianus
TCTCTACAACTCCCTGGAAGGAGGGTGTAGAAAGGTGGGGGTCAGTCTCTTCTGCCAAGAAACAGTACAAGAAATGACCTCAAGTTGCACCAAGAGATGTTTGGGATGGGTATTAGGAAAAAATTCTTCACCAAAAGGGTTATCAACCATTGGAACAGGCTTCCCAGGGCAGTGGTGGAGGCACCATCCCTGGAGGAATTTAAAAGCCAGGCAGACGTGGTGCTGAGGGACGTGGTTTAGTGGTGTTTTTTGTCAGTGTTGGGTTGATGGTTGGACTCAATGATCTGAAAGGTCCCTTCCAACTGAGACAGTTCTGTAATTCCAGCTTCTTTAGAGTTCTTCTGGCAGTTTTTTTTTTTTTTTCCATGAACCTCCAAACGACTGAAGGTAAAAGTCCCAGAGCTGTGCAAGTCCCTCCTGCCACCCTGCTCCCAGGAGAGCATAACCTGAATGTTGGAATGTGACCAAAACGCTTCAACTAATGTTATTTTTCCTGCAAAAAAACCCTGATTTTAATGACTAAAAGTGCTGAGTACCTGAATTTTACATGTCATATGAAAAACAGCATCTCTGTCAGCAGCTGCCATAACACCATTTAGGTGATGTAGAAAGTAGGATGCAGCTACAACCTCAGCAGCATCATATGCAGCAGTTTAGGGGTTCTTCTGAGGTTGTCTCAAATACTGACTTGATCCCACCTGACCTGTGTAGCTCATGAAATCTGATGGAATTCCTCAAAGGCACTATGACTAACTGGTTTCACCTGTGTCTGTGGTAACTGGACCATTTTTCTTTCATTATGGGGGAGAGGTACAGTAAGTAGTAGCAGACATCGATAATTCTGTTGGTATTTTTGCTTTTCTACTCATGGTTTAATTTTTAAGAGTCTTTGAGCTGGTGATTGCTGATATCTCAGCAGCAGATTTTCTTGCAGGCCAGTGAGAAGAGTGAATGATGGAAGTAGGAAGATATTTGCTGTGGTTGTGCCACCTGTGTCATAGAATCATAGAATGGTTAGAGTTGGAAGGGACCTTAAAGATCATCAAGTTCCAACCCCCTACCCTGGGCAGGGACACCTCTCCCTAGAGCAGGTTGCTCCAAGCCCCATCCAGCCTGGCCTTGAACACTTCCAGGGATGGGGCATCAACAACTTCCCTGGGCAACCTGTTCCAGTGCCTCAGCACCCTCACAGCAAAGAAGTTCTTGAGATCCCATCTCAGTCTCCCCTTTTTCAATTTAAAACCATTACCCCTCGTCCTGTCACTAGACTTCCTGATAAAGAGTCCCTCCCCAGCTCTCCTGTAGGCTCCCTTCAGATCAGTGTCAAATCTATATCCAGGTTTTAACTACTGCCCATTGATTCCAGCTTTCCTGGGCTTCTGACTTGGGGTCCTTGTGGCATAGAGCCTTCAGCAGCCAGTTCTCCACTCAGCTACACTCACAGCTCCACAGCAGAAGCAGTAGCAGTACCACCATTCCCCAGTATAGGGAGAGGACAGGATGAGTGGGGGAAACAACTGGTGTGAAATTGTGAGGATGCAGGAGGGTTTTGGTGAAAGAAAAATAAATCGGCAAAAGGTGCAGAAAATCCACATAGAACCATGCAAAGTTCTATGTGCAGTGTCACCATCGCCAGAAGAACAGCAAACAAATACAAAATGTCTTCTGAACCAGTGTTTTGTCTTGAATAAAACTGGTTTTGCTTGTTGTAAAACCAGTTCAACCTTTAAATAGTGTGAGACAAGTGGAAACCATCAAAAAACTGAAAGTAGTTGGTGAGGACGATGCCCGAATGTCCAGAAGTTCTTGTGTTCATTGTTCCTGTTCTTATCAACTGGAGATTCAGCCCATCTTATTTCTTTGGCCTTCCTTCAGTGCCACAAGGGTTGGAGGTGGGGATAGGAACCACTTTGGGGTCTGACATCCCTAGAGTTGAGACATTCTCTGTTCCATATGGCTGAACATTGGTATATAATCAGATTTCATTTGTGGAGCAAGAGTAAACTTATCTTCCACGTTCCTCCTTTGTATGCAACTTATAAAAGGCTTCATTGTTCTCCAAGAAAGATTCTGGGCTAAGGGAGAGCTGTGCAGTTTTGGAAACATCTTTTTTTGTGTTCAGGCTAAGAACAGCATTCATCTCTTAAGGCTGCGTTTCACGTCGAGGGAGGCAGCCTCTATTCCCATGGTTTGAAAGGGACAGAGTGTCTATGGGGTAGGACCTCCCCACTCTCAGAGTCCCCTTGTGCTTTCCGAGTGCTTAGCATTCCTTACAAATTACAGTCTTTTGTGGTACAGAATATACTGTGCTATTTTAACCAGCTGGAGGGTTAGTGGTGCTTTGGAGGGAATAGAATAGGCTGAGAAGTATTTTCTTGCTGTACTAGATGGTTTCTTTAAGCTTCAACAGAGTCTGAAGGCATGGACCCTTACAGGCCTGGTGGGATTCCCTGTGGATAGAAGATGTCTCATCTACTGTCACATCATTAAATGTGGCTTAAAATCCACTGTCAGCTGTAGCACCTCTATATACTTAAACTGATCTTAAACTTAAACTATACTTAAACAGCATAAAGGAAAGGAGCTATCAGATATAAATCCCAGAATACTCGTAGGCAGCTTAGGTACTGAGCAGCAGGCAGGTGCTAGTGTTTGCTTCAGCTGGTAGAATGATTATTAAATCCCACATCTCTTGAATCCTGTAGGAAAGGTGGAAGGAACAAATAAGGAAATGGCTTCCAAGATGAAAAACATTTAAGTTTACACTAGAGAGACCATAAGCAAATTATTGACTTCGAGAATCCCATTTTCAGGAGGCTGTGAAAAGTGTCGGGAGAAGGGTCCAGAGATCAAAAGGAGAGAAAAATGTTAACAGATCTTCCTGAGAACAAGAATGTGGCAGCGGGAGACTTGTTAGAGCCATCTAGGGTGACAGCACGGAGGGGAGAGAGATGTACATACTCTATAAGGTAATCTAAAGAAATTGGCCCTCCCTGCAGAAAGAGCTGAGAGCTGGCAGTAAGCACCAGTAAACCCTGGGGAACTCCGAAACAGCTGTATTGCATATATTGTTTTTAAGATTTGTTTTCTTGGAATAGTTTGGTTGTAAGATCTGCCCAGATTCTGTAGATCTGGGCTTTTCACACTGAGAGTGGTAGAAAACAAATAAGCATCCTTGGAGAGAAGTATTTTTAGTTAAAGATGAGTCTGTGTACAAAAATAAACCTGTGGATCAAATATTATTTTTCAAACTTAAAAACCTGGTTATCTTCAGCATCCAGTTTTTTAAGTCTATGATGAATTCTCACAGCTTTGCCCAAAATTTGTGTATCCATCCATCTCTTCATCCACACAAATCCAACATAAATTATAAATTTAATTTCACGCTCAGGTGAGTGATATTTGTTTAACACCTGGTGGAGAAGGAGACTTGTGAGACCCCACCTGGAGTCCTGTGTCCAGTTCTGGAGTCCTCAACACAGAAAGGACATGGAACTGTTGGAACAGGTCCAGCGCAGGGCCACCAAGATGATCAGAGGGCTGGAGCACCTCTGCTGTGAGGACAGGCTGAGAGAGCTGGGGCTGTTCAGCCTGGAGAAGAGAAGGCTCCGGGGAAACNGCCAGCATATATGCAATAGAAAACAGCCCTGCCTTTGTTTCTGCTGTTCTATTTATCTTGTTCCTTTTCGTCCATACTAAGTCCTAACAAATCTAGGATTTATTCTAAAGAAATCCCTATGGAATACTTTGCTTTTAGAGGAAGAGCAAGCTCCTCAGCCCTAGGGTAAGAACATACTAGAGATGGGAGAAAGTAACTGGGGGAAAATAGGTGTTTCCTGAAGGTATGCTGGTTCTGGAGTTGAAAGAGGAAAAAAATGTTATTGGATCCCAAGTATTTTAAGGAAATAAGTGAACAAGGTTTTGCCTCTGACTTTTGATGAGTTTCTTGATGTGAAATTCCCATTTAACAGCTGTGCTACCAACATGAGCTCAGAACTCAAGCCACTGGCTGGCAGATTTGCACTCGTACAGTCAAGTGCAAAGAGCTTGGAAATGCCTCCCTGTGTTTGGGCACAAAGTGGGAGAAAGCTGGGATGCCAGAAAGCAGAGGATGCACTAACTGAAGCTTAAAAAACCTGTGGTTTGTGAGTATCTCCTCATGGGTTGTAAAAGTCTGTGTGGTTTGGCTGTTTTCACCTGCTGAACTGCAGAGATAAATTACTTTCTAGTCATTATGCTGCACATTCATAGAATCACAGAATGGTCAGAGTTGGAAGGNCTGTACTTGTCTCCAGGTATGAGTAGGAAGAGCCAAAGCTCATATAAATACAAATTGGAGAAGCTGCTTTCTTTATCAGTGTGTCCCACATCTGAAAAAATCCTGAAGATCTCTGCTGAAGTCCTCATGTACAAAGAAGGGGAAGGTGACTGGGGACAGGAGGAATATTTCTGTAATAGCATCCCATCTCCTGAGGATGCTGCACTTTTCAAGGCCTTCTCCTCTGCAGAACTGTGGAGGTGGGGAAGGATTACTTTCTTTGCCACGGAAATCTTTAGGGTCTGGCTATATTACTCAACTACTTGGCAAGAAAACACCCTCTTAAAGATCACTTCTGCTGAACTTGATAGGAACCGTGTCACCGACTTCGGTGGGACCTGGATCAGGCCCTAATCTGTTAAAGAAATACCAGTGCCATGACTGTTTTCCCTCCTGGCCCCTTATTTTTGGCTCTTCTGCCCACCACGGTGTTTATCCTTTCTCAAGCTGGGCTGGTTTGATTGCAGCAGCGCAGACGGAGCGCGTGTGCCTCTGACCCAGCAGAGGGAAAGCTTCGTGCCGCGGCTTTTTTGCTCAGGCAGCTCCTCCAATTATGAAGGGAATAGCCTCAAAGAATTTAAGGAATCACAGATATTCCGGGGGAAAAAAAATAATAATATCTGTTGGCTGAAAGTGACTGTGTAGGAAAAGCAAAGAATGAACGAGTGTCTTGATTCAACATGTCTGTTATATTAATCATTTACTCCGAGTGGGTAGCAGAGATATGATCTAATAGGTGCAGGATTCTTATTTCCTCTTAGAAGCTGAGCATGCCTTGTGGGTGAAGTCAGAATGTTTTTATTTTGGTTTCTTCACCAAATATTTTTAGCAGCTAATCTCAATGAGAATGTGGCAAAAAAGCATATAGAATCATAGAATCCTAGAATGGTTAGAGTTGGAAGGGACCTTAAAAGATCATCAAGTTCCAACCCCCCTGCCGTGGGCAGGGACACCTCTCCTTAGAGCAGGTTGCTAGTATTTAAGTCTCTTTAAGATCTAGCTCTTTTATAAGGCTTTTATAAGTATATATTCTCCAAAACTTTCAAGCCCTGTGTTAATTTTTGCCCATCTTGCTCAAACTCAGGTTCATATTTAGGTATAAGAATCATTCTTTTCCTTTGAGGAAATGCTTGTGTACCTACAGTTGTGTGTGTACCTTGAGTTTCCTTCAAGTGCAGCCATCCTCAGAGTTTACTTCTCTCACACTCAAGACAGAAATCAGAATAAATTGGCAAGTGCCAACATCAGCTCTAGAAATCAGTGGTGTGCTCGCAGTGATAAGCAGCTGTATCCATACCCACGTTGATATTTAGGCATCTAACTCCCTGTGGATTTCACTGGGAATTCAGGCACTCAATTAGGCTTTAGTTGGAGTATCTCTGTGCACCTGGCTCTCTGCCTGCTATGAAGTGTGAGCAGGATCAGCCCCCTCAGCTCATATGTTCAAATCTGCCACGATCCTTCTGCAGGCAAACCCATCTGCTCCCTGGTGACTCCAGTGGAGTCAGGAGAACCTGGAGGCTGCTCCTGGGGAGCCCATTTTAGAATTGGAGTCCAAGTTTTATTATGAATGAGGAGCTTTCTGTCTTTTTTGGGGGGTTTTCTTTTGGTCTGTGTGGTGATTTTGTTGCCTCTGAAGTATCATCACAGGAGCAAGAGAAGTAGTTGGAATAAGTTAGCAAAATACAAGATACAAGCAAGTAATTGTTTCAGAAATCACGTTTAAAAGACTGGGACCCTGAGTTTCCTTCAGAACTGGTTCCTTTCTCCTCCCTGGATTTAGAACCAGTTAGTGTTATCTGTAGGCAGTGTACACAGTGTTGGGACAGTGTAAAGTTTCCCACTGGGATAGGTTTGGAGTGACTGGAGTGACTGGCCCTTGCTCAGGAGGCAAAATTGTGGCTAATGTATTCCAGGCAGGGACCAAATAGCTCTTAAAGCCGAGCCAGCCTTGACATTAAGTTCTCTTCTTCCTTTCTTAGGACCAAAAAGTAGTTGCCTTCTAAGCCAATTTACCTATAGGCGAAACTGCATTTGGGAGTGGGAATTAAATGGAAGAACTGAGTTCTGAATCCTTTGGCTTCATATTTCTGACAGCCCTAATTTGGTGCTAGAAGGAGGTACTAAGAACCCGGGTTAAAAGTAGAGAGGGGCAAATTTGACAGTTTCCCATGTTTATCACTGCTGTTGAATTCTGTTGTGTGTGACAGATGAGCTCCAGCTACCAAGCAGGGCAGATGAAACTGAAGAATTGACATGTCACAGAATCACAGAATGCCATGGGGTTGGAAGAGACCTCTGGAGGTCATCTAGTCCAGCCCCCTGCTAAAGCAGATCCTCCTAGAGCAGGTTGCACAGGAACTTCTCCAGGCAGGTTTTGAATGTCTCCAGAGATGGAGACTCCATCACCTCTCTGGGCAGCCTGTTCCAGGGTTCTGCCACCTTCAAAGTGAAGTTCCTCCTCATGTTTAGATGGAACTTCACATCTTTGGACTTCATATTCATGTTCAAGCCACAGAGTGGGTGCTCAATCAGTTTTAATACAGTACTAATTTAAAATTGTTAAGTACCCTGCAGATTTTCTTTGGTTTATTCTGTCAGCTTCTCTACTTTTTACCAAAAAAATGCCCAAAACCCACAATCATGAGAAGATTTTAAGCATTTAAGGTTTGTGTTTTATTTCCATCAAGAGAGTTGATACTATCATCTGGGTTGTGAACCTTAGGCTTTATAGCTGATTACATCTTATAACAACCTTATAATAGTGTTATCTGGAATTGATGCAGTGTTGACCCTTTTGTAGTTACCCAGAATTCCCTACTTTTTTAAAAGAAATGTTGGTACATAGATTATTTTCTGAAAATTTCCTGATTTTGCAAGATTTCTTTAAATGAAAATTGTACAAGCTCAGAGCTTCTTGGATAACCCTTCACAAACACTTCTCTGGGGAGACCTGAGAGCAGCCTTCCAGTATCTGAAGGGAGCTCCAGGAGAGCTGGGGAGGGGCTCTTTGTCAGGGAGTCTAGTGACAGGACGAGGGGGAATGGTTTTAAATTGGAAGAGGGGAGATTTAGATGAGATATTAGGAAGAAGTTCTTTGCTGTGAGGGTGGTGAGGCACTGGAACAGGCTGCCCAGGGAAGTTGTTGGTGCCCCATCCCTGGAAGTGTTTAAGGCCAGGTTGGATGGGGCTTGGAGCAACCTGCTCTAGGGAGAGGTGTCCCTGCCCATGGCAGGGGGGTTGGAACTGGATGATTTTTAAGGTCCCTTCCAACTCTGACCATTCTATGATTCTGTAATTGTGGAGAGTGTCCCTGCCCAGGGCAAGGGGGTTGGGCTTGGTACAAGATGATCTTTAAGGTCCCTTTCAACCCAACGTATTTTAGGATCCCATGATTATAGCCATAAAACACATTTGTGGATTCAGCACTGAGATTCTGGGCTGAAATCACAGCCTGGCTGTGTCCTTTGGATGTTGTTTTGAGGGCTGGAAGAAGCCCTGCAGTAATTGAGGGGAGCTCAGGGAACTGCCTCCGTGTGTAACAACCCCACATAAGCTACTGTTTTCTCTTCCACATCCAGAATTCGGAATGGCTCCAGCAGAAGATATTGGAGCCTTGACCTCCTTCTGCCAGTCTTCTCTCCTCCTGTCATGGCTTGAGAAGGACTATGCGCATAAGACTGACTAATTCCACACCAAAGTGATGCTTTCTTTGAGTGTCTCCAAGGCTTGGTAAGCAAAGATTGCCATGAGGTAAGAGACTGTAGATGAAGGAATCCTTTTCTTTATTTTCTTTGTATTTTGGTTGCTCATCCTTTGGATTTTGAGACTTAGAAATTCAGCTGTTTTGCTGCTTAGAGCTTTCTGCAGACAGTAAGAAACCAAACTACAGATCAATCTCCAAACAGTCAATGCACGTTTCTAGAAGAGACTGAGAGAAAGGTGCACTATCATTATAAATAATAAAAAAAAAGACAAGCCCACTCAACAATTACTTTTCAAGACCAATATTTAGGCAATTTGCCAGAAAAATGCAGAATGCTGCCCATCATCTGCAACGTGCATCCTGCTCTTATGGCTTGTCCCAGTGACTCCTTTCAAGCCTTTGAATAAAACCTAGAAAAAAAGTTGTATTTCAAGGAACAGCCTTGGAAAGCTTTGATTCATTGCTTGTGTTGGGGATTTGTGAGATGTACTATAATTGCATATGTTAGTGCTCTTGCAATGTTTTGTATTACCTTACTGCATGTTTATAGACCCAAACTTTATAGACAGATAGAAAGCAGCCCGAGAAGGAGGGGAGACATAAATCAAGGTATAAAACTGCCCCGAATAATATTTTATGTTTCACTATATTGACCTGGAATTACAGGATAAAGATGTTTTGCACTGGTGCACTGTTCTTTTCTTGCTTTCTCTGTGTGTCTGCTTCAGGCTTGGGGGAGTTCTTCATTAAATCCAGAATCCCCCTCTACTCTGCGCTTGTGAGACCCCACCTGGAGTCCTGTGTTCAGTTCTGGAGTCCTCAACATAGAAAGGACATGGAACTGTTGGAACAGGTCCAGCGCAGGGCCACCAAGATGATCAGAGGGATGGAGCAGCTCTGCTGTGAGGACAGGCTGAGAGAGCTGGGGCTGTTCAGCCTGGAGAAGAGAAGGCTCCGGGCAGACCTGAGAGCAGCCTTCCAGGATCTGAAGGGAGCCTACAGGAGAGCTGGGGAGGGACTCTTGGTCAGGAAGTGGAGTGACAGGACGAGGGGTAATGGTTTTAAATGGGAAGAGGGGAGATTTAGATGAGGTATTAGGAAGAAGTTCTTTGCTGTGAGGGTGGTGAGGCACTGGAACAGGTTGCCCGGGCAAGTTGTTGATGCCCCATCCCTGGAAGTGTTTAAGGCCAGGTTGGATGGGGCTTTGAGCAACCTGCTCTAGGGAGAGGTGTCCCTGCCCATGGCAGGGGGGTTGGAACTTGATGATTTTTAAGGTCCCTTCCAACTCTGACCATTCTATGATTCTGTGATAATCTGTATGGAATGGGCTGCAGTGTGCTGCAGCACGGAAAGGTTTCAAAGCAACAATTACTCTATTATTTCAGCAGACATTACCTGTTTGAAATGAAACCCACACTGAAGCTTTTCTGACCTGCTCCTTATTGTGATACTGATAACAAGCCACACTTTCCAGTCTTTATCTTACCCTCCTACAGGGTAATCTTTTCTTCTGGAGCTTAATTCTGCTAATAGCCCCCTTGACTGGTTGCCAGACAACAAACACAAGCAGGTGAAAAATGAATGGCTCCAGCCTGACCGCTGATAACTGCCACAGACTTTTTATGCTCAGAATTCCCTCCAAAATACACAAGTTGACTGGTGGACAATCAATTACATTCCTTGTATGCTTCTCTCCCTCCTTCAGACTGGTGATTCTTTGAAAGAAATTGTGATGATCTTTTCTACAGTTTCAGATTCCTTTGCCCCTCCCCCCCCCCAACAAACTACAGTAAATAGTAATTCCAGATGGTAGAAATTACTTTTAAATTAAAGCAGTTAATACAGGGAACGTATGCTTATCTAATTCCCCTGCTCTAAGTGGTAAGGATACGATGGAAATGGGTAAAACTGATGTGCAGTGAAGGTATGCAAAATAGTTTCAGATTGTAAAATGCTTCCCCCCCCCTCCCCATCTTCCCCCCTCCCCAACTTCTGATTTACTGTCCATGAAAATGAATTATAGACTCCTGAAGAAAACAGAAGTTTTTATTTGCTGAACTCAATAGGCTGCTTTCTGGGGACTTGAACTCTGCAAAGTGCTGAAAAAAAGATTACTGCATTCCACTGACAATTCCTCTGTTTGAACCGAATGGGAGGGATGACAGGAACCTGGGCTCTGCCTTTCTGCTTCCCAAACTAAATCTCAGGGCTCTTCATTGTTTCCTCTGCTGCGTGCGGAAAAGTCAAGCCCTGAAGCACATGCTTAAAAACTTTGCTAAATTATAGGAGTTTGAGCCTGGGCTTAGGTTTAAACGGTTCCTCTCTAAACCAAGAAGTGCAGAAGATCCCCAGCACCTTGCAGGTTCGGGATGTAAATGAATCAAAGGCATTTTCACAAGGAGGGGAGTATAAATGGACCTCTGAAATCAGTGAATATGCATTAATTTACACCAGCTAAAGGTGGTTTTTTTTGGGGGGGTGAGGACTCATTTGTTTCTTTCAAAGTGATTTTGCTTTTTACCATTTGAGTATATGATTCTAAGGTAACTAGTAAGTGCTGAGGGGGAATATGCTTGGCTTTGCTGGAAAATATAAAAGTATCCACTGTTCCTTCAGGGAAATCATTTTAATAGATAACAGCATGTTGTACAATGTTTCATCAGTGATATTTAGATCTAAATTAGGAGCAGTTGTGAGATGGGTTGCCGATTTTCTTGTGATAAAAGGGAAATAGTTCAAGAAATACAGACCAGATGTTATCTTAATCCGATCCTCATGTACGAGAGCACACTATGAGACAGTAATAATAGTCCCTTCTACCTGTTTCTAATTTTCCTGCTCTGAAACACCCCCTGTGAAAAATAGATTAAACCAACACATCATTTATGAATCGGCACTGGGCGGGTTTGAGTTTGGATGGAATGCAGCATGCGTGGCACAGACCAGAGGGTGCAGCCACTGGATTTTGATCCATGTTTGAAAACGCTCCTTTGACAGTAACGTTTAAGACAGCAGCTCTTAGTGATTTAAAAGGAGAGCAGCCAGTTTGGGTTTGAATCAGGCTTTTGGTTCAGCATATCCCTACACAGTTTCAAATTTGTCAGCGGTGTTTCTAGGCAGTGGATGTTATACAATCCTCAGCAGGCCAAAAAAAAAAAAAAAAGAGGGGGTTGATCCTCAGCTGCTGTAAATCAACACTGATCCATTGATTTAGATGGAACTACACTGATTTGTAGCATCTCATGGTCTGGACAAAGTGTATTAACTTTCCCCAGGAAAATCCTTCGCAACAAAAAGCTCCATTCACAGCCCCTACTGGATCAGCAGTAACTAATGTGTCTCTGTTCTCGTAATAATGTTTAATACCTGCATCATTTCCTACTTGCTGGGGCAGCCGTGACATTACTCTTTGCTTTGACGTAAGAAGTTGAGTGCTGGGCATTTGTAATATTTGGGACAGCTTTTGCCAGAACTCTCTGCCTGAGCTCAAACATGTTGCTGGAATATTCCTGTCTCTTGGCATCAATACGCCAAGGAGGCATTTGGGAAGCTGTCTAGTGCCTCAGGAAACAAGGCTTCTACTTTCCTTTGAGGAACACAGTAATATGAAAATACTTCATTGAGCAATTTTCAGAACTCTAAGAACTACAGGGATTATATTTTTGCTCACTAGGAATAGGAATAGCTGTGAGGAAAGCAACAATACCAACAGCAGTGTCAATAGAACTGCTTTATCTAGAATCATAGAATGGTTAGAGTTGGAAGGGACCTTAAAGATCATCAAGTTCCAACCCCCCNTGTAGACACATTCACATTTTGGATTGTTTTTCAAACAGGGTAAAATCTTGTTTTCCAGGTGGGTTATTTTCATATTTCTATGAACAGAGGAAAGAAGAGCAGGTGATGAGACAGTTAATCTGCAGAGACTACCCCCACGGCTGGCTGGCTGCTGCAGGGACCAAAGTTTGCCTTTCAAAACTAACTCCTCTGGCTCTTCATTTATTTTCAAGATGAATGTGTAGCATTTCAAATGGATTCATGCCTCTCTTGTTTCTTGGTTTATTGGATTTTACTTTTTTTCAACAGCTTTAAAGATAAATGGGCATGTTTGTGCAGGAAAGGATGGCTCTGAAGGGCTAAAAAAGGCTGTAGGATCACACTGCAGAGCTGGAATCTCACAGATTTCCATGAAAGCTTCATAATCTGACTGTGCATCTATAAAGATTCATGGATATCAACATTTTAGGGAAAAAGTGTTCAGTATTTCTGTAGGAGGTTGTTTTTATTGCGTTTTAAACTGTTAATCCAAGAGCTGTCATTTTCTTTCTGTTGTGTCTGTACCTCAAGGTCCTGCTTATCTTTTGAGGGTCTGGTTTTGCTTGATTTCTGTACAAAAGCATGTGCTGAAATTCTCTGGAGTCAGGTGGTGCAGTAGGATGAGACAGGTGGATCAAGAGGAATGGGAGGGGATGGGATCGTAAAGGAGTGGCACAACATAGCGTCCAGGTTGTTACATGCCCTGGGTTGTTCACATCGATGGGAAAGCTGGCATTTGGGATGAGAGTGCTTTGAAAATACAGATGGAAATTGGAGGATTAAAGTAGTTGATGAGAGAATAAAATATGTAGAGTGGGTGAAAATAGTAACAGGAGAGGGAATCCACCTGTGGACTTGGGAAAGCTTGAAACGTGGCAGCAGCTGAGATGAATCCACACATCTCATCAAAATGCAAAGTGCAGTTTAGAGATCTCAGAGCTGCAAGGCCCCGGTGGTGGTGGTGGCAGTGGGGTACGTAGGTTAATACTGAAAGTGTGTTATTAGTAATGACCAAAGACCTTTAGCCCCCTGCCCAAAATCCTTTCTTACTGTATGGAACGGGAAAGTAAACTCTATCATGTTGGGCTATTTAGTAAGCTATTAGTGCATTCATCTTTTCATCATTTGACAGGTGGAAGTAGTAGTCCAGCTTTTAGTTTTAATTATAAGGGATTCCAGATGTAGAATAGGACATAAATTAAAACCAGATCTACTCATATGTCTTTTCAAAGTAAGGCAACTTCAAGGTATCTGCTTTTCATTTCAAAATGTTATTAAAGCTATTACTAAGAAATTCATAGTCTTAGCATGCTCCAATAATTGACACCTTTAAAGTGACTAAACAGATTTAGAGTGTGCAGAAAAGTAAATTTGTCTTAGAGAATGACTCTAATCATCCATTTACATATAATGGACAAATCAGGGTTTGTGTTTTGAAGGGCTGGGTGAGCAGCAGCCTGTCGAGATGGCTTTCTCTGACTGCTCCTCCAGCCCAGCCTGGCCTGGCTGCCGGGTGTGAGGTTGGTTCTGGGATTATTCTCCTCTGCAAGTGAAGGCAAAGAATTAAGGGCTGATCCAAAGCCGGTGAAAGTCAACGGGAGTCTTTTGATGAGCTTTCCATCACAGTCTCCTCCTCTCACGTTGACCTGAACTATGTTATGTTACGTTGGAGGTTGCATTTTTTATTTAAAAAAAAGAAAATTAAATCCAGAACCATTATTTTTCCCAGTAATAGTGTTCTTAAACCCCTAACTGCCTAAGGAAACCTGCAGAATCCTTTCTAAAAAGTCTTTCTTTCCCCAAGACCTATTTATCTAGCAATAGGTTACAACCATGCAAATAACTCTGTACATCTGACTTCATAAAAAGTCTGAGGTTTCCAATAATTAGAATGATAGCTGGCAAGCCTGATAAATTAGAGAAATAACTTGTTTGGTGTAAACTGAGCCTGTTTCTGAGGCAGAAACGTTAGGCTTTTATCCTCTGGAGTGTGATTGAAAGGGTGAGAAGTTAATTTGGCAGCTTCGCTTCTATGGTTTCATAATGTTTCTCCTCCCCCCTCCCCTCAGCTTCAGGGAAGGACTGTGATTTCAGTACTTTGCGCCTGCCCTCATACAAGGCAAGAGCATGACCCGAAACGAAACCCCTCTCCCCAGGGCACATCCTGAGCAGTAACAGCTTGGCTCAAGTGTTTCTTATGAACAGCCGTCCAGAGCACTTGATCTAAATCATGCCATTTCCTTCACAGTATGGCACAGTTAACAAGTCAGTGCATCAACACAATCTGCAGATGGCAGTTCAAAAGGTGCACGTTCCCCCAGCAAGATAAAGGGCAATGAGTTCCATGGGTTAGCTCATTACTTGGATTCAGGCAGGGGCTCCGTAGGGGTGTGAGGGGAGGAAAAAGGGGGCAGGCAAACCTGGAGAATGCATGTCTACACAAATAAAGGCAGCCTTGCAAGAAGCCACGTTATTGAAGTAAAAGTGCAAACAGCTTGTGGAGCACGGCTTCCTTCAGAGGTGGCTTCCTTCTTCAGAGCTGGCTTCCTACTCCTCTGAAAAAGCAAGAGGAGTGAAACCAGGGGTGATGTGCACCTTCGTGGCAAATTCCATGGTGTTTCCTCAGCCGAAGCCCCAAAATTCAGAAGAGCTGTCAGCAAAGGCCCCCGTGGCTCGTGGTTGCTCTGAATCCTGCTTGGGAAGGAACCTGTTTTCTGGAGCATCACAGAAGGGCTTCTAGAGAGCCCTGTGCACAAATTACATTAGAGCTAAATGTCCAGCGAAGAATCTCTGAGACATATTAGTCCTTTAGACTTCAAAACAAGCCTAAATTGGAACCATATTGCTGGAATACTTCTTAGCTAACATTTATATTACTTCAGTTACCAAATCCAGACTAAGTCCCAGGACTCGGCAGGGGAGGACATAATATATTAGGAAGTAAGATGGGGGTGTGCACTCCTGGCCTCTTATTTTATATAAATGTACAAAAAGTTTCCTCACACTAGCAAGGAAATGACTACAAGGCCCTAAAATGCTGATTTCCAGCGGCAAAGGAGGGAAGTCCCTCTGCCCCTCCTCCCCTCTCTCCCCTGACCATTCTGTGTGTGCCATGCCTTGGGGATAGTTTGGATTACTTGGAGTAAGACCGTTGCATAGAAGCTCAGGTATCAGAGCAGATAATTATACACATATAGCGAGATACAGCAAAGGTCTCAGTGAATTGTCAGAGGATGAGATACATCTCGGGAGACCAAACGAGCCTCTCCCCTAGACTGAGCTTTGTAAATGAATCTCTTTGGGAACTATCAAGATGGTGCTTTACCACGATTTTCATTGCTGAGGAAAAAGAAACTCTTCCAAGCTGTTTGTTTTCCAGGTTGTATCGAAAGCTGGCGAGTGAAGATTGTTTATTTATATATATATTTTATATTTTTTTCTTGCTAGGAGTGCACTGAAAGGCTCTAACATATGTGCTGATCTCTGAGTTCCTGCAGAAGAGAAGTTCAAGGCAGGTTAGGTAAGAGAGGAACAGTAACACACACACACCCCTCCTTTCCCCTCCCCATAACTTCAAATCTACAAAGCCTGACTTTCCGGTGAACTCCCTGCTCCACATTGCAATTCCTTTGGAGAAACAGTGCTAAAACTGGGAAGGGCAAATCCTGAGTGGCTGCTAGGCAGAGGTGTGTTGAACTAAGTTCAGTCCTTGTGTGATTTGATTGATTTAGTAGAGTTATGCCAGAGAGAAATCTGGCCTCAAGCTTTTGGGTGATGTGTCATGTTTCTTTATTTAACTTATCAAACAGGTGCTTAGCAACAGCATCTTCCACTGGTTTATCCACAAATCTTCCCTTCTTTCTTTCATTATCCCTTCTTTAATATCCTTCCAAGCTGTGCTGAGTTAAAAACTGAGCCAAGACTTCAGGCTGTGCCCCTCTGGGACGCGCAGGTACGCGGCATGTTTCACCAGGCCCCGTATCCATTTCTTCCTTACAACAGTGCCTGGTAATTGCTGTTTTTTTCTCAATTCAGTGAGATAAACGAAGGATAAAGAGCTGTGAGTCTCTGAGATTTTTCTGGATTTGGTGAGTTCAACCTTAAGCTAAAGCAGCTGAAGAGGACTTCGATGGTGAGGAGCTGGACTTCGGTGCGTTAGAAATGTTCCAGCTTCTGCTGAGATCAGCAGAAAACAAGCTAGCCCTAAAGGTTTGAGACCTGAGCCCTAAAAGTTTGAGCAGAATTCAGCAGTGATTCAGGCTGTTCCCAGCCACTTCTTCAGACCACATTTTAAAAGCTGCAGTTTCTGCACTAGAAATATCCTTGCCCAAACGTCAGGTGTGGGACATGTTCCTGGGACATTTCAGATGCTGCAAAGCAGTGATTTATTTCTCCCTGAGGGGCAGAAACCTCTTTTTGCTGGAGGGTGCAGTGCCCAGAGCTATTCCAGTGGGGTGGCTGGAGCACAGGAGGGCTCTGCCTTGGCTACAGAGATCCTGCTTCTCTTGCAGAGATGTCTGTGATATCTCAGGGTTGTATTGCTTGGTGCTGTGCTATGCATCATGTGTGCCGGGGTTAACCTGCCTGATCTCTTCTCCCTGAGGCTGTATCCTTCACAGCCATTGCTTGCAGAGAAAGTGTTGTTTGCTTTCTTGAGTTACACCTTAAGTTCAGCCCAGTAAAGGTACACCTGGCAAACAAACCTGAAAAGGATTATATGACACGGTGGTTGGTAATAGCAGGAAACAGAACTTAGTAAATTAAGTCCCTTCTGTCTTCATCTTCATGTGATTTCCTGAATGATGGATGTCAGAGAAGCAGAGGGTTTATTCTGGTAGTTCTTACTGAGCAACACACTCATATTTCTTAGAACTACACTGGAAATCTCTGGCTTTGCACTGAAACAGAATCTCAGACCCTCACAGTGCCTTGGTCTCCCAGAAAGCATCCTGCATCTTTATCATGAACTATCAATCTTATCATAGCCCTGAGAAACCCTGAGGTTGGGGACTCTGGTGTGCAAGGAGCCATATACTGAGAAATGAAATCAAGAGATCAATCTCACGTAGAGCAAGCACACAGACCTGGGTCTTCTGCCTCCCAGTCCCATGCTTTCATCAGGAAATCACTCCATCCTTTCAGCTGGATCTCCAGGCTCTGTTCATAGCACTGTAGTTTCTCTGTCCCTCGTGGAAACCCCAGGGCTGGGCTTCACAGGCGCTCTGCAACTCTATCCCCTTTGGACTGTAATTGATTTGGAGTCAGGTGGGGGTGTAACATAACCCCTATGGAATCTGTTGGTGAAGTTTATGGCTATTCAGTTAAAAAAAGGGAGAAAAAAAAGAGAAGAAAGAATATAGAGGGAAAGTAGGAAGTGAGTTGAGTTTGAGTTGTGGGATTTGAAGTTGGGCTGTTTTACAGTCCAAGGGGAAAAGCTTATAGAGGCCTTGGGAGTGGAGGAATCTATTTCCAGCTCATGCACTGCAGTCCTGCTGAGCCTTGCTGTGACAGCACCTCTGTATCCACAGGAGAACCTACAGAGGAATGCCTGTCCCCAGCTCTGCTCAGCTTTTGAGTCAGGATGGAAAAGCAGAGAATTGGAGAGAATACATTAAAAAAAAAAGAGTAAATTTTAAAAATTACTCTTTTGCTTGCTCTGCGCTACCTGACTGTGTGGCTGCAGTAAATCATTCAGCTTCTCTCTCCTTAAATTTCCAGGGCTTTTCTGTAGCCAAGGAAGATGTTCCAGTGTGGCTCCTGGGTCTCCTGAGGTACTGAAGGCAGCTTGATGTTATTTGCAGATCTGAACAGCTGATTTGAACAGCTGATTGAAAGTCTTGGAATGAACCGGGAAGATCTTCATTGATAGTGCTGGATTTTCTGATTTGGCAAATCCAGCTGGGATTACAGAGACGACAGGCCAAGAAATTGTTCTTTCTGTGACAAGAAAATCCCCTCTGCAAGGTTTTGTAGTATTCTAGAAACTTTTATAAAAAGGGTTTTAGAGCTTTTCTTACCTGGCTGGTGGCTTTCACCCATACATATAGATATATGTGTGTGTATCTCACTATCCTGATATGAGGGAAGAAAAACCTGTGCAAAGCAGCATTATTTGTCAACAAGCCCGTTTGTACAGCAAGAAAAAAACCAGACAGGCCTTTGAAGACACGGTGTAGGTATTACTCTTGTTGCTGTGATGGCTGTAATCTAGGATCTTGGTTCCCAGGAGGAAGAGAGGAAGCCTGTTCTCACCCCAGCCTGTTCCTGTCTCTCTGGGCTCTTGGTCATACCCAAGCAAGCACAAAGGTAGGAAAAATCTAATCAAAGAATCATAAAGTTGTCAAGATTGGAAGGGACCTTTCAGATCATTGAGTCCAGCTGTCAACCCAACAAAATGCTGTCTTAGTGGCTTTTGGGAGCACAAGTGGAAATACTGCTCCTGTGTGCAAGTGAGGTGTGAGGGTTGGAAAGCAGCAGCTGAGGAGAGAGAGGGTTTAAAGTGCCTTTAAGCACTTTAAGCCCTGAGTCAGGAGTGATATCTAAGTTGCATCACCCTCTTAGATATCCTGGGAAACCTCAGATCCTTGATTCCTCTCCTCTGGCCCGCTATTTTTCCCCTTTTCTTCTCAGAGTCTTCTCCAGCCAGTACCAACAAGGGAAGTTTTCCTAAGGAAGGGGTAAGGTGTTTCAGTCCCTCTGTTAACATGACCCTACCCAGCATGTGCTGAGGGGCAGATGCCCCCCGTGGGCTTAGTGTCCTGCTGATTTCTTTCCTAGGGACTGTCCTGGTCCCTCTTGTCAACCCCTCTCTGTCAAGTCACTTGTCTTCAGTACTGAACACACCAAGATCCTGATGCAGAACAGCCTTCAAGCTGTGTCTGCTGGAGTCCCAGAGCACTCTGAACTACCTCAGTGGAAAAATGAGATGTAACAAGGTTGAAACCAGTCGATTTGTCGTGAAAAATAACCTCCCATGGCAATACAGAGATCAGTAAATGAAAACAGAAATGGGAACTTCTGAATTACTCTCTGGCTTTCTTAAGAGAGGTTATCATTTTCCCTTGCATTTTGTTGGACACTTAACACATCCGTAGAATGCTGCTTCTTCGCTATTAAGCTCTTCCAGATTCTTCCACAGGGGTGATATTATATTTTTATTTTTTTTAAAGAGAAAATACTCAAGCCCCATGTGAAAACAGGAAACTCCATGATTTTTTTTATAGTGAAATTTTTCCACTAGGGAAACGTACGTATTTTACAGTTTGCAAAATGTGTGGGACCATAAACTGTCAAACCGCACCGAGAACCACAACTCCTTTGTACTTTAAAAATAGACGTAAAAGTAATTTCTCCAGAAAGAAGGAGCTTATTTTTAAAGGTGAATATTTGTAGGGCTTTATAAAAGCTATTGCTGCGTTCTTGGAAACCGAATGATAATGTTTAAAAAAGGAAAAAGACACAGATTGTGGTGAGTCTCTTGCCACTGAATCATCTCTGTAGTATGTGCTCCACTGGACCAGCCGAAACGCAGCTGCAGGAGGATGGGAAATGTTCCCACCCAGCGTGTGAGCCTCTGGTTCCCTGCTTCATCCGGAGACATGAGGACAGGAGAGATGGTGCAGAGAGATGAGCAGGCAAGTGGTGGAGAAGGTCAGGAAGAAACTCAGGCTATTTTCTTTCTCCCACAGCATTCCAGCCCTCGGAGCTCAGCTGGAATGAGGGAAGAGCAAGCTGTTTAGGCCACAGGACTGCCCTGTTTTCCCCCCCGACTCTGCAACGAGTGGTGAGCAGGGAAGGGGTCATACTTTAATCTCTCAGCTCCTTGGGGGTGGTGCAGGAATGACCACGCTCCAGGCTTTGAGCCAAAACTCAGTCTCACCCTAGTGGCTGTGTCATTTGTAGTAAGTGGGACTGACACTTCTCTTTTCCTGTTTGGATCAGCTGGGCTGTAGCCAGGACTGTGCAGGACCTGACAGGGCTGGTTTTTAGAGCTGCCCAGCTGGGAGATGTGGCAGGATGGTGGTTTTTAGCAGGTGCTCTGTGCCATCTGTGCACAGGGATATCACCACAGGATGTCAGAGGTATTTCTCTGCTCATAGATGTGCTGTAAAGGCAAGCAGTTGTGGTGATTGCCTGAGGCTCAGGGTGTTCAAAAATGGGGTAAGACATCCCTTACCATGTCCCATGCCCATGGCAGGGGGGTTGGAACTTGATGATCTTCCAGCTCTAACCATTCTATGATTCTATGATCCAGCAGAGCAGCAGGTGGGGATCCCCCAGCATCTAATGCTGGCTCTGGCTCTCTGTTGGTGAGATGAAAAACCAAGGGGAAGATATGTTCCTCAGTGTTCCCCAGCATCTTGTCTGAATACTGAATTGGACCAGGGCAGGTGGTGTTTCTAGGCAAAGCAATGGCCTTGGAGCTGGAGACTCCTCGGCCCTGCTCGGTGTGTGACAGATCTCTGGAAATTTGGCTCTTCTGCTGCTACTTTGGTGGCAAAATTGGGGTGTTTGGAGGAGGAGGTGGCCTTTCCCAGCAGCAGTAGGTATCTTGCTGTCATCTCCTTCTCCCCCCCCAGCAGCAGGAGCAGCAAACCTTACTTTTCACAGCTCTTTCTCCTTTCCCTTCCTCCCCAGCTTTCAGCTCTACCTCTTTCCAGGCAGGAGGGACCAGTTCCTGCCATAGCCTCCTCTATAGGTGAAAACATTCACTCTGGTCTGTGTGTCAGAGGACAATTTATCTGACTCATAATTTGATAACGAAGTCTTGTTTTAACAAAGTTTATCCTGCCATTTCATGTGGACAGGAATGTACTTTTCCATGTGCTGCTCAGCCCTGGTGTTGTTGAATAGTGTAATATTCTGCTCCGCTGTTTGTTTACAGCTGCCTTTCATCTTCAATTATCCACTATATTTTAGCAGTGGATAACTGACTGATTCCTGTATCCAGGCCAAATCCTGCTTGTTTGGCTCATGTGAGTAATCTAAGGAAGTCTGACACTTTGTTCCCTGATCTGTCTGGGAATGCTTGCACGACAAGTGGTCTCCAGACGTGAGACCCGGGAGCGGAGTCCTGAGCCTGAGACCCATCTTCCTTTCATGGGCATTGGGCAAACGTGCCAGTCCTGGAGTGTGACTTGAACTCCAGCAAGTCATCCTGTTCGTGACCAGCTGGATAACATTAATTTTTACAGGCCCTTGGTACGTAGTGTGGAATATACCAGCTGCCTTTCTGTTTTCAGGGAGGGGTGAGACAAGGCCCCGGGCCATTCCGCTTGGCCAGCGCTCCTGAAAAGGGCAACTAGATGAGTCGGAAACATGCAAAGTGAAAAACTTTCCCAGTTCTTCTCTGCAGCTGTCATCGTTAGCACAAACAGGCTGGTGCTGCCAGAGCTGCCGGGCTACCCACTGCTGGGGCTTGTTTTACACAAAATCACTGCCCTGCTCTGCTGGCAAAGGCATTTCTTCTTGGATGCCTTCAATTAGCTGAGCTGCAAAGTAGTGATAGCAGTTTAGCTCAGGATGGGGCTGGAACCGCTCCGTTCTGGCCTATACTGGGACCAGTGTGGTCAGCAGGACTGGGGCAGTGGTCATCCCCCGGTTCTCAACACTGGTGAAGCCCCACCTCGAATGCTGTGTCCAGTTTTGGGCCTCTCACAACAGGAAAGACATTGAGGGGTTGGAGCGAGTCCAGAGAAGGGCAACGGAGCTGGTGAGGGGTCTGGAGAGTATGAGGAGAGGCTGAGGAGCTGGGGGTGTTGAGCCTGGAGGAGGCTGAGGGGAGACCTTCTCACTCTCTACAGCTACCTGGAAGAAGGTTGGAGCAAGGTGTTGATCGGTCTCTTCTCCCAAGTAGCAAGTGATAGGACAAGAGGAAATGGTCTCACGTTGCACCAGTGGAGGTTTAGGATGGATATTAGGAAAAATTTCTACACCAAAAGGGTTATCCAGCCTTGGAACAGGCTGCCCAGGGCAGTGGTGGAGTCACCATCCCTGGAGATATTTAAAAGCCGGGCAGATGTGGTGCTGAGGGACATGGGTTAGTGGTGGTTTTTGTCAGCGTTGGGTTGGTGGTTGATGATCTGAGAGGTCCCTTCCAACCTTCACAATTCTATGATTCTTTGATTCTGGTTTTTCCTACCTTTGTGCATGCTTGAGGTGATTTGGGATATGACCACAACAGAGGTGTGAACGTGGAGCAGGGTGAGGGATGTGAATTTAGAACAATTCATCCCTTTCTGTCGTGTGCCACCACTTCCACAGTGGGGTCATCACCTGAGAGAGGAGGACTGGTCCGTGGTAGGAATATTTCCTTTGGATCTGGGAGACATGGATTCAGTGTCTGGTAGGATTTTCTCTGTAAACCTTCAGTGAGTGACTGAGATTCTCTGTGATTCAGTGTCATGTTTAAAACAGCGGTAACAGCCTGACCTCTCGTCACTGCTGCACATAAAAGAAAATGAATTAAAGAGATGTGAAGTTGTTGAGAGCCCGAGGGAAAAGATTGCCTTACCCTGAGGAGATGAACTAATTGGGAAGGATTAAAGTAAATGGATGAGGTAGTGCAGGTTTGGGGATGGAAGCGGGTAGAGGTACGGACAAGGTGTGGTTGCTGGAAAACATTTGGCAGCCGGGGAAGGAACATGAGGGTGTTGCAACCCGAGTCATAAGGTGAGAAATGAATGGGAGAGTGGGAGGTGGAAAACCTCCCCTAGAAAAAAAAAAAACAACCTAATTTTTGAAGAGAAACCATATCATTCAAGGACACTGTTTGGAGCACGTGGGCTAGAAACTGATGAAGAAGAGGAGGGTGCTGTGGGCTTGGTGGCTGCAGGAAGGTTTCCTGCCCTGCTCACCGGGGTCACTTGGGCTTGTTAACTAAAACCATGCTGTCAGTGTCCTAGGCTGAACTGCTTGTCCCCAGGGGGCTATCTTTGTCTTGTTTATTTGTTGGTTTACTTGCATTTTTTGTTTTCTTGAACAAAGTCCTCATTGTCTGCTTTTACAAAACCTAAATATTTTGGGGTATAAACTGGCAGCGTCTGGGTAGAGCAGAGGGTTTATGGTTTTAGATGCTTGTAAATAAAGTTAGGATGCAGATAGCAATAGCAATCATGACAATTAAGACTTGTGGTGTCTGAGCTGGGCAGTTTGGCCAAAATCTGACCATTTCTGTGGGCTGTAAGGACAAGACAGTCCCTAAACAACAGCTCCATGGGTCGCTTGTGTG
This sequence comes from Thinocorus orbignyianus, assembly GCA_013400375.1. Classification (NCBI taxonomy): domain Eukaryota; kingdom Metazoa; phylum Chordata; class Aves; order Ciconiiformes; family Thinocoridae; genus Thinocorus; species Thinocorus orbignyianus. The sequence continues at coordinate 457,116 of VXBW01000872.1, forward strand.
AGCCTTATGGTTTCCAGTTTAGCCCAGCACAAGGAGGGTCAAATGTAACACGGGCCTTTCCACAGGCTCTAACCAGGATCCAGGGAACTACGTAAGTGCAATGCAGACATTTGTATGGACAAATTAGTAAAAATTAACAGATATATGTATAAATATGGCTTACTTGGGAAGTGTCAACATGGTACCTGTGAAGGGAAGTCCTGTCTTGCATATGTCCTGGAATTCTTTGCAGGGATCAATGAACAACTGAGTAAGAGTGAGCTGATAGATGAAATCCACTTGGGAATTCTAAAAAACTTTATACAAAATCTCCCCCCAAAGGCTTTTAATGGAATTTAGGAGCCCTGGGATAGGAGAGGAGCTCTTTGCATGGATAAATCAACAATTTACAACACCAGGATGCAGAAAGTTGCAATAAATGGTCAGCTCTTGCAGCGAGGGAAGGTCAGTGGTGGAGTCCTGAGTTGAGGTCTGTGCTGTTCGATGTATTCCGAAGTGGTCAGGGGAGGAGAGAACAACCAGCAAGAAAATCTGGTGGTGAGGCAGGATTTAGTCAGGGGAATCAAGTTGTTGATGGATAGTGAAGGAATGTAAAAGAGCTTGCAGGACTGAGTGATTGGTCAACAAAATAGAGGGTAAAATTCAACAGACCTTTCTGTGAACAGATGAGCACTGGGAGAAGGGATCTCAGCTTCACATATAAAGTGAGGAGCTTTAAGGTGGCTGCTGCTGCTCAGCAGAAAGATGCACTGACCAACAGATTTTTGGATACTCCTGTGAAAATGTCAGTTCAATGCTCAGCAACACTCAAACCCCTCCATATCATGTGTTAGGAACTATGAGGAAGGGAGTGGAGATGAAAAGAGAAGATCCTTACACGGTTATACAAATCAATTGATCCCCTTCTCATTTGGTGTCCTGTACAATTCTGGACCCTCACCTTGAAAGAAATATGCCAGAACTAGAAAACCTTCAGAGAAGAACATCAGGGCTGATAAGTGTCTGGGATTTGGTGGCCTGGAAAAGCTGTGAAGACGGCCTGATTTGGAGAGTATGGATAGGGATCAACTGTTCGTGTATCAGTACGAGAGCTGGAGGGCAACGGGAGCTAATCCAGCTAATGGGAGTCCTGGTGAAACCAGACAAAAGAGGTGGGTAGTTCATCTGTAGAGCTCTTTGTCAGAGGATGTGTAGGTGGATGCAGAAATAGGTTTTAAGGGAGATTGGAAGAGAGATCTGTGAAGTCCTTCTAAACAGAAGAGCCGTGAAATCCTCAGAGCTGGAAGTTGGGAGAGCATTCAGGCCAGTATCATAAGTGATTGCCCTGTTCTCACTCTTTTCTGGATGCCTCCTTAGCATCATTACTGGGAAAAGGATATTGATGCTTGCTCTGACCCAGAATGATGTTTCTCATGTTCTCACCTCTCTGTGCTTTATTCTCTAAATTCAGAAAACCAGTGCAAGAACACGCTAAGAAGATTTGCAGAGCCTTTGTTAGCCAAAACAGTACTGGTTTTCTGCTCGGTGAAAAGCAATGCTCCATCTAATGCTGGTCCTTTTCACCAAGGATGAGGTACCACCAGGACAGCTGGACTTTGCATCCCTGTTCACACCGTTTCTGCCTCACAGTTTAGCTGGTAAGCAGCTAATTTCATCCAGGTAAAATGAGCCTGTTCTTGAAATGCATAAAATACCCTCCTTAGCTGGAAAGATTAGAGCAGTGCCCCTTGAAGGTAGATAAAAGAAGTTTTCTGTCCAGTTCCATTGTCTCAGCCATTTCCATCTAGAAGCAGATTCAAAACATTTGAAAATACCTGCTGAAATTCTAATGAGCTCTTGGTGAATTCAGTACGGTTTTAGCTGGCAGCTCCTTGAGAAAAGCTCAATATTTTCACACTTCTGTTAAAAATCTCAATAAAAGGCTTCAAGAGGACTTACCTGCTAAGGAATTCTTCTCTCCTGAGCTTCCCTTGAATTCTGACAATACTCATGAGACCTTTTTTATTGTTGCCCTTCTGTTCTCTTTTTCAGTTGTCCAACAATTCCTATTTCTTCTCAGCAATGCAGAGGAAGGGTGGAGGGAAAGTCACTGCTGGCAGATCACTTTCAAATGCTTTTTTTTGTCCCAAGGAAGACATTTTATTAAGACTTCTTGTGCAGCAAATTACCAGATTTCCACCTACAGTATTCAAGATGTAAGTATTTCAGTTATTTTCGCTGAAGCTCTGAAACACCAGGGAGAAGAGCGAGTTGATAAACTGGAGATGCATGAGACACCATCACTTCAGTGAACTGAATTGTGTAGTTTAAATCCTGTCCATGTTGCTTATTGGAAAATAAGAGAGATCGAGCCTTTTTGGTACTGAGAACCTTGATTTTAGCTTCCCAAAATCTAGAGTATCTAGGCTGGATGTACTTCCAGGCATGCAGGGAACTTCCATTGCTGCTTGTTTTAACAGGAGGGCTTAGGCCACCCGGAGAGAAAAATTCTGGAAGAAAATTCTGATTTTGATCATTTGTCAACTTGAATTCACTCATATATACGTCATATCATCATCAAAGCATCCAAACTGCCACAGACTTGAGAAGAAAGTTTTACAGCCATTGTAGCACTTGGGAGTGTGTGGAGGAATATATTTGTGATTTATAATCCCTGGAAAAAGAAGAAACAGTTCCTTACTTGTACAGTAACTTTTACTCTGAGCAATATGCTACGCACAAAATCCCTCCCTAACTTGCTTGTAACCTCTAGAAGGAGATGCCCTCAGAGTTTATCTTAAGGACCCTTTTTTTTTTTCCCCCACCCCTGTTATTTCTTTCACCCCCAAAAAGATTTACCATCCCCGTCTGGGTTTTGAATAGCTCAACAACTTTCCACGTCTTTTCAACACTCCTCCCTAATACCTCATTACAGAGTTGGTGGCAAGATATTGTCTTTCATCTCCTCATTCATTCACTTCCCAGAAAGTACCTCAAGTTCTCTGTGAGGAGATTTCTCCCTAGGATTCTAGTGTGGGTTTTTCTCTTTGACCTTTTCACAGCCCTGGGGTGCTCACCAAGTGCTCTGTGGTCGTGGTGGCTCATCTGAAGAGACAAGAAATAAACATCCAACCATCGAGATGTTTCCGTAGGCATTGCTATCCAAGAGACATCGACTGCCTGGATTGGATACATGAGAAACAAAAGTAGAATCCATGTGGACAACACATTTTGAACTAGAATTACCACATGGTACATAGTCATCCTTTATTGTATTGTCAACAGTCAAGGAACCTGCTCTGATGTGGAGGCTTGGGCTATTGCTGACAGAGTTAATGGATGAATCTTGGGGGAACAGGCTTTTTCCCACTTGACACTCAAGTTGCTTCTCTTAATGGTAAAAACATCTGTAAGAAGAACTGAATGAGTTGTAGGCCTTGACAGCTGATCTTCCCATGACTCATTCCACAAAGACAAACTTGTCTTATACGTGTCCTTTATCTGCATCCAAGTCATTCTCCAAGAGGAGTGTCTGAATTTTGCTTAAATTAGAATACTTTCAGATTTTCCACCTGAAGCCTTTGCTCCAAAAAGAGAAGGAAACTTCATATTGTGGCAGTAATAAGGTTTTAAGAGTTCTCAGGGTAGAGCCAGGGTATTTAGGAACATGCTTCAAGCATTTATACCTTTGTGCATAAGGTTTAAAGAGGAAAGCTGGTTTTATTCAATTTGGGGTTGATAAGAATTACCTTCTGCACGAAGAGATGTCATTTTTGCTTGGATGTGAAAACTTAAAATGGGACCCCATGCGGGTGTTAACAGCAAATCATCTACACCTGAGCTACTTATTTCACTTCCAAAATAAAAAATTAAGAGAATTAAGGTCTATCAGTCTCTTCCCATAACAATTGCCTAAAACAATTTGGACTATGCATTCCCTGAATTGTCTGTTTCTTTTGTTTTCCTGACAAGCTCGGAGGTAGATCTCTCCAATGTAGGTATCTAAAGGAACCTTCCTTACTTATGGAGTTTGGTAGGTTTTATTCCTCAGAGCCTTTTCTCTTTCAATATTGGGAGACAGCTCTGCAGTCTCTCACAGTAGGTATAAATTAAGCAAAAACTTCCTAACTTCAGATAGATGAGCTTGTCAAATTAAGATTGATAGGAAACTGTCTCCAAGTATGAATACCTTTATGGGTATAAAATACTTAGTAAAGTAATGTTTATTAATCTATTAGAGAAACTCATACTGAAACCTGCTAGTTAGAAGCTAGAGAGATATATTTGAACTGAAAATGAGACTTTTTTTATTGAAAAGGGCACTTAATCTTTAAAGCAACCCAAAAGGACGGGTAGATTCTCCATCTTTTGATGTCGTCACATCAAGACCGGTTGCCTTTGTGAAGGGTATGTGTCAGCTCTGGTCAAACACAAATTACTGGGTTCAGCAACAGGGGTAACCCAGTGAAAGTTAATGACCTGTGATATATTAAAGCTCAGTGGATGATCTAATGGTTCCTTCTGGCCTCGCTCCATGACTCTATGAATATGTATCCTCTGAGATTGACTGCTAATTATATTCCTAAAAGCAGGAAAATAGGCAGAGCCTGCTCCAAAAGCAGGATTTAAATGTAATTAATGGTATCCATTATTCTTTAGCTACATATTCACACCCAGCTTCTTTCCTTTCTTAAATGTTCTTATTTTTTTTAAAAGGTCTGGGGTGTTTGGGAAAGCTTGATCACTGGTCGCCTCCACTGTGAGAACTTGCTGCTGTGAGCAGTGATTCACACAGTTCCCAAAACGTGCTGTGTTACCACATCTTGGCAGCTTTGGAAGGGCACCCTGCAAGCGTGAAAGGCAGAAGTGATGATAGAACCACAGTGAAAAACCCAAAACCTTTATGGTGGAGTAAGAAAACACAAAAAGAAGCATAAATCTGGTGTTCAAAGCTATTCAGACTATCAAGGGATGTAGAGCCCTCAGTAACTGGGCTCATGTCCTTATCTCTGGAGATGACTGATTTGTTTAGCAAAGTGAGGCTTCCCCCCTAACATTTATTTTGTGGAAGGACAGTGGGGATCAGAATAACTCCCAGAAGCTGTGACCCGTCCTTGTGCCACTCTGCCCACGTGCACTCAGAACTTCAGGTTCCTGTTGCCTGTTTGGTTGTTTTCCATCTGAGTGGGAATATTATCCTTAAACAGACGTGGAAACAAAAACAACTGACCTAAAATCTCTTTCCAGCTAATAATCAAGGAAGCAGAGATGTTGACAGGAGGGAAGGAAAAATAGCTGGTGGAAATGCCAGGGAAAGAAGTGGCTGGATTTGGAGAACGCTGGGGAAGTCCCTGTCTGTTTACAAGCTCTGTTTCTCCACACCTGCAAGTTTGAAATGCTGTCATCTGAGGAGTGGCCCCGTATTACAAGAAGGTCAAGCACCAAGCAGACCTAATTAAAAGCTCATTACAAGAGACAATCTCCATTAGCATGCCAAGTTTCATGCAAATCCATTAGCACCAGGGCTCTCTTCGGAAGCTTTAAATTCCAGTCCTGTGCCCCAGGGACTGGAAACCGTGGCGGGTTAATTTGCCTCCTTCTCAGTCTGTGAACATTAGGCACAGTCCTCTTACTTTCTGGATTATTTCACATTCCAGCAAATTAGTTTTATCCGTTCTGAGAACATTTTAACAAAGAAAGTTCTTTTGGCATCACATGGATAAAATAACAAGGGATAAAAGAATGAGCAGTTCCCCCAATCAGGAACAAATAACTTGAAATCTCTCCTGAAAATGCAGCCTTTCCTGTTATTCCCACCCCCACCCCCCCTTTCCTTTCATTTATCTTTCGGCAGTCGGATTTTTTAATTACATTTCTGCAGCCAGATTCCCCTCCCTCTCCTCTCTTTCTGAGGGTGTTTCTCAAGAGCCATGGGTTTTTGGTGTTTCCCCCCTCCCCCCCCCCTTTTTGCCCTTGTAGCAAGAACTTGCCTAAAGATCTTCAAACTTGTTAAGTATAAAAGTGGTAAATGATACTATTGTTTGAGTTAGGGGTTGGGGGGGACCCAGGGTGGTTTATCTGAGGTGGCTGCGGGGACTGGGAAGGTTTAAAAACTCAAAAAAAAGGGCAAAGAAAAAAAGGCTCAAATGAACTGAAATGGATCAAAGTAAACAGAGACATCTAAAAGCTTTTGTGAGTTAAAAGTGGCCTATCTGTTGCAAGTCCTGCCTCATTAACTACTGATAGAAGCACTGTCTTGGCCTTCCCAGATATCTAAGGCCCAGCTCCTAGAACAGGATGAACTCTGGGTTATTCCCTCTCTCACCACGAACAACTGCTTAACTTCAACCTCTCTGCCCGTGTTTATCCTTTCCTCTAGGGCTCAGCCACCGGGAAACGCCGTCCCCAAACCTCAGTCCTGGCTCCAAGCGAGGAACAGAAGCTCGGTGAGGAAGAAGGAACTGGGAGAAAGAATCATAGAATGGTTAGAGTTGGAAGGGACCTTAAAGATCATCAAGTTCCACCCCCCCTGCCATGGGCAGGGACACCTCTCCCTAGAGCAGGGTGCTCAAGGAAGGGATTATCCCCCAAAATCAGCATCTTTGCCTGGCTGGCTGGTCTGCATCATTCCGATATACATTTTTGGAGGAATGAATGGAGTGAGAGACAGGGATTGGGCTCCCTGTTCTGGGTTACAGTATCCCAGTCGGTGGGGGGAGAGAGCTGAAAGCCAGAGGCTTGTTTGGGAAGCTGGGAGAGTGAGGAGGGATGGGGAGGGAGGGGGGGAAAAACCATGGCTCTTTGAGTAGGACCAGATAGGTCTCTGTGTAGAGTAATATTACAGCTCGCTCTCTCCTAAACAAGCTGCGTGCCGGCTTCTAAAGAGCCCATCTGGCATAGCTTTGAGAATGGCAATAATTACAAGCTGATGATGGACATGGAAGAAAAGCCCTGCTGAGCCAGCTCATAAGGAAGTACAGGCCAGGACTGTAGGGAAATTACAGGCTAAAACCCTTTCTAGTTTAGGCCTTTTGGTGTTCTTAATCACAGACTTTAAATGTTGTAATAAACACTGGTGCATTTTATTGACCAGCTCCCATGACAGGCAAATCTTTTTTATTTTATTTTATTTTTACTATTTGTTAGTGCAGAAAGCAGTTGGAGAACAGTTGTACTCACGAGTGGATCTGTAGATTTACTTCATGAAAATTGTTCCAAAGAGCAAAGAGATCCTTTTGTTACTTTGCAATTAAAAAAGAGAATGAGAAATGAAAGGAAAGAGAAATGTTTTAGAGCTCTATTTAGCTGCCTGCGGTACTAGGTCACTGATAATACCTGCTTTGCTTTATCATTGAGGAATCAGAGATCTGAAATGAGTTGTGAAGTTTTTAGGTGAAACTCCAGTTGATTTCAGGAAAAAAATTAGGAGTTTTTAGAGGGATATGGGCCTGATCCTGTGCCCAGTGGAGTTCGTGGTATGTTCGCTGGCTTCGGTGGTCTAAACCAAAGTGGAAGCTTCAAGACCTCATCTGTGTCTGCATTTAAGTGTGCTGTTACTACTGGGAATCAGAGCAGAATTTCGGAATAAAGGGGGAAATTCCAGGCTGCTGGGACCACCTGGGCTCTGCTTCAGTGTCCCTTAAACATATCAATCATCATTGAAGGTCCCTTTAAGGTTTAAGGGACGTTTAAGGTTTAAGGGACCTTTAAGGTCCCTTCCAACTCAAACATTTCTATGATTCTATGATCATTTTCACTGTGAAAAATGTGAAACGTGTGTTCAAAGCAGAACACATGGAATGTGAAACAGGGCAACGCTGATGCCCAGTTCAGGGCACGTGACAGGGGTGTGACTTTCAGAAGGTGGCATCTCTCCAGCACCAGGTTCCCAAGTTTGGAGTTAAGAACATGATGACTTCAGTGTCTCTGAAGTGCCATCTCTATGGACAGACAGAGACACAGTGAGTGGAGTGCGCTGGGGCCGTGACAGTTAACACCAGCTAAAGTTCTGCTTCAGAGACTCTACCTGTTTGCCCAGACTGTTTTCATTCTCCTTTGCCTTCTGCAGAGTCTAGAAGATCAAGAGTTAAAGAGTTCTGTGAGTTTTATGTGACTGGAGTGCAATAAATCTCCCGGGGTGACTGATAGACTGATAACTCTCAAAATCCATTCAGAACTTTGTGTGTCAAATCAGCAGCGAATGTGGGGTGTTGTCAGTTGTTTGAAACAACTCTGTTTTGACAGGATGTTGTTTATTACAATTCAACACGTGTAATTTGTTTGCTTGGAGGAAATCTGCCTCTTTTCTAGCATTGTTTTTTCTTTAAGAACATCAGCCATGTATTAGAAATGCTGCATAATGTGGTGGTTTGGGTTTTCCCAACCAGTTGAATCCTGGAAAAGCCTCTGTGTTTTTACAGGACACGTTCACGTAGGAGATCCTAAAGAGCAGAACATTCTGTTCCTTTAGATAAATGTTTGCCTGCAGGTATAGCTTTGTGTTTGTAAACTCTTTCATGTTGCTCCTATTTTCAGCTGCAAATCGTCTTTCACAGATGTTTAGAAGTTTCTGGGTTACTTGTGGCTGTTTGTATCCATAGCTGGCTTATTTTGCTTTCCCAATTACCGTTTGATTATTTGTTCAGGCATCAGATATTTATTTTATTTTTATTTTTTCCCCTCCCTCTCTTTTTGTTGCAAAGTTGAAGGAATGCAAGGTCAGGCACTGGGAATGTACCTATGCGAACGCAGAGCTCTTTTCTTTCATAAACTTCCTCTGGCTACTTAATCTGAAACTTGCTTGTCAATGGGAAGTGATTTCTTTATATTTAACTGTCTCTTCCCAATACAGACCAGAATTGTTCCTAACAAAAGAAGCATGAATCGGTGGAAACTATATATTAAACTCAAGACTATTTGTCTAGTTCTCATTAGGTTGCTGAGTGAGAAGCCCAAACTCCTCTCTTTTCCCAAGGTACTCGGATATCCACCAAGTGCCTTCATCCCCCTGGCCTTGTTTCCTCTCCCAGTAAACCAGCTTCCCAAAAGAATGCTACACTCTCTGCTCTTTAGACTGTCAGCAGTGACAGCAACCAGCCACGCTGACATTTCTTATTGTTTACAAAGGATGAGCGCCAACAAGGCATCTCTGATCATTTGATAAACTCTCCTAACCCTCTCCCCCCCTGTCCAACCCTCTGCTCCACTGACCAAACTAACCTTTTCACGGTACACTGCCTGTAATTACCAGTGAAAGATGCTAACCAGAAAGGATCAAAACTTCAGCTAAACACAAACAAATGGGCAAAACAGCTACGAAGATAAACTGCTCACAGCTAACGGTGGTCGGCAAACGGTGCAGGCCAGGAGGAACTGAGGAGCTTTGGAGGGGGGGTTAGGGAAAGAAGAAATCTCACCCTAAATTCCTTCTGTGCATGGATTTTTCACATGAATTTTAAAATTCCTTGAAAAAACATCCTGGCCTAGCATTAAAATAACCTTATTGTTTGTTATCATCATCCTATATATTTAATATCCTTTTTTCCCCTTCAGTTCCCCCCATTCCTGCAGAAACTCCCGCCAGCACAGTGGTCAAACTGAGTTCAGAGTTCCTCATAACGAGCCCAGGACTGATGCCTATACCAAAAAAGAGTTACTTTTCAGTAATCATGTGAGTTTGACTTTTAACCCAACCCTTCCCCTCCTGTTTCACGTGCGACAAGCAGATACTGCATATTTCTTTCCATTCCATTTTCCTGGAGGTGAGAAGCACCAACACGTCGAGTCTTCTCATCCTTCTCCAACTTTGAGTTGGCGAGGAAGGTAGCACTGATGGCCTTTGTTTGCCAGGAATGTTGATGTGGTGGGTGATTGTATAAAAATAGTTTAAATTCCATCCTAAAACATTGCATCTGATCTTCCAGATTCTACCTGAATTAGCTGGATAACGGGTTTGCTTCCTCAATACGCAGAACTTTTGCCACTGAGTTTTCCAGGTTTCAGGAGGGTGTGATTTTCTTCCCATACATGAATCAAAGAATCATAGAATCATAGAATGGTCAGAGTTGGAAGGGACCTTAAAGATCAAGTTCCAACCCCC
>VXBW01000872.1:467239-518715 GCA_013400375.1 Thinocorus orbignyianus
CTTGGTGGCCCCTGCGCTGGACGAAGCAGTGTCGGTTCACTGTTTTCCATGATGAGAGGGGTCTTACATGGGAAAACAACAAGATCAAGTTTAGGGTTCCAGCAGAAACCTAAATCTTTAAGGTGAAGGTTTAAAGGCGAAACAAACGGCAGCAGCAGGTCTTCAGGCTCTGCAAAATTCCTTCCTGTTCTTGTAGAAGTCTTTTCTGCTGGGAACCCAGCCATGCTCTTCTATCTCAGCATGGAATTAGTCTTCTCAGGGATAAAATAATTTCGAGTTCCTTGTGTCACTTCTGCAGATGCCATGGATTAAAGCCTCCCGAGGAATAACCGCAGAAGTAGCACTGCTGCTCCGATGGCCTTTGGACAGGCTTTGTCATCAGCGAGATACTCAACACCTGAGAGACCTCTCTTCATCTTTCTTCCTTTCAGCAAATTGTTGTGGTCTTGTGATGGATGAAATAGTTTGCACCTTCGCCCTAAAAACCCTGATCCTCGGCTGGAAGCTTTAGCTAAAACTTCAGCACAAATAATAACCTGTTGCTAAATTGGAAGTGCCTGAGATCTGTCCTTGTCTGACTTTGCAGAGCTTCCATCATCACGGGGGGCTCCAGAAACGCTGCTCACGTCAAGGTACTACGTGGTGGGTTTCCTTTCATTTATTTTAATGTCAATTTTTATGGTTCTCTCTTGAATTTTTATCTGCTCCAAGTAGATTTCACAATGTTAAACTCGTAAGATATGAGAAGCAGAGCCTACGCAAGCACTCTGGAAAGCCTGTGTGATTTAAGGAGCATGAAAACCTCCTCTAGAAGTGTACTTCATTTAGCCTCGTTGGCTTCCCTGCCTTCCCTCTTCATCAATATGACATTTTTTTAATCAGAAGGTTCTCCTTAAAAGATGTTTATCCTTTTACAACACTCGAAGTGAAAAGTAACCGTAGGTCTGAGATGCCGTGGATTATCCAGATTATTCCAGTATCTGAGGGGAGCTCCAGGAGAGCTGGGGAGGGCCTCTTTGTCAGGAAGTCTAGTGACAGGATGAGGGGTAATGGTTTTAAATTGGAAGAGGGGAGATTTAGGTGAGATATTAGGAAGAAGTTCTTTGGTGTGAGGGTGGTGAGGCACTGGAACAGGTTGCCCAGAGAAGCTGTGGCTGCCCCATCCCTGGAGGGGTTCCAGACCAGGCTGGATGGGGCTTGGAGCAACCTGCTCTAGGGAGAGGTGTCCCTGCCCATGGCAGGGGGGTTGGAACTGGATGATCTCTCTTCCAACTCTAGCCATTCTATGATTCTATGGTTCTATGATCCCAGAAGATTATCCCGGAAGAACGGGGCATGTGCTTGTGCATGAACACCTTCTGTTCCCTCCAAACTCTTCTTGTCCCAGTAGGTGTGTCCCAGGAAACCGGTTTGCTCCAAATACTCTTGCAAGAACAGTCTGAGTGAGTTGCTGCAACAAAGCTGAGCGCTGCGCAGACAAACTCAGTTTGATGTATGGACAAATTGGAATAGAATTCAAAATTGCTGATGTACAATTCAAAAATGTAGATAGAGTCTGCAAAGTGTGAGCTTAAAAATACAGGAAGAAAGCCCACAAGTATAAGGCATGTTTGGAGTTCCTAGGCTAAACTATTTATGAAGAAGAAAAGGCAAAAGCTGTGCAAAATACCACGGCTGTTCACTTTTTCAAACACCCATAGATAGGAAATGCCTTATGTCAGTCTTTATTTCGTCCAAAATACCCACTGGCCAGTGAATGCAAATGCTAAATGCTAAGCAGAATTATTTTATATATTTTTTTGTAAACAATTTAGTGCATTTGGTGAGGGGAGACTATAAATTAGCCTTATCAGAGATAGCCTGAACTATTGAAAAACTGCTTCCTCCCCATCAACACGGGGAGGATTCCCAGATCATAAGGCTGAAAGGGACAATCATGGGGCATGTTGTTTCTGACATGCAGCACGTTGGCCAACGTTGGGTGTTTCTGAAATTAAATGGAGGTAAACCTGTCTCTTGAGCCAGGGTAGGAGGTGGCACGACTGTAACCAACTGTGCAGGACAGAGGTGGAAGGTGTAACATGGTAATGGGTAATGGTTTTAAATTGGGAGAGGGGAGATTTAGATGAAATATTAGGAAGAAGTTCTTTACTGTGAGGGTGGTGAGGCACTGGAACAGGTTGCCCAGGGAAGTTGTTGATGCCCCTTCCCTGGAAGTGTTTAAGGCCAGGCTGGATGGGGCTTGGAGCAACCTGCTCTAGGGAGAGGTGTCCCTGCCCATGGCAGGGGGGTTGGAACTGGATGATCTTTAAGGTCCCTTCCGACTCTGACCATTCTGTGATTCTATGATTCTATGCTCGTGGGTGACTTACGCAGTCACCACAAACCACTTGGGGTTCTTTTTCCCCACTGTTAACGTAACTAGAGTTCATCTATTTCCCACTATTGTCCTTTCATCTTGCCTTTCTTTCATGTTTCCCAGTTTCTCTGTCACCTTCATGCTAATGAGGCACTCCTGGGCTAATTAAACTCTTGTTGTTAGCTTAGTAAGTGGGCACATTGGATGTGCAAACCTTACCTGTCCTGAATCAACGTGACATTTTACTTCTGGGCTTTGTGTTAGTCACTTGGTGTCGGTGTATCAGGGTATTCCCAAAGCTCAGGGTTGCAACTGAGAGGGGGAAGGTGGGGAAAGGCACTAAGATAAAAACATTACACCAAAATAATTCTTCCCTGCACTCCCACGAGCTGGTGTTGCATCAGTCCCAAGAAGCCCCATGAGTGAAGATGAAAATGCCAGCAATCCCTCACCCTTTTATCTCCACTTCAACCAACTCACGTCTTGCTGTTTGACTTTCATGCTACAATTAAGATTTTTGCTTCCTCCTTGGATTCACTGCCAGGAAAGTGGATTCGGAAAACTTTCAAGACACAAGTCAGGCGAGCAAATAGGTGGAAATGAAGGTCTTTTTCCAAGTTCTTTATTTCCAAGTCACATTAAAAATAACTATATGGGCAAGTCTTGCTTCCATCAGCATGCAGTGATTGGAAAGCGTAAGATATATAAGTATCTTGGGGCGTTACCAAGAGCCCCCAGACTCGGGAGAAGGTGCCAGTTGACTTCAAGGAGTTTGGAGGAGGAGGTTTTGTGTGAGACAAATAAAGGTCAAGCACTCAAAAGCCGATGGGCTCGTTGTTGGAGCCCACAGATTTCTTTCTCCTTTTTGGATCTGAGGTTTAAAAATGTGAGCTCAAAATTCAGAAGTATTTTACAGTGAGGGCTAAGAGAGTAATAACCGTTTTTAATGCCATTTGTGGTGGAACTGCATATAGATTCTCTACCTGATCTACCTAAAATGAAGTGTCTCAGCTAGACAAAGGCAGTTGTTCCCTGGACACTGCATGAAGTAACTCTCTGCTTTGTAGATTTTTGCTGTATTGCATTTGCAGGTGCCTCATATTTAGTCACAGACGGCAAATAATCAGAATTTATCTGAATAAAATTTTCCTGAGTCTTCTGCCTGAATGTTCTCATTGTCTGTTCCCGGCCAAACTGCCTTTCCAGTGCTTTTCCCTGTGTTTCTGCAGAGTTCATTGCCCTCATTCCACCACTGGGGCCCGACGGTTTGGTTTGATGTCTTCTCCTGGTCTGTAGACGTCTGTTTAAGCCCAGTGGCTTTCAGGGAGTCTTGGTGTGCAAGAGGAGATCACCATGGTTTACCTCTAGAGATTTCTGTGATGTGTCACTAAGAAAAGCACAGTGATTGTCATCAGTTTGCTACTGCATGGCCTGCACTCCCATGGGAAAACCTGGAAGGGCTGCAAATCCAAAAAGCATTGCTGCAAGTGGTGGTGAGGAGGAGGAACAACATAGCTCTATGCTGCACTGCTCCTACCTCGTGGCTCCTCTGGGACAGGCTGAATCATAGAATCCTTGAAGTTGGATGGGACCTTCCAGATCATCAAGTCCAACCATCAAACCAGCGCTGACAAAGCCATCACTATCTCCAAACAGTGTTTTGGCCAAATTCCAATTCCAACACATTCAGGTTATGGGAACAGGGTGGCAGGAGGAACTTGCACAGCTCTGGGATCTTCACCTTCAGTTGTTTGGAGGCTTATGGAAAAGAAACCACTGCCAGAAGAACTCTAAAGAAGATGGAATCACAGAATCATCTTGGTTGAAAAGGATCTTTCAGATTGTTGAGTCCAAGCACCAACCCAACACTGAGAGAAACCACCACTAAGCCATGTCCCTCAGCACCACGTCTGCCTGGCCTTTAAATCCCTCCAGGGATGGTGACTCCACCACTTCCCTGGGCAGCCTGTTCCAATGCTTGACAACCCTTTTGGTGAAGAAATTTTTCCTGATATCCCCAACCAGTCTGCGTCAGACTCTTCTGAAGTGGTTGCTGTGTCTTTTCCATCTAGAAGTTATCAAGATGAGAGGTTTGCTGATGTCCTGATGGAGCAACTCTCACAGCGGTTGTGGTGGGACACTGGATTTTGGCCTTGGTGGTCTGGGTGAAGCAGGAACACACGGCTAAGCATTTACATCAGGGACACACTGTGCAATATCAGCAATAAAACCAAAATTCCTTTCCAAGCAACTAGCATTGCTTTCTGAGAAAACACTCCCAAGGAAGCGTAGCAAGAAATGGAAAGAAGAAGTCTCTGAAACAGTGCTCAGGGGAATTTTGCTCCCCAAGTTGCTGACCTTGTTGGTATTGATAAGGGGGAAATGGGGACACCCTCTGCTGATCTTGATTAATGGTTTTTATATGTATTGTAGAGCAGAGTTAACATCTCTGCAGAAATCTCCTTATCTTTTGGCTTTGGGCTCTGCTGCTACTTTGCAAATACGCAACGCGGAGTCCTGGCTCGCCACATTCACTCCACCTGATTATTTGGAGGAGCACCTCTCCCGTGAGGACAGGCTGAGAGAGCTGGAACTGTTCAGCCTGGAGAAGAGAAGGCTCTGGGGAGACCTGAGAGCAGCCTTCCAGGATCTGAAGGGAGCTCCAGGAGGGCTGGGGAGGGACTCTGTCAGGAAGTGTAGTGACAGGATGAGGGGTAATGGTTTTAAATGGGAAGAGGGGAGATTTAGATGAGATATTAGGAAGAAGTTCTTTACTGCGAGGGTGGTGAGGCACTGGAACAGGTTGCCCAGGGAAGTTGTTGATGCCCCATCCCTGGAAGTGTTTAAGGCCAGGCTGGATGGGGCTTGGAGCAACCCGATCTGGTGAGAGGTGTCCCTGCCCATGGCAGGGGGGTTGGCACTGGATGATCTTTAAGGTCCCTTCCAACTCTGACCATTCTATGATTTGGGCTTTTATTTGTATGCCCAGTCACTGTAACAAACGTCGCATCTAAATGGGCCTTTCTGGCTAATGAAAACTCCCATTTCTGTTACAGCTCCACAAGCTGCAGCTCTTTCCGAGCTTCGTAATGCCTCTGTGCTGCCCAGCTTGTCCCTTGTGCCGTGGTGATACTTCTCAGCATACGTGTTGGTGAGATCTGTTGCAAGACACCTCAATCAACCAGCTGAAGCTGCCCCGTGGTCCCAAAGGTGGGTGCTGGGGGTGAAGGATGCTCTCCCCTCTGGGGAGGTGCAATCCCATGGGATGCAGGTGGCCAGAGCCGGTGTTTCTCCTCTGCCCCAGCAGTGCCGGACAGAGGGCTGTTATTTATTCCTTATCCTTAGATAAGGATGAATGACCAAGATATGATTTCCTTCCTCATGGTGAGGCTGTGCATATTTATGCTGCCCTGTCCTTAGGGATGGCAATAAATTCTGCCATGGAGCTCTGTGAAAATGGTCCAGCTGGTGCTGGCCTGGTGTTTTCTATCCATCATTCATCCCACTAAGCCCAGTTCCCTCCCACAGCGTGCTCAGGCCTATGGCTACTCCACCTTCCATCTCCCCATCTCTCTCTCTTTAGGAAACAGTAGGGGTAGCTCCTTCTCCGAGGCATCAAAACATACCAGTTACCCCTGTACTTGTGATGTTTGGAACTGCTGTGATTTTAAAGGCTGCTTAAAGCAGAGTTTACTGGAGTTGTATAAATCTTTGCTTTAAATCCCCTGTAAATACGTTACAGAATCTGCCAAACATGCATTCAAATATTTTGCTGCAGATATGCCTATGTCTAACCTTTTGGTTTTCTAAGAGCTTTAATCAGTAATCTTCAAGTAGGAAGTTATTCATCTTTATTGCCAGGCAGTTCTCAGTGGTGGTCGTGGCAACAATCTTTTCATTGCTTCTGTGTTTAGTTGTTCTTTGACATGATAGAAGTCAGCTGCAGTTCAATGAGCTCACTATTTGTGCAACTTAATTGCTTGCTTCCTTTAATATGTACTCAATTTTTCCTTTTATGAGCGGGGTTGTTGGAAAAATTAAGCTTAAGGATATAGCTATCCACTGTTAATTAACCTCCTTCCCAAACACATTAGGAAAATAGGTCAAATGACTGTTGAGTGTTAAGTGTACCATTACTGAGGTATTTCTCAGCTGGAAAATGAACCTTAGATTGGATAAGACAGGAGTTTCCAAAGGAGCTTCGAGGAGCTGGGTGTCCGTATCGCGCTGAAATTCCACTAGATCCCAGCGCCTAATTCCCTTAAGCTGGATTTTGCAAAAGGAGTTTGGATTTGGTGCGTGGTGAGAGCGTGCATGTTTAAAAATAGGCTGTGACTGCTTCCTTTCCATGCTCTTTAATTAAACTTCATGGAATCTCTGGTTCCACTGGGATGTGTGATCCGCACGTGCCCACGAGTACGTGCGTGTGTCCACAAGAGCAGGCAAAAAAAAAAAGGGAATGGGTTTCTTTTTAGGTATTTATGCTTTGCATTAATAAGGCTACTGCATGTGTTTGTTCTTTCAGGAATGACTAATTTTATTCAGATTTGAAATTCCTAGGATAGCTCCGATATGTGAGGATGTATAAATAGTTTTGATGAGTATAAAATATGCTCGGTGAGGGAACTGATCCATCAAAACAGCTTTATGCAGCGATAGTGTAATTTCTTTCCATGTCAGGGGTATAATTCAGATGGAAAAATCACTTTAATTGCAGTGGTGATAGCCTGATTGGAATTTTGCCAATTTACCCCCTCAGAATTCTACATGAATTTTAAAATCACGTTTATGGGAAGTTCTTCATTTTCTAAATAACGTGTGTTTTACGAAGGAAGGGGTAAGGCTGAAGAAAAATGGAAGTTGGAAGAATTCCCACTGGGAGATAAAAGGCTGTGCTTTGTTATGATTACATCTCCCAATCCCAGTTCCCAGGCTGAGTCGGGAGACTGATTCTAGAAGCCAGTGGGACTTCCCACATGTGTAAACTCTCCTCATCCAAATATTATTGTGTCTTACAGTAGTGGCCAGCCAAGACCAGAGTCCCTGGTGCCAGGCATGGGCCATGTGTGGAGGAGGCCACCCTTGCCTTGAAGACCTGAAGAAGCCAACGGAGAGGAATGAAGCATTCCTGTCTCTGTCTTATGGAGCAGGGATAAAATACCCAAGGTAACGTGGCTCCCTGGCCTCCTTGCAACAGCACCGGGAGGAATGTTATACCTTTGGGTTTGAATTGTGGGTTTTGCACACTTTCCACCTTCACACTGTAGTTCTACAGACAGAGAAGTGCTTGTCTTTGAACAGGTCTTCTCCAAACAGGGTTTCTCAGCACCGTGCCCCTACTCTACTGCTCAACCATCACTTCCAGCACAAGTTCTGCTTCTGCTCTCTTGTTTTTCCCTGTTTTTCTAATACAGCTTTACAAAGGGCTTGATAGATGCTGGAAAGTGAAAACCAGGTGTATTAACGGGGGCCAGGCTCTTCTTTTGAAACCTCTTCCCAGTTCACCAAAGCCAGGTTCAGTGGAAAACTTCTGGCTTCCAGGATGCAAGCTGGAGCTGTACTGCACGCTCTCTTTTATACCAGATCAGAATGCCATAAAAAAGGACACAAGGTGGGCGTAAATGATGTTTCTGCCAAAAATCAAAGCCCCTTTAGTCGCTGCCAGGGGTGTAATGGGGCCTGTAATAAAGGTGAATTAAGTCCTTATTTAGAGAGATGCACTGGAATTGCTGAAATGCTGCCAACGTGATACAAGCATCGGGAAATCGCATTTGTTCCATGTGGCCAAAACCCACAGAGAAGCTCCACGAAGCACTTAATATTTTAGTATGGCTGTAAATAACTTGGTGGAGGATTAATACCAACGTCCAGCAAACAGCTTCTAGACACGCTCCCGATGATGTGTTGTCACCCTCCTCCTTTGTAGCTGCCGGCGCTGCGCTTCAGCCTGCAGATGGGAGAGATTCTCCTCGCTGGAAAGGCACCTGTGGCTGTGCAGAGGGTGTGAAGGAGCTGAGGAGCTTCTGCCACGAAGGTAAGAGATTGGAGGATTTAAAATTACTACGAAGCTGCTCCTTTTAGGGCACGGCGAGCTGTCACCAGCACATAGTTCACACACCGCCACTTGTGGCAAGGGAGGATTCCTGTTTCTAGGTCCTGGGACACCAGGCCAAGAGAATAGTGCAGGGGTTTGGCAGTTACTCCTTTGCTTATACATCTTCCCGCGGAGGAAACCAGTGTGAGGATTCCCAAACTGGTCCATGTGGGGCTGGAGCCTCCACAAGGAGGAGTGGAGCACGTTAGAGGAGGAGTTCTTCAGTCTAGTCAACCAAGTTGGTGCGGCTGGTGCTCCTTGGGGGCCCATCTTAAAATAACGTGAGCTGGTGGCCACAGAGAGGGATGGATTGGCAAACCTTTCCTCAAGCAGGGTCCTTGCTGGGTGGCTGGGATTCGTGTCGCAGGCCAGAAGGTGGCACTGCGGATACTGCGTTGGGAAAGTCCCATCTCCTCCCGAGCAGAGAAGGAAAGTGGGGGAAACATTGCAATAGGAGACACTGTGAACCGGGTTGCCTGGAAGGGTAGCGGGGGTCTGAGAGACCTTAAAGTGAGCAGCCTGGATGAAGAAGGCAGCAGTTTGGATGTAGGATGGTGGGAGGGTGCAGGGAAAGATCCTAGTGTTTAATCTTCCGCTGATTTTGATTTTATTAATCGTAGGATCCGACTGCAGGATGTTGAAGCTTGTGGTTTTGACCCAGACTCCCAAAGAGAATGAGCTTGGCAGGTTTACAGGGTGAGTGTTGCAGAGGAGTTCTTGCCTTTGGCTGGGTGGTGTGGAAGGCTCGGTGGTTTTGAGCTGAAATGGGGCAAAACTTTCCCTTTCAGCTCTTCTATGGGAGAACCTGCCTCTTTCATTTCTTCCTGTCAGCAAGTAATCACCTTTTTGTCAATTAATGTTCAGTAACGAGGGACAAACTGATGGGCTTCAGTTTTGCTACAACAGGAGACTGACATTGGAAGGAAGGAGCAGGTGAACAACAGGCTACAAGCTCTTTGTTAATCCAGAGCCCACCTCTGGGCTTATAAACCTGGCTTCTTCACCCTCAGACTCTGTATATTTTGAAGAGGATTTTGTGCTAGGCTCTGAGGGAACCCTCCCAAAGACAGTTTGATTGGAAAAGACTCTGGAAAGGCCAGTGGGCGATTCATCATCCAAATGACTTATCCCTCCCCCAAAGTTTCTCTAAAGTTTCCTGTCAGAGCTCATGTGCCCTGAGGAAAAAGTGCTTTTTCTTTTCTCATTCCTTCAGTCTTCACCAGCTACTTGTGTGGGTGTCCTGAGGGTCTCAGAGAAAGTGGGGCTGGGCCTGGATTTGTCCCAGCTTAACTCCACTCTGTTTCCATCCACCTCCGGGTGAATCTGGACAGAGTCACGTATGGAAGTTTATGGTGATCCACTCATGGAGACATCTGTTGAGTGGGGGCTTTACCCTTCTCCAGAGCATGGAGAAACTTATACAGGTGACAGGAGAATGAAGATCTCTGGGTCCTAAACCTGCCAACTCTTCTGAACAGTCACCCAGTGTCAGGTTCTGGCCAGGATTTGTGCCAGGGTATGGTCCTCAGCCCAGGAGCAGAAGCAGATCCTGCAACAGGGGTGTTTGGAGCTTGCAGCCCTGATGGGACCAGCTGGATTAAATCATGAAGGGTGGCTGGTTTTCCTTCTGCTGTCCTGCTGTGGGTAGTAGCTGCCAGCTCAGGGACAGGAATAAGCAGTTGGAGAGAAGAGACTTGCAAACTGGGAAGGGAAGATACACAAAAGCTGAGCAAGGACATGAAGATCCGTAGTTTGGCCCCGGGAGCATCAGCCCTTTACCTGGATGAGTGCTGTGCTGCAAAGGAGGAAATCACCCAGTCCCTGTGCTCTGCTTTTCATGTGAATGAGTAAAAAAATGGATTCACCACAGAAGGCAAAGCTCCCAGACGGATGCAGGAGGTTTCTGCAGGGGAGGCAAGGTCTGCTGCATCCTCCCCTACTCCCTTCTCCCCTCTGTGGGCAGACAGGGTGGCTCGCAGTGTGACCAAGCATGAATGGTGCAGCTCTGAATTGGCAGGGAGGCAATTTTGGGGATTTTTTTGGATTTTTATTTAGTTGGGGGGTCAGGATTCCACTTGCAGTTCCCGTCGTGCCGGTTGCTGCTGGAAGGTGGATGCGACCGTGTTCTCCTGCGAAGCCTGCCCCCATCCCTCCTCTTTCTATCCTGGTGGACTCCTCAAGAGGGGAAGGCCGTGCCCAGCTCCGAAGGGCACACGTTTCCTGTCTCTTTGCTCCTGGCAGGTTTTGTCTGCAGACACTGGCCTGAATACCCCGTAATTACATTTTCACATTTTCTAATATAGTAACACACGGCTGGGCTTGTGGTAGAGAGCCAAGTGATGTCTTTGGGCCCTGAGGACTATAAATAACCAAAGGGATCATTTTATTTGGTTATGGAAGGAAGAAGGTCTTTCTTCAGCAGTTACTGTACAAACACAGCTTTGGAACAAATAAAGAAGGAGTCTTTTTTTTCTGTATGTTTGGGAGATACCCACGGATTCAGTAGAACCCCCCCAAAGACAACAACTCTTTGAATTACATTTCTCTACAGAAGGCCTTCACACACTGTCAAGCTGTCCAAATTATAGCTTTGTTTTCATTTTAGTTGTGGCAATTATTGTGCTTTTGTTAAAAATACCATTCTGTGTCAATTCTAAGCTCTCGGTAGCAAGGGCTGTCTTAAAATAAATGTATGTGCAGTGCCAGGCACAAGAGGCCTCATCTGTTCCCGAGACCTTGAAGCACAACTTCCATATATGCAGCAAATAGCTGGTTTGTGGAACAAGAGGCAGCTTTTCAGGTCTGGATCTTGGCTCTGTGAATCTTGAAATCCACAATTCCTCCTTTTCCTCCATGATGTGCTCCTGGGCACATGTGTGTGGGCTGTGTCGGATCACACTGCAGTGGTGATGCCCCTCGCCCTGAGCAAGCAGTCAGCCATCCCCACCACATCTCACTGATAATCATAGGATCATAGGATGGTAAGAGTTGGAAGGGTCCTTAAAGATCATCCAGATCCCACCCTCTCAGGGGTTTAGTATTTGTTTGGTTTCTTAAGCTTTTCTTAGTTTGTCAATATCCTTTAGGTAACTCTGACACCAAAAATGGGCAGAGAATTCAAGTACTTCGTAGCAATCTGTTTTCTATTCAGTTTTTCTTGCACCTCCCCTAAATCTCCTCCCCACAAAGGCTTATTTTTCTAATAAGATCCTTCTTTCTAACATCTGGCTCTGACTCAGGGGGAGAGTACCCTAATCTTTTCAGGGTGATATCTGTATACCTGCATTACTGGAGTGTCCTTTCGGACACTCTTTGTTTTTCCCATGCCAAAAGGATCTCCACACACAAGTTCTGAGTCATAGAATCATAGAAGGGTTTGGGTTTGAAGGGACCTTAAAGATCATCCAGTTCCAACCCCCCTGCCCTGGGCAGGGACACCTCCCACCACACCAGGTTGCTCCAAGCCCCATCCAGCCTGGCCTTGAGCCCCTCCAGGGATGGGGCAGCCACAGTTTCTCTGGGCAAACTGTTCCAGTGCCTCACCACCCTCACAGCAAAGAATTTCTTCCTGATATCTCATCCAAATCTCCCCTCTTCCAATTTAAAACCATTACCCCTTGTCCCACCACTACCCATCCTGCCAAAGAGTCCCCCTTTTTACTGCAGGCTTTCTCATTTCTTTTTGAGAAACGTTTTCTTCTGCACATGATCCAACTCTCGGCGTAGATGAGCGCCAGACCAAGAGGTTTCAGCACGTGTGTGAGCTGCTCCATTTCCGGAGGGAAGGCCCTCTTCCTACAACTGCATCCTCACAAAGGGGCCACAGTTGCATGATTGCCCTCAATTAGCATCTCTGCCAGATGATTCCTAATAATTTTGGGTTTTTTTCAGGCAGGCAGAGCAGCGCAACGAATCTGAGAGCGTGTATGTTTTGACGTGGTGCAGTGACAGTGAGTGGTGTCTATCATGAAGAAGAACAAGGAGAGATTAAATAGCAGGGTTGCTCTCTCTGTGTCCTGATGGGGCAGTTGTGGGGAAAAAGCTCCCATTGTTCCCAGGCCCATATCGACCCAGGCCTACACAAGGCCCTCTTGATTAAACGAACTGGCAGCAGAACAGCAAGTTCTTGTTAACCATACATGCCAAAAGGCCCTAACACAAACAATCCCCATTATAAATTAGGCCTTTTACAAACAATATTTCAAGAAACTACTTGTCCATTTTCCATGCCATTATGCATTTTTAGGATGATTACATGTTTCTGCTGGATAATGGCCTTTTGCCAAGGGCAAAATGGAGTTTCAATAGGACTCATTATGAAGTGAAAAAGTTTTTTTCTATTCCTACCCCCTGGAAGGAAAAAGCCACTCGCAGATAAAGCTTGTGATATAATTACGTTGCTTTAGATAACCAGCAACATTACTTCCCAAATGATAAGTACTTGTTTTTATCCTTTCTTAATCTCACGGGCCTCTTGTACTCTTTTAATAGGAAGCCGTGGCAGCTGTGAAGGCCACTTGATCATTTTGGGTCTGAGTAGAGTGTGAGGAGACAGCTCCAGCTTCAGGATCACTATTAGAGGAGGAGAGCTGGGACTGTTCAGCCTGGAGAAGAGAAGGCTCCGGGGAGACCTGAGAGCAGCCTTCCAGGATCTGAAGGGAGCTCCAGTAGAGCTGGGGAGGGACTCTTGGTCAGGAAGTCTAGTGACAGGACGAGGGGGAATGGTTTTAAATTGGAAGAGGGGAGATTNTGCTAAAATTATGTTCCATTAGAAACATTTCCCATCCCCTTGTTTCTTTTGCAGAGCCTGATCCTCCCTTGAATTAAGAAATGGGTTTTGTAGGGTGAAACGCTGAGCTTTCGGGATGGGGATGTCAGGGTCTGATGCTTCAAGGGGCTGAACGACCATGAAAGGGGCCAAATTTTATATCCTGGTGGCTGCACAGGAATTTGATGGTGCTCATTACCACAGAGGAGTTATCACAGTGCCTTTGTGGCTGGGATCCTGACAAAGGCAGAGGTTGCCTTGGGGACTGAAGAAAATAAAAAGGGGGGCCTTTCCTTCTAAGAGAGATGCTGTGTGTACATGAAAAATGCTGTAAAATGCAAAGTACTTTGAAATATCACGCTCTGGATGTGCATTGGTTTTGCTCTGGGCTGATGTTGTTCTCTCCTGCCCAAGAGGGGAATCATTCTATCTGTTTACACCACAGAGGAGACACAGCCACCGAAAGCTCATGTGGAATTAGAGTGATGGGTCAGAGAAAAAGAGGGCAATGAGAGCTTGGTGGGTAGGTGTTTGCTGGGCATATAAGAAGTTACACAACCTGAGGAATTCCTGTGCTCTGAGTGTTACAGGAGAAAGGGTCACTAAGTGTTGGAACAGGTTGCCCAGGGAAGTGGTGGAGTCACCATCCCTGGAGGTGTTTAAAAACAGGAGACATGGTGCATAGAGATACTGTTTAGTGATGGTTTTGTCAGTGTTGGGTCGATGGTTGGACTTGACGATCTGAAAGGTCCTTTCCAACTGAGACAATTCTATGATTCTGTGAAATTACTTAGGAAAATAAGAGATAAAACCATATGGATGTGTAAAGAAATGTATGCCTGGTGGGGCGTGCCTCTTGGATGATGAAATCTATTTCTCTCATCTTGTAGGCAGAGTCATTATAAGGTCTGGGTCAGACGTGGCTGCTGGGCCACCCTCTGGAGGGACAAAAGTACTTGCGTGTTGCCAGCCCTTTCCACCTCTCCTAGACCATGTGAAGCACCAAGTGGTGGCAGGTCAAAGTTAAGGACCTATGAACTGCCAAGGGATTGCCAGAAGATACCCGGGGATTGTGTCCCTTGGGATAAGTGTCACCACAGCCTTGTGCAGCCGAGTCACATAACCCTGCTCCCAAATTTACCGAGCTCCACCTGGAAGCGGCGCAGTGATCAGAGGAAGGACTCGGCAAGCCTGACAGCCCTGATGAAAGCAGCCACACTGCTGGCACGGTGCTGTACTCCCCAAAAGGCAGTTAAATGCATTAGTCATTAGGAATTTAATTATCTCTTTTCACCTAGGAGCCAGCTGACCTCTAATGACCAATATTTGTGTTCAGGAGAACAGGGATGAATTAAAACAAGCACCCAGAAAGTCTAATTTCAAGTGACCCCTTGTCTAATGCTGTGCAGGAAGCCTGTAGCAGAAACTTCTTCAGCCCAAAGCTGTTCCTTGCTGCTGGGGTCACACTTCAGCCCCAGTGACTGTGCTCTGGGCTGCGCTCCTGAGGACAAGTGGAAAGGATAAAACCCTTTGGCAGTCCTGGGAACTGTGGGGCTTCATCCCCCTGCCCCTGGAGATGGTGGAAAGACTCATTGTCTTCTGCAGACCTGGTGTGGAGCCGCCATGAGTCTCTCCTGCAGAGCACAGGGAGGGAAATTGCAGGTCAGAGGGAGGACCAGTGGCTGGAAAACTTCCTGAGGTAATGGGAAGAAGGAGAGAGGAGAAGAACCAGTACTGGGGTCAAGAACAGCCCCTTTCTGCTCTTCTAACAGCCACCTCTGGGACCACCACAGCCTCTGATGCAGGGCTCTGGCCTCCAGAAATAAGTGAACCATATTGACCTGGGACTTGTGTGTGGAGACCCTTTCGGCATGGAAAATATGAAGAGTGTCCAGAAGGATACTCCAGAAATTCAGGTTTATAGATCAAGGAAAGATCAAGGTACTCTCTCCCAGTTAGTTTTTGGGCCAGATGGTAGAAAGAAGAAGGATATTATTAGAAAAATAAGCTTTTTATTGGGGAGGGCAAGAAAAACTGCATAGAAAACAGCTTGCTTCAAGGCACTTGAATTCTCTGCCTGTTTTTGGTGTCAAAGTTACCTAAAGGATGTTGACAAACTAAGAAAAGCTCAGGAACCCAAACAAATAATAAACCCTGATAATCAGCGAGCTCCTCAAAGACCCTGCGTGCCCCAGGAAGGGGAATTCCAGTGAAAATCACCACGTTTCCAAACTGCTGGGTTTAGTGTTAATCTGCTGGAGCTGGTTTTTTAAACAAGGTCTGCAGCAGCTTATGTAGCCGGCTGAGCAGATGATGTGAATAAAAGAAATGAGCCACAGATCAAAAAAAAAACAACCCAAAAAAAGCCTACATGGTTTGGCTTTGAATTTTACCTCTTTGTCTTTTACCCAGATGTGGTTGTGGGTACGGATCAGGCAAGGAATGGCAGGTGGCATGGTTATCTTGCTGTTTGCTGTGCAATGATGCTGCTACCAGCTCTTCAATAATAGGAAATGACTAATGATGTGGTGGAAATTATGAAGCAGGATTAATAAAACTTGAAAAGGAACAGTCTGGTCTGTTTGATCCTCTGAAGAGGAAGTCTGTCTGTGTACAAGTCTTTTTCCCTGAGGTGATGTTCTTATTAGTCTGATCTGAGAGTAGGGAGCGAAGGGAAGCGAGGTTGGAAGTGGCTTAAAAAGAAGACAGTAAAAGAGGACGTGAAGTATTGTGGAAAAACATCCCTGGGTGACAGGCTCCCTTCTAATGCTGCCTGGCAGGAGGGTGGGGGTAAGTCACAGGAAGGCAGTTCCAGCCTGTGTGTCACTTGTGAGCAAGAAGGAATTTCTTGGAGAGCTGCATTTGACTCGGGTCCGATTTTGCTGCTCTTTCTCCTGCCAAATCCTCTTTGAGTCATGTTGCTTGACGAGGGACCACAGCACCGGGCTCCTTCCAGTGCTCTTCAGCCTTGTGAGCAGGAGGTGCCATCCCTGAGTGCTGTAGCAACCATGTCATTTCTTGGTGGAGAGCTGGATGCAGATTAGGATATTAGGAAGAAATTCTTTGCTGTGAGGGTGGTGAGACACTGGAACAGGTTGCCCAGGGAAGTTGTTGATGCCCCATCCCTGGAGGGGTTCAAGGCCAGGTTGGATGGGGCTTGGAGCAACCTGGTGTGGTGGGAGGTGTCCCTGCCCAGGGCAGGGGGGTTGGGACTTTAAGGTCTCAACTTTAAGGGATCTTTAAAGATCCCTTATGATCTTTAAGATCCCTTCCAACTCCAACCATTCTGTGATTCTATGGCCTTTCACAGGGCTGTTGCAGGTGCCATGATTTGAAAACAAAAAAGTACCCGTTAAAATCAAGCCCAAGAAAGGGAAGTGGGGGGCCTGATTGGAGCAAAATCCTGACCTGAGCCTGGTGGAAGAGGGTTCTGGACATACATCCTAAACTAAGTGTGTAAGTATTGGATATACAGAGTTTCCCTGGGTGACCCACCACCATCTGAGATGGCACTGGGATGGAAATCTGTTTGATGCAGTGAGGACACTCAGATTTCGGTGTTCAGAGTTTGCTGCTGGGGCCAAGAGACTGATGTCAGGGTGGGAACCTGAGCCCCAGGGGAGTGTGGGAAGCCCCCAGGTAGTGGGGTAGTTTGTGAGACTTTATACACCCCTCCTCTCCCATCTCTCAGGTTGTCTCCTACTGCTTTCCCCTTTCTTTTTCTCACTCCTCCTCTGGCTTCCTCGTATTCTTTCAAATAATTTATGTTTTAAAGTGAAACTCAGCTATGCAACTGGTTTTGTATTTATAAATTAGATTGGGCTGACCCTCTCCTTACCTCGGAGCTGGTATTTTTAAAAGGCCCATTGTTTCCCACTGCTTCAGAAGGTTAAAAGTCCAATCTCATTACAAATGCTGTGCATATGTTGTTGTTTAGTGTTATATCAGCCCGTTACCTAAAACTCTGCAGCCAATCCTAACTCTGATGGACTGTGATGGACTCTGATGCGGGTGGGATGGAGCCACTGATCTTTTTTAAAGACATTAAACCCTGTTTTGTAATATCTGAGGATCTTCCTTTTGTCCTTTTTGGTATCATAAAGCTTCTTCGCTCGCTCTGCCTGGGCAATACAAAGAAACATTCGGGGCTTGAAATCCCATAATCAGCTTTGATCAGGCTGCTTTTGGGAAAGTAAGGACAGATGACTCTGTCTTGGTGGAATGTTCCTCCCTGCAAAGTTATTTTTCTTATTATTTCCTTCTTGATTTAAACCAACCTACTAGATTTTTGTTGCTGTTGTCTTGTTCCTAAGCCATGCTCCAAGTTGCTCTTTTTCTAAGTTCTTTTGCCCCAAAGAAGATTTGCTTGGCACCAAGTTCTTTACTGACTAAGATGAACAGAAACCTGCTTAATATTTTGATCAAATTAAATTTTCTAATTCATCATTAGGAGTTCTCAATACCAAATCTTTAATATCAAAAGACTTTGCTTGTGTTTAGGATAGACTTGGTCCTGTCATGCGTAAGTAACAATTGTATCTAGGCCAGCATATTCGAAATATACTGTTACGTGGTCCTCAGAAAGAAAGTAAATGATTGTTCTTTGATTGTGGGGAACATGTTGCAGCTTATTCTAAGCCAGAAGAATGAATATAGTGCCCTGAGCCCCTTGCTCTTGAGCTACAGGAGACTCAAGCCCAAGGACCTTACCCTAAAACTTAATGACAAAGGTGAGGCTCTCACACACAGCCTTGGCATCACTTTTATTAATGTAGTAGTAACAATAATCACATCTTTGCCTTACTGCTTCATCCACAAAAGCAGCCTGGGCTCAGGAGTGGTTCCCTCTCTTTGTTCTTTCCATAGAACAGGAGAAGTTTTTCATAGAATCATAGAATGGTCAGACTTGGAAGGAACCTTAGAGATCATCAAGTTCCAACCCCCCTGCCATGGGCAGGGACACCTCTCCCTAGAGCAGGTTGCTCCAAGCCCCATCCAGCCTGGCCTTGAACCCCTCCAGGGATGGGGCATCAACAACTTCCCTGGGCAACCTGTTCCAGTGCCTCACCACCCTCACAGGAAAGAACTTCTTCCTAATATCTCATCTAAATCTCCCCTCTTCCAGTTTAAAACCATTACCCCTCGTCCTGTCCCTAGACTTCCTGACCAAGAGTCCCTCCCCAGCTCTCCTGTAGGCTCCCTTCAGATCCTGGAAGATACAGATTTTTGCAGAACATTGTCCACTCTTTGCAGAACCAGATGCTCAACCTATTTGTTTTCCTTCTTTTTCCTCCAAGCTACATGAATACAATGTTCTCTTGAGTTGTAAAAGGCTGGGTTTGTATCTCACAGTCACGTTTCAGTATCAGCAAATATTTTAGATCTGAGTTAAGAGAGGTACCCCACTGACAGAAGGAGGCTGGCGGAGCTTGTAGAATCACATCGTAAATCCCCTCTTCTGCTATGAAAATGTAATAAAATATGTGGCCCGGCAGATTTACACTGACAATGCAGCTGCTGTGTTAAGGCAACTATTTTATCTCTTTGTTTTCAAACACAGTTTTCACTGTACTTCCCACAATGGGTACTTCCTCCAAGAAACAATGCCTACAAGCTTCACGTTAAATCCCACACGATCTCCTAGCGGCTCTTCGTCAGCTTCTTACGCCTTATATCTCTCTTCTGCTAATAAATTTCAGGAGCTCAAATTTATATGCAAATGTTTTATTTCAGCTATTGTTATACTCAGCTTATCGTGAGCCTGGTAGTGCCCCCACCCATTTACATCATCCGTGGAAAAATTTGGTTCAGCCTGTCTTTTATAGACTTGCTGCAATCTTATATTTGCAAGCCTGACCACACACGTGTAATGGGCTTCCCAGTTAGCTCCAGCTCCATGCTGTGGGGTTAGGCAGGATCTCACTCTGTTAACTCAGGTTGATTCCATATAGGATGGGGATGTGCAGGGCTGGGAGTGGTCCATGTGTCCAGGTAAATCACTTCTCACCTGTTCTTTCTCTGGTTAGGTGTCTCTGACTCTTTGCCAAGTGCCTTATCCAGGTGTATCAGTGTTCTCCTTCTCACCGCCTCCGTTGTTGGGTTCTGGCTTGAAAAAGGAAAGTTGAGATGACAACCTTTTATTAAACTTTAAAGCTTCTCCCTTCTCCCACTGTTAGATTGTCCTAGAGGTGACAAACCTTGTCTGGTGGTGCTGCCCATCCTGATTCAGCAAAGGAGCTTAGATCTATTGCAGTCCTGTGGGCGCTCATCCCACGAACTGCAGTCAGGAGTGAGAAGGCAGGAAGAAAGGTCTCCATGATTTTGCATGTGTGATATTGAATGAATGAAAATACACAGCTTTTGGGCTGCTCACCAAAATATTCCAGTCAGAGGGGTGTCATCTCCTTTATGTGTATTACTTTGACACTTGAAAGCCCTTGCTATGGGTCCACAGGCTGGAGAGATAAATAGATAAGTCTTCTGCTAGATCCTAGAAGCTGTTTGGTTTCTTCTGTGTTCATATCTTCATTAGAGCATTGTGACTTTTAATGGGAAATATGATGGCAAATTCTACATACAGTAACATTAAGCAATAGCACAAGTAGGTTGGTGAGAATTTCACGACGCTGAACCTGGAAGCAGGGAGGTTTAGTTATCATCCTGTTGCAGTTTTCATATTTAGTGAGTAAATTTTATCCAGATCATTTTTCCAGTGAACTGAAAAGGTCTGAGATTTGTTTGCAGCAAGCTCACTAAAGTTGACTCTGTGTAAGATTTTCTGGCTCTTTTTGTTGTTAAGATAATACCATGAATTTCCTTTTAAGGAGATTACTCTAATAACCAAGGAGATATCCCATGATTGTTATGATTGACGTTAATTTCTTAAAACATGTTTATGCAAATGCCTCATGGTAATGGCAATGATAAAACTGAGAAGGCTTTTGCCTCCAGTCTTCCTAAAGACGCAGGGGAATAAGCTGATCTCATTAGTCTTGGTTTTTAGGTGCTCGTTGGGGATTTTTGCTTCTTTGCCCAAATTGTACTTACAAACTTGTACCACTGCGACCTCTCCATGTCTGAAGCTCTAACTGTCAGCACCGAGGTAACTCCCACAGATGAGAAGGTTGCTAAAGCCAAGCAAACCTTACCTTCCTCCTACCTTACTACTTCGCTGCTCTGTCACTGAGCAGGCTGAAGAAGAGTTTTTGAAAGGACAGCAAAGGAGTCTGCAGGTACTCATGTCAGAGACTGTAATTAGTAGGTAATAAGGAATCAGATCGTGTGTAGTCATGGGAAGAGAGCGGGAGAGGAAGCAGCAATTGGAAGAGTGAGTAAACATTAGCTACACAGATCGGCATTTTCAAAAATTCCTATCAGATTAGAAATATGGGTTCCTTTTGACTGACTTGTGGTCCTTCATCTTTCATCCATGTTTGGGAACCTCACTCCAAGCAGTGATGGGGATCACCCTGGAGTGGTGGAAGAGGAATGTCAAATCTGACATCAGAAGCCTTTGCCTGATACGGAGAGCTTTCTTCTGAGGAACACAGATGAGATCTCAAGTCATGATAAACACATCATTTTCAGAACTGCATCAAAAGAGCTGTGAAAATTTGCATTTCATTACTTACAGAATGATTGTTTTTCTCATTTTGACTTAAATAAAATTGATCTTTTCAGTTCTGCAGCACGTTGCCGTGTCACTGAGTCCATCTGCTGCCCAGCTGGTGGGATTGTGGCGCTTCAGACACACTGAAGGGGCTGAAATACCATTTCTGGCTCAGCAGATCAGAGGTCACCTAAACAAAAGGCATCAGTGAGGAGGAGCCCTGGGCCTATCGTATACAAAAATATTGTGGCTACAACTGCTTCTAAAGCTTGGCTGTTTTCTTCCTAGTAGTTAAGAGGCGAGTGGAAAGAACGACAAGGATGTGTCCATGGGTTGGTGAATGCCTGGCTCTGTGTTTGAAAGAAATGGAGTCCTGTGTTCAGTTCTGGAGTCCTCAACATAGAAAGGACATGGAACTGTTGGAACAGGTCCAGCGCAGGGCCACCAAGATGATTAGAGGGATGGAGCACCTCTGCTGTGAGGACAGGCTGAGAGAGCTGGGGCTGTTCAGCCTGGAGAAGAGAAGGCTCCGGGGAGACCTGAGAGCAGCCTTCCAGGATCTGAAGGGAGCTCCAGGAGAGCTGGGGAGGGACTCTTGGTCAGGAAGTCTAGTGACAGGACGAGGGGTAATGGTTTTAAATTGGAAGAGGGGAGATTTAGATGAGATCTTAGGAAGAAGTTCTTTCCTGTGAGGGTGGTGAGGCACTGGAACAGGTTGCCCAGGGAAGTTGTGGCTGCCCCATCCCTGGAAGTGTTTAAGGCCAGGCTGGATGGGGCTTGGAGCAACCTGCTCTAGGGAAAGATGTCCCTGCCCATGGCAGGGGGGTTGGAACTTGATGATGTTTAAGGTCCCTTCCAACTCTGACCATTTTATGATTCTATGAAATAGAGCAAAATGTGGGAGAACACCAATGAAAACCAAAGGAAGAGTCATGATAGCTTCCACTCTTACTCCAGGTCACCCGAGGAGGCTCAACCAACCCGTGATGTAAGATTAACACGTGCATCAACACGTGGACTATTCCAGTCAAGCCAGGAACTGTTTTTTTCCCTATGACCATGGGGAAAGTGAACTATTGTGTCCCAAGCCATCTGATATTTTTTTCCCAAAAGGCAGAAGTTCCTTTCTCCTTCTGGAGAACTTTGCATTTTGCAAGGGAGTGTGTTTACAATAGATTCCCACATCAGGAGTGGTGACATCAGTGATTCCTCTCGCAACTTCCCATCAGTACCCCAGGGACAGGGCTGGCCTTCCTTTGGTAGCGCAGGCTGAGGTCTGGGGACAGCAGGTGCTACAATACTCCAAAGGGCTTGTACTTTCACTAGGCATTAAAGCCAGTGAAAGCATCAGGATTTACCCTGTATCAGGCTCTAATTGCTCTTAATTTCATGCAGCGAAGTGACAATTAACATGTTGTTGCCTGGCAGTGACAGAAAGCAGCGGCTGTGACCCTGTGCCCACGTAATGGAAGGAATCTTGATATTCATAGAATCATAGAATGGTCAGAGTTGGAAGGGACCTTAAAGATCCTCAAGTTCCAACCCCCCTGCCATGGGCAGGGACACCTCCCACCAGAGCAGGTTGCTCCAAGCTCCATCCAACCTGGCCTTAAACACTTCCAGGGATAGGGCATCAACAACTTCCCTGGGCAACCTGTTCCAGTGCCTCACCACCCTCACAGGAAAGAAATTCTTCCTAATAACTAATCTAAATCTCCCCTCTTCCAATTTAAAACCATTACCCCTCGTCCTGTCCCTAGACTTCCTGACAAAGAGTCCCTCTCCAGCTCTCCTGGAGCTCCCTTCAGGTACTGGAAGGCTGCTCTAACGTCTCCCTGGAGCCTTCTCTTCTCCAGGCTGAACAGTCCCAGCTCTCTCAGCCTGTCTTCATAGGAGAGGTGGAGAGGTTCAGTTCCAAGCTAAGCGGGAACAGAGGTATTGTTACCAGTGCAGCACAGAGTTGATTTGTGTGGATTATCTCCAGATGTGGGCAATGAGAAGGGCAAGATGAGTGTGGATTCACTGGGTAGGGTGCTAATTAGCTTATCCCTCATTTGCTGCCTCTCCTTCTCTTTCCTGGTTCTGGGGACTGCCTGAGCCAGAGCATTAGATTATCCCCCCTGGATTTTGGTCTCTGCAGACCCAGGAGAAGCTCTAATCCACTCCCTTCTCTCCCTGTAGGCTGGAGATGGGGGCAACCCATGTTGTCCCAAGAGGATCTGCGTGTGTTTGCTGTGCTGGAAGCTCTGCATATTCCTCCTTCTCCTCCTCCCACACTGATGAGGTTACTGCAGGTGGTCTGGGGATGTGGGTTATCTGGAGTTTTGTTTTTAAGGGGGAGAGCTGTCTGGCAAATGAAAAATATGAAAAATAGCTTTTTCACTGAGTTACACTGAATATTACTTTTCTCTTTCTTTTTTTTTTTTTTGTTTTTTTTGGGTTTTTTTTGGGTTTTTTTGTTTGTTTTGTTTTGTTTTGTTGTGTTTTGTTTTTCCTTTCCTGCATGTGCTGGGGATGTTCCTCTCCAGTGAAATGTTTAAATACACCCTCCGCACGACTCCTGGATTCACTGTCAAAAGAGATTGGGCTTGTTTAGGATTTAAGAAGCAACTTGGTGAGTACCCATGACTTAGCAAACTGCTGGGTGGTTAAAGATAATATACCTGTTAGCTTTTGGGCATCTGATGAACATCAGCAGCTGAGCTGATTGATAACTAACCACCTAATTTGGCTGCTAATTGCTTATTTGGCCATCCAGTTACCTGTTTATTAGATATTTGGATGACTTGGATGTTCAGTGGGATGAATCAAACCCGATCTGTAGAAAGTAGTTTATGTTTCCCAACAAAGACTAGGACTCTCATGAATTTTAGACTATTATATGAGTTTCCCAAGGAGACACCCCTCACCAGGGGGACTTTAAAGCCTTGTTACAAAGCTGGTTGGAGCTAATCCCGCTGAGGTTGCTTGGGTGGAAGGCGTGTGTATGTGTGTGTGTTTCTGTATCCCCACACACCATGTGTTTCTCTTCTGCACAGGCAGGAAGCAGATTGCTCCTCCTGCCATGGATGTTCACCAGGTGGTGTTACCTGACCTCAGGTCCTACTTAAGGAAACATAGAACTCGTGTTGATGGAAGATTTGCCCAAGTAATGGCATCTTTAATGGCACCTGTGATAGAAGTGGAGGAGCTTCACCCCCAGTGATTGTGTGGAGCATCACATGAGAGCTGGGATGTCTGTAAAATCTGCCCAAAAGTAACTACAGCTGCACAATAGGTGATTAAACTGGTTTTCTCATGCTGTAACTCAGCTCTCTTTAATCCTCATTTAAGAATTCTTCCTCTTTTATAGGACTGTAATATGCGTGAGCCCATTCCTTTCCACCCTTCCTATTACTTATTTAATACCCTACTTTTACTTTTATTGCTTCTTGCAGTCAGTCTCCTCTCCTCAGCCTCTGTCCTGGGAAGCCTGGCCGAGCGATAGGGAACTTCTTGGTGGGAAAAGTGATGGAAAAGGAATGGAACCCCGCCAAATTTGTTATACTGGTCCCAGGGCAGAAGTAGCTTTCGCATAGAAAGATTGACACAGGGCAGATCCTTCTGTTTCTGTCTTCACACCTCTGAACCTGCCTATGTGGGACAAGATTATGTCACTCCTTCAGTCTCCTCAGGTCCTTTTGTGGGATAAGAGGAAATTCCTACCAAGCCTCTTGTGGAGCTGGGCTGTAACCTCTGCAAAACCTGGGAAATCTGAGGGATGAGGCCTCCTTGCAAACACACTTGGATCTGGTAACCACTTTGGGAGCTTTTCCTGAAGGAGAGGGGAAATTGCTAGATCTACTTTTGGTAAAATCCTGACGTAGTTCATCTCAAGTCAACTGGCTCTGTTGGCCAACAACTGAGGATCTATTTCCCATGAAGTGAGAAATGCCCTGTAGAAAGGGCCTGTAAACAAAGAAAGTTTTCAAAGAAACTGAATGTTGTGTATCACCATTGCTGGTGTGTAACGTTCAAAGCTCTTGAAGTTGTCACCACAAGCGCAAAACCAGAGCATTTTGGGTTCTCTTCCCATCAGTTCATAGTCTGAGGTCCCCGGGAGTGGTTGTGGCTTCTCTAATGTGATCGCTGAGATAGGAGCTGGAGAACTTCACCCTGTGGTTCCTGGGTAGAGTTCCAAAGCTCGTGTGTCACCCCGTCTGCTGCCCACGAGGGGATGCATTGTGCCATCTTGACTTAAAGACTTCAAATAAGAAAGGACTGAACATATCCCACGGGTAATTGTTCCATCTGTCCTCTCTCCTAAAACACACCCTTTGCTTTTTAACCTTTGGGATGAATCCTTTAAGGTGTTCTTCACAGCTGTGAGGATTTGAGACCTGTTTTAATTTTTAATGAGGTTGGAATTCTTATATAATAACGAACTGTTGGGATATGGGGCTTTGAACAAAGCATGTAGTAGTGCAAGCAATAGAATGGATAGAGTTGGAAGGACTGGAACAGTTTGCCCAGAGAAGCTGTGGCTGCCCTATCCCTGGAGGAGTTCAAGGCCAGGCTGGATGGGGCTTGGAGCAACCTGGTGTGGTGGGAGGTGTCCCTGCCCAGGGCAGGGAGGTGGAACTGGATGATCTTTAAGTTCCCTTCCAATCCAAATAATTCTGTGATTCTGTGATTGCTACCACCAACATACCTCATTTTTCCAGTAGCAGAAGGTAACTCCTGAGTTGAATTTTTTTCCCTGAAGACATGAAGATGTTTTTCTGGAGAATGAATGTGGTCTGATCAAAGAGACTCCAGTCTAGTGAAATGAAGCAGATTTCAAAATTGATTTATCCTCTCACATGTTGTACTAAGCTTCCCTTGGTCCCTACAGGGCGGAAGACGGCTGTCCCATTCACCTCTAATCCCAGGAGCTCACTGTGTCTCCCAGACGCTCGCGGGAGACGAGACCTTGGCATGGGAGGTTGCTTGTCTCCGAGGGCTGTTGGAAGGGGAGCAGAATTCCTCCTCTGCCTCCGTCCACCCACGCAAACAGGAAGGAGCCCGTGCCAGATGATAAGTCCAACTTACCATCCAGGGTAGCTAGATGCCAGAGAGGATTGTTTTCATTTCCATGGGATTTCTAATTAAGGGACATGCTTTAACTGTGTTTTCAATGGCTGAACATCCAAATGACAGTTTGATATGAGCAATTTGTCTGGCAGGCTGGATAAATTCATACCAAAGCTAAAGGATTTTCCGTTTAAAATGGGTGCACATCCTTAGCTGCGAATCGGATCAAACATTCCTGTAACTAAAGAATCCCCTTTATGTAACAGCTTCTTTTTAACCTTCATTCTTTGCACTTTTCATGATCAAAGCCTCTCTTTCTCCTGATTTGTCCCCAGTCATTGACTCTGCCAAGTTGCCTGGGTTTTTTTTGTTGGGTTTTTTTCTGAATTCTCAGTGTTCCAGTTTGATGAATGAAGGGAAATGTCTATTCCCATTGCTGCTGCCCCACCCAGCCCTAATGAGCAGCAGCATTGTCCAGATGACTCCTGGAGGGGGTGGAATTCACTACCTGCAGAGCCCTTGGGCTGGACTGGGGCAGCTGGATTTCTTTTGATGCTTTGTTTTCTAGAGATGGGATCTGCCATCTGGAGAGCAGGTAGAGAGGAAAGGTGCTGCTGTCTTTCTCTTTGGGGAAACGAGGTACAAGATGATTAAGCTATTAGTGTGTTTCTGGAGTATCAGAAATCCATCCAGTCATGAAAGATGTTGCTCTGGTTGAGGGATGTACTGCCTTTTATCACACTGATGGAAATAGATCAAGTAGTTTGTGATATCCATGGCCAGCAGAGGTGATATGGGCAAACCTGAAGTGGGTTTGTTCCCGTAGGATTTCTAGTATGAAATGCTCTTGGTAACTTTGCCAGGTTCAGCTAGAAAGGCTTCTGACACTTGGCGTAGGTTATTGAGAACTGTGGGCTTTGAAGGTTACGTGGTTGCATGTTCTCCCTTCCCCCCATCATCACATGGCACCATTCAAAATATGTCTGAGTGGAGAATACAGTTATTTTTGGAACTGGCCCAGAAACTTATCAGGTGAAGTGCAATTAATGAATCAAGTGCCTTAAAAATATCTGCCCAGAAGCAGCAGGTACTCTTGTGGTGACTGAGTGCAAGAATTTCATTCAGGAGAAGGGCATGGAAACAGCTTTTCTTACATCATTTCTTCCCAGTGTGTTGATCCTGCTGCTTCCAGGGATGATATATTTTTGCTATACCGATAAAAATCTCCCCACATCTTGGAAAATCACAGGGCTGGAAAAAAAATCTCAGTCTGTTTGTGCTGAAATCCTTAACGGGCTTGACTGCCCGAAATGGAACTGCAGCCCAGGCAGGTGACAGCCTCCCTGCATGGTGCTGGTCTCAGCGTGGTTGTGGAGGTGGCTGCTCTAGGAGGGAGGTGGATGTTGACTTTAGACCTTATTCTGCCCGTGGTCTCCTCTCCTGGGTCATCAAATGCCAGAAAACATAGAGGAGGAATTGAGGACTTAAATTCAGATTGGACTAGGACAACTGCAAGAATAGAGAAAGGGGAAGAGGGGAGCAAGGAGTGTTCCAAGAAGACTTTGGACTTCCCAGTAGTCTGTGGAAATGGTGTGAGGAAGCTGAACAGGGTTTGAAGAGAGATGGGTGCTAATAAGCCAAGGGAAACCAAAAATGGATACAAGTAATGGCAGAGGGTCGTTCGGCTGGGAAAGGAGACAGAGCCAGAAACAGGGAATTGCATGGGGATAATAAAATTGGGAGCTCATGGGACAGAAACAGTGGTCTGTGACAAGAAGACAAGGAGGACACAGGGATGAAGAAGCAATTTTTGTGGAGAAGATACGTAAATAGGAAGGAGAGTGGTGGAGACTAGCTTGAGCAGGCAAAAGGAGACAAAGTGTTTTTAAGGATGAGGAGTGAAACTGGGTATGAAATGGGAACTCAAGTGAGTTGACTAGAGCTGGCAGGTGGTTCTGAAGCAAGATCAGTTCGAAAGGAGTCTTTGGGACAATGGAAAGATCCATGTCTGTTTGTCTCCAGGCTGGAATGAGACCTGGAGCCAGGGGCACACCATCCCACCATATCTGAATTCCTCTCCACCTCTTCTATCCACTGTAGAGCGTGCCTAAGGCCAGTGTGGAAAAGTAATGGGTTCACCTAGAAAAAAAAGACATATACAAGGACTTAAGGCATGGGCAGTCTTTGACCTGCACATTTTTTAAGTATGGAAGGATTGAATTTGTGACTCTACTGACATCTTCTAAACGTAATCTCAGGGAATGATACAGAGCAACGGATTAAGGAGACAGGGGAGGTTTGCACTGTCCAGAAGGGAACAGCTTTAGCAGATTGGTAATTAGAGATAACAGAGGTGGAGAGCACAGGGCTGATACATGAGGGCTGAAATACCCATCTTGATTAGGAAAGCCAAGAGGGAAGGACTGCCTGTGTGCTCTTATTTGTGATGATATAAATGTTTGATAGTCCCGAAAGGGGTCACGGCTCCAGTGCTGGGCACTCAACGCTGTTAGGAGAAGCTGCTATTTGCATTAAGGAGCCTCCAGTTCAAATAGAGAAGGCAGAGATGGAATGGGAGAGGAGCAGGAGCTCTGAGAGGTAAAGCAGGTGGCAATGGTTAGCAGCAGAGCCCATCACTGAACTCCTGAGTCCCCGTGCACTGATGTGTCTGTTAAACCCTGCTGCTGTTTGCGCCGGTACCGCAGCCAAAAGGACGTCTGAGTAAGTGCTCAAGGCTAAAAACACTGGGATTTCTGCCCTAGAAACCAGAATCCAACACGGGTTGGTTTTATTTTTTAAAGGGAAAAGCAAACGGATCAATTCCTATCCTGAAGGATCCCTGCTGCCACCCTAGCACACGGTGAGGGCTCCGTGATGAGAGAAGAAATCCCATTGAAAGGAGTAGGACTAGAGCCCTGAGCCCCGGTGACGTACTGAAAGCTGGGAAATAGGCAGCTTAATAATACATTTAGCATTTACACAGGACCTAGAAGTGTCCTCTGTGCTCTGCACAGCAAAGAAGAGAAGTTGATTACTCATCCTGGAGATTCCTATAATGCAGGGAACACACCAGCTTTGTGTTCTCCCAGCCCCTTGCTCCCGGGACACTGATTTACCCGCTGTTTGTGCAGTCAAATTCCCTCCTAGACTTAGCAGGAATTTCTATGAGTCTCTTTGTGTACAAATCTCAACTCTTCTTCCCTCCCATCGAAACCAGTGGAAAGTGCCAAGACTTTACAAGATTTGTTTGGAGGATTTGGCTGGTTGTTTTTAAAAAAATGAAAGTTTTAAAATGAATTTAAGGGCTTAGTTGTCTTTCCCTACAGCCATGTTTGACTAACGGCAGTAAAGCCTTCCGAAGAAGCCAATCTGGGTAGTTATGTCACAACTGAGAAGGAGTATGACAGCATGTGTTTTAGTTGAGTTTATTTAGGACATCCTGCTGCTAAAATCAGCCTGCAGAATGGTCAAATTTCATGAAAGTAACATTCAGACTATTTGTACTCAATTACACGTTTATTTAAAATTTCCTCTGGGTTTACTGATGTCAATGTATTGTTCATTTTTCACATACCAGGCCCCTGTTGTTTAGTCTCAAGGGAATTA
Organism: Thinocorus orbignyianus; assembly: GCA_013400375.1. Taxonomy (NCBI): domain Eukaryota; kingdom Metazoa; phylum Chordata; class Aves; order Ciconiiformes; family Thinocoridae; genus Thinocorus; species Thinocorus orbignyianus. The sequence continues at coordinate 496,728 of VXBW01000872.1, forward strand.
TTGTTACAAATTTAACAACTGTGACATATTAAAAAGCACATTTAAGGAAGAAATTAAGGGCTGAGAGGATGTGACCAAATGTTTCCACGGTGTTTTGCCAAGATGTCACTTCAGATGCCGGTGCGATTTGTACCAGGGCTCGCTCTTTCACAACTCATCTTGCCCACTGAAATAATAAAATAAATCTCACCCTCCTCAGTAGCAGACAGACTTTTGTCTTGTTACACTTGCCAGAAAATCATTTCCGAAGTTTTATTTTCAGTTTGGAAGCTACTTTTAACTACAGGGTGATTAACATCTCAGCTCTCTGCGTTATATGCAGCTGATTAGCCAGGAGGAAGTTGCCGGCTCCGAGAGTGTTGAGCCAAAAACCAAGAAATGTTCAAATGAGATGCCTCGTGTAGGCACCTGCATCCCTAATTAACAGCCGGCCAATAATGTCAGGAACTGATTTTCAGGAAGTTCTTTGAAAGTCAGGCCCCAAACTGGGCAATGAAAAAATAGAAACCTGAAACATCGATGATTGCTTCTGAGAAACTCGAGCCTGATGTCGAAGCGGATAGTGAATGGCGCGTGTGCTGGTCTGGGAAACGATGTCTGGGCTTATTTTCCTGTAATTTTGCTGGCCTTTCTGAAGTTCTCAAAGAGAGATTGTTGCAAGAAGCAGTTTCCGATGCATGATTTTCTGAGAAATTAATAGAAAATTTGCTCTGGAAACTTTCTAGANGCCTGTCTTCATAGGAGAGATGCTCCATCCCTCTAATCATCTTCATGGCCCTCTGCTGGACCCATTCCTAGGAGATATGTTCCCCCAAACTAATCAGTGTTGTTTTAACAAGAATTAGTTCTCTAGAACTGGTTTTCTACCTCTCTGGAAAACATCTTGGTTGAAAAGCTCCATATGTGATTTTCTTCTCCCAGAGACTTCATGCTCTACGATGATGAGATAAACTAATTAATTGCCACCTGAGCACTGTCCACCGATGACCTTCTTCCAGCTGACTGCTCCAAGTGTTGCTCTTGGATGCTCAGGTCAGTGCCTTGAGGAAGGACGAAGGCTAGTTTCTGGTTAGGATGGCTCGAACCCTTCAGACTCAGCTCAGGCTGGGACTGGTGGCCATGGGCTGAGCTCCTGGGCCCTTGGGCAGGGGTGTGGAAGGGAGCCCAGTCAGGGCCATCAAGGCCTATTAGTGCCCTCAGGGCCTTGACATAGAGAAAGAGTCCCAAAGCTGATGCTGATCTAGAGGGTAATTTGGGGAACAAAGCCATGTTTTCTTTACATTGTGAACCTGGTACAGGATGATTCCCTTTGAGATGATTAAGTTGGCTTATGGTGGCCACACTGAAGTGCAAAACAGTAGCGCTAAGGGAGAGGACCTCAGTGACATTCTCCTCTCCCACAAACAGGACTGGGTGCTCTCCGTTCTACAGCAATTCTGCTGTGATAGTGTGTGTCCCAGAAAATACAATTTCTGTCCTTCTTGCCTTGAAGCCATTAATTATTTTCAGATGTAGGAAGGACAAAGTGACCTGAGCATTACATCTGCCAGAACCTCTAGGTTTTTCTGAGTTTTCTCCTGAGAAGAGCTTGGTCCTGCCACTTGCTGGAATGTGTTTATGGAATGCTGGCTGCATATGGATTGGATTTTTTGGGGTGTGTGGGGAAGGTCTGCAGAAGACTTTCATACCTGCAGGAGGGATGGTGAGGCAGCAGCTCCTTCAAGGACCATTCAAGGGCACACTTGTGATCTGGATGTGCTTATCTGGCCATACATCCCTGCCCAGACATTGGGGCTGGTGGCTTGGCAGCAGCTGTGACATTAAAACATAGAAGAGGTTACCAAAGGAAGCACTTGGCAAAACTTTTTCAGCTTCCCCAGACATAAACAACAAATTTTCCCAACACTGGTAGGTTATGACTGGGGGTGAGTCACTAATGTATTTAGGAGGATGTCCTCTCCCTGCACGGAGGAGACCACAATTGGCTAAATTAAGCTGAGAGAGGGTAACCCTCGTGGTTGAGGGGCAGAGCAGGGAATTCCCAGATGGCTTTCTGAAATCCATGTATTACACACCACTGCTGTTCTGCCCAAGAGCTCTGCAGAAGCTCTAGGAATCTGCACAGGACAGACTGGCCAATGCTAGAAACTGACGTGGCCTTTTGGTATCTGTGAAGATAATCTGATTTTTACCAGCTGAAAGCTCCTTTTTAGGAGTAGGCCTTGGTTTCTGTTGCTAGCAAGAAGCTGACTTGGTTATTTCTGGTATTTTTTGTAGTTTATGGGAGGTACCCACCATGGAGTTGGAGCAATCTGCCCAGGGAAGTGGTGGAATCTCCAACCCCTGGAGTATTTAAAAGCCAGGCAGACGTGGTGCTGAGGGACATGGTTGAGTGGTGGTTTTTGTCAGTGTTGTTTAGATAGTTGGACTCAACGATCTGAAAGGTCCCTTCCAACCTCGATGAGTCTATGATTCTAGGAATTCAAGCATCCTGTGGTTCTCTGGAGACAAAATGTAGTCTTTGTGTCTGATGAGCCATTTATGAAGCTCTGATTTCCACTTTTGAACTAACTTGGCATTCAGGAGCTTTTTATATATGACCCAAGCTCTGGAGTAAGTTCTTCATGTTACACCTTACTTTGAAAGCGTGGTGAAGATGTAGTGTCACGTTCAGTTCAGAAAAATCCCCAGAAAAGATCTCCAACTTGGAGAACTATATCCTCATTCCTGGATGATGCAATAACGGTTTAGCTTGTACAGCTGATTTTACAAAAATATTCATTTCGGTGAAATGAATTCCAGCTCACTTTTAGTTTCTTCTTTTAGTACTTCTCCTTGTTCCTTCATTTGGCTCCTGATGAGGTGAGAGCTGCAGTGATGGCATGTAGAGCCTCGTGTTTGCAATCGCAGTGCGCTCATGATGCAGTCTTCTGAGGACCACCACCAGGTCCCACCACGCAGCCATAGGCACTGACACATCCACACCACGATGTCGAAATCCCAACGGGAAAGACTTCACATCTGCCTGGTAATGTAACAAAGCCATAGTAACATTTTCATAATGTGTTTCTGAAATCAGTTTGGTTTGGCTCACCCTTCAGACACCCAAGCCAAAGAGACTGTCCTGAGAGTGGTGTGAGCGGAGCAGCAAGAGAGGCTGCAGGATCCGAAGGGCCGTTTTAATAAGGCAGTTGACCTTGTTTTTCTGCCTGTGCCTCCAGAAAAGATGTAAGAAAACCCTGCAGACACCACTGTACAGTGCAGGGATTTCATCCTGATGCTCCCTAAGAAATGCATAGGAAGCTGAACTTTTATTTGTTATTTTTTCTGAAGCTCAACTCAGGTACCCAAAGCTTAGAGGAAGGTGTTGGTCAAGCACTGTGAGACAGTCACTGAGCAAATGAAGAGCGTACTCAACAGCAGCCTGTCCATCACTAAAGAAGATATTAGCACTGATTTTTAATCTAGCAGGGAAAGAAATAACATGAACCTGGTAGGAACCTGAGGGTGAACATTTCTGAACAGGAAAACGTAAGCACATTGCTGCATTTTACTATGGGGTGCCTTGAACGCTGAAAGCCTTGATGGCCTTGCAGGGGGGGATGTTCTGATTCAGCCACAGCTTCGTAGGGTCAGTCAGGAATTAGAGGTTGAAAACCCATTGCCTTTGGGACAGAAGTTTAATTGGAGTGGCAATAACAACATCTTCAACCCTTTGTACATTTTACTCTGGGCTCGTCAGACTGGGTCTGTTGAGGTGCTTGATAACTCCCTGTCTGTGTGTGCCTGGACAGATTTTTATTTGCATGTTAGTTTGGGAATTGGTTGTTCTTTGTATGTGTGCTTGTATTTACATGTGAACAAGAATATTTGTTCTTCATCAGCCTTTGTTCTCCTATTTTTAAAAGGCTTACTCATCCCCTCAAAGATTAGAATCAGCTCCATCTGATTTAGGTGACAGTTCTCACCCCATGAGCAGCAAGAAATTGAAATGAACTGTTTCTGGAATGAGCCATTGTTGATCCAAGCTGTCCAACAAGTACTTGAATAACAAATATCTCTTACCAAACCAGTGTTGGTTCATGAACAGAGAAAAAGAATGAAGTTCACTGGATTGCTTGTTTGCAAAACACAGTTCAGCCCTTTCTTTGCCAAAGCCGAGCTGTCAGGAACTAGATCCTTAACTGCTATAAACCAACTCAACTCATTGACTTCAGTGCAGGAGGTGACAATTTACATTAAGTGATCATCCAGCCTCCAAAGTGCAGCCTGTGGAAAAAAACCAAATGATGGGGAATGGTAGCAAAACATTTCAGTGAGTTTTCTGGGATAAAACTGCAGATATTGTCTGCCTTTTTGCAAATAGTATTTTTTTAAATGTCTCTTATCTCCTGTTTCTCTCAATGCTTGCAAAGATCAAACGCAAAGCAAAACTTCTAAGGGGGAATAATGTCAGCACAAGTGATGCAGCTGGGGGGAACGGACAACTTTAGGAACAAAAGCTCTTCATCTTGACAGTTTTTGCCTTTCTTTGTACCGATTGGTTCGATAAATAATATCACTTGGAACTGGAAAAATTGCTGTGCTCATTGTTGCAGGGTCATCACCATTCCAGGAACATCATCTGACCAAATGCATCTGAATTTCCACTGAAGTTGTGTTTATGGGCTGAGCAGCACAATTGGCTTGAGGATAAGAGTCCTGACAATTTCAAAGGTTAGAAATTGAATCATTCACTTGATCTTCTCTTCCGTGGTTTGGTCAGGAGACAGTTGTATAAGGAGGCATCACTCCCAAAGCAAGAACACTCTGAAACAGTACATTTTGCAGCCCAAGTGATTGTCAAATAGTATTTGACACCTGGGTGGTTGTTGTGATTTTGGAAGTTGTCACCTTTGGATAAATATTATGGGGAAATTGTGCTTCCTTGAACACAAAGGGGATTTGGAATGAGCTGAGCTCGGGGGGATTGGCTGCTGGTGGGGACAGAGTTAGTGGCAAGTCAAGCACTTGCATAGGGAAGATTCAGTCACCTGAGGGAGGCAAACTTGAGGAATAAAGCAACTAAAATGTTATTGAAAATGGGTGTGTGGAGGTGTCAGGGTCTAAAAAGTGAATAGGTGGCCTGTGAACTCAGCTGGGCAGGAGGAGAAGAATGGAGAAGCCCCACTCCTGTCACAGTGGCAAAAAACTCCTCCCTTTGGCACTCAGCAACTTTCTATTAGCGTTTTTAAAGCTAATTTGCTATCATTTAGCACATTATATTCACAGTACTTGGAAAGGGGAATGAAATAAGGCATATAATTAAGGATTATTAGCGTTACTTATTACCACTGGTGGTGTAGTGTTTAGAGGCACTTCTCAGGTTGCTTTTTGCCATAGTTTATACAATATGTAAGAAGAGGCAGTTCTTCTCCAAAATATGTCCATTTAAGAACATTGGTAGCATTAACAAAAATACCCCCACCCCACCCCCCAAATGATTTATCTTCTAATTAACAAGCAGCTACTCAGGATATCCCAGAGACTTTTTACTCACTTGCCACTCAGGTAGGATGGATGAAAAAAAGGCAGGTATGAGATTTCTAAGTTGCTTCTGCAGCAAGTAATGCCAGCAGAAACGTTTTGAAGGAGTTAATCTGTAAAACCATGTCAATGCCAGGGCGTATATTGCATTCTTTAATAGTTAATGGGTTGATGAATCCTTTCGCTGTTATCTCGCTCACACGTCAGGAGGCATTTCTGACAAACTTTTGTGGAAGATAGCAAAAATCTGGAAATTGGCTGTAGAGTTTTAAATCATCTGAAACCAAGAATGTTAGTAAATAGCTCCTCTAGTCTCCTGTTAAATTTCAGGAGTCCTTCAACCTCTGTCACTGGGAAAAGCCTGACTTTCTCCAACAAAGCTATAGAAGATTTGGCCCGGGAGATGTATCCAAAATACTGCAAATTCCTACAAAAAGGAATTCTTTGTCCCCATTAGCATTTCAACACACACTCACTACAGAGATCTCACTGGGGGTAAAGCATTAAAACCCTTTCAAAAGTGGTTTAGTTGGCTAATTAGACAATAAGCATAAACCTGATGCATCCAGCTGTACAAATAAAACGTGACTTTAAAGTTTAATGTCCCGAGCTCACGGAGTAGTCGTGAACTTGGAGCCAAGAGGGGCTGAGAGGAAGGTGGCTGGCTTACAGCTCGGTAGTGGTGTGTCTGAAGGCTGAAACCTTTGGAGAACTAAAAGAAGGGTTTATTTTAAGTGTAACTAAAAGGAACTAAGTACCAGTTACTGCAAATAGGGTGATCTTTATCTGCCTTTGTTGGCTTATGCGGAGGGAAAAGAATCTTAAAAGGCTTGCGCAGCCGCAGGCTGCACGAAGAGGATATCTCCCTCACATTGCTGACATGTCTCTCATTTTTTGGGTGCTACCTTATGGTTGAAGGAAATTAACAGGTCATTTTAATGCCCTTTTCTGCCCTTGGCTCCTGGGTAGGTGTGAGCAAGTAGCTAAACACTTACCTAACTGACATTTCTCCCCTCCGCGCTCCTGCACCCACCCCGGGATTGTTTAAGGAAAATTAGGCTCGATTTGTGCGGTTTTCCACTTTGGCTATCTCGGAGTGGCACCTGTAAGGGCTCACTTTGAGAGATTGCTAATGTGCTAATTACCCAGGACCCAAAAATGCAAGCTGTAAACAAATGAGGACTGTATTTATAATCAATCAATTTTATGACCTTCTGATGGTGATGATATCAGTGGAGTTTACATTGGGAGCCCTTGTACTCCTCCAGGGCAGCTGTGCCCTTATGTTTTAGTTACAGCTCGAGGAAGATTTTGCTAATTTACTTCATAGTAGGCGTGCTTAAGAAAAATATTACCTTCCCTCAGCAGCTGAGCCCCTTACCCAGTCTCATTTTTAAATAATGAAAACACACCGACTGTCAGTACCTTGGGGGTGTATTGTCAGGTGACGAGCTGTTTTCAAAACATCCGTGGCAGAAAGTAATGACTTCAGAGCAAAATATTGTTCTCATTGGTATAAGTTGCCGTGAGACAAATCCCACACCCTCTGATGTCAATGGAAAGACTCCGTTTGACTTCAAAGAGGCCTGGATCAGGCCCTGAAAGAAATGTTGCCATCATAAAACCCCACAAATGCCTTATGGTTCATACATTTTAAAAATGCTCTGTCTGCTGGTGATCTCCTCTGCCCTTTACCTGGCTGCGTGGAACTTGTAATTTTTGTGTTTGCTTTGCAATGGATTTATGCTAGAAGAGTGCCCATAAAGTCTGATTTGTGAGGTGTTAAAATGATGTCCTGGAAAGCCACACAATGCCAAGGTATACAAGATGCCCTGTAATACCTCAGCTCGAGGAAGCCTGTCCAACTTCCCTGATGTTACCAAGTTCTCACAAAGAAAAACAATGTTGTTTAACCTTAGACAGATGTGTTAAAAATAGTCCGATTCTGTGCCCTTGTTCTTTTATTGGAATCCTTAGCTTTTTAATCTAAATTCTACGGTTAGACTTTGAGGGCAGAACTGTTTCCTAAAACTTCGCTTGGGTGGTTGCTGATTTGAGCAACTTTAAAAATGGGATGGGATGGGATGAGGTCCCTCTTTGACCATGATTATGAGTCCCTCAAGCTGGAAGCCCAGAGAGAACTTTATTAGCAGCAGATTTGAGTTATTTAGCAAAATTCCTTTCTCTCAATATTGTACCCTGATTTAAGTGTGGATTATAAATGAGATTTCTTCCTTAGGGTTGATAAGGATGTGGCTCTGCAGAGGGAATCAGAGCTTCATTTTTTCCTGCACTGTGGGATCATAGAATGCTTAGGTTGGAAGGGATCTTTCAGATCATCGAGTCCCACCATCAGCCCAACACTGACAAAGACCATCATTAAACCATGTCCATCAAGTCCTTTAAATACCTCCAGGGATGGTGACTCCATCATTTCCCTGGGCAGGCTGTTCCAATGCTTAATAACTCTTCCAGTGTAGAAATTTTTCCTAATATCCATCCTAAACCTCTACTGGTGCAACTTGAGGCCATTTCCTCTTGTCCCATCGTCTGTTCCGTGACAGAAGAGACCGATCTCCTCTGGCTACACCCTCCTTTCAGGGAGTTGTAGAGAATGAGAAGGTCTCCCCTCAGCCTCTTTTTCTCCAGGCTGACACCCCCAGCTCCCTCAGCTGCTTCTCACAAGACTTGTTCTCCAGACCCCTCACCAGCTCCGTTGCCCTTCTCTGGACCCACTTCAGCACCAAAATGTCTTTCCTGTTGTGAGGGGCCCAGAAATTCAGGACAGTATTCCAGGGACACAGTATTTGAGCTGGGACCTCACCAGTGCTGAGGACAGGGGGAAGAATTCTCCTCTAATGAGATGCCTGAGAGGACCACGCTGGAGCCCTGAGGCTGGATGACCAGTGAAATTAGTCATCCTGAAGGTGCCCTGGGGTAATTCTTGATTTCTGTGAATTACTGCTTTGCCTTTTGCCTCTCTGAGCTCTTGCCAGGATGGGGATGAGACTTTCTCCTGCCTGTGGGCCAGAGGGAGGAGACAACGCTGACCTGTGGGGACACCCAGCTTCTCTGGGCTGTGCGGAGCAGAGGGCTTAGGGAGCCCCTGGGAGAGAGCTGCCCTTCTCTCCCAAAGCTGAGCTTTTGTGGTCCCCTTTGCAGGGCAGGCAGCCAGCCAGACAGCTGGATTGCCATGGCAAAGACAGTGTCTGGCCTTTTTAAAAGAGAAACTTGCTAGATTTATGTGCGGGAATGGATGTGCTCCTTCTGGAGTTGACGCGGCCTAATGAATGAGATGGGGAGTAAAATACTTTAGACTTGCTATCAGGGGTTAACGACTCCTGCCCTCTCCGTTTTCCCCCTGCTCATGTTTTCCCTCTCTCCCCCTCCTTCTCTCCCAGTCCCCCCCTCTCCTGCTGGGAGTCTTTATTTTCTGAGCAGTGGCACCACCTGGTTTGTTTTCTGTGTCAGGTATATTAGAGACTGTCTGTCAGAGGTCAAGCTGCCACAGACTTTTCTCTTCTCATACCTGGCCTAAACTCCCTCCCTGCTTGGATGCCTCTTGTTATGTTTCCCAGAACGTAACAGTACCCGGAGAAAGCAGCATTTGTGGTCCTGTTTAATTTTTCTCTGGTTAACAGGATGGTGTCTCTGTCTTCCTGGGGTCTTGGGAACCCTCTCCGGGCTCTTGGGAACCCACCCCGTGTGCCTCCATCGTTCTGCCTGTGTGTTGGAGCCTGAAGGACCTCGCAGCACCACAAGTGCACTTATTGGAGACTCTGTTTGCCTTCTCTGCTCTCAAAGAAAACACTGATGTGAATTTTCCTCTGTTGATGCCGACGCTGGCTGTGTCCCCAGTCCGTATCAGAGAGGTCAATAACCCTCCCCAGCTGCCTACATGGAAGGGAAACTTCATCTTACAGCTCAGATGGGAGCTCTGGGATGGTTTTACAGGTGCTTGGCCTTAACCCTGAAAGAAGCGGGACCTTCTGTTCTGAGCCAAGAGCATATCTGGGCCCCTGAGAAGGTACAGAAAGTCCTGGCTTCTCCCAGGGTCAAGGCCAAGCAAAGAGGACAGCAAGAGGAGCTTTAATACAACTCTTTGAAGGGCAGCTATGAAGATTATGGGATCAAACTCTTCTTGGCAGTGGGATGTGATACAATAAGAGGCAACGGCCACAGATTGCATTGTGGAAGGTTCATGTTGGACTTTAGGGAAAGCTTTCTCCCTGGGAGGGGAGTGCAGCGCTGGAACAGGCTGCTAGAGGAGAGGGAAAGGAGGGAAATCTTCATCTCTGGAAGTTTTTAAGGCTCAGCTAGAAATACATCATTTCACACATAGCTTTTCCTCAAGAGGCGCTGGCACAAGCCCAGGTACACAGTTGCTCAACGGTCTCGGGGCTGTGCCTCTCTGAACAGTCTCATAAACTGCACATGAACCCATCCCCTCAGGAAAACTGAGCATGTTTTACTGCAAATCTGAAGGGCCAACCCAAAACTTGCCTTCTGTCAGCTCTCCAAATACCAGCATGAATCGATGAAACCCCCCTGTACATCTCCAGTGGGATGGGAGACCTTTAATTGTGTCTCCACGAGCTACTTCGCCCTTGGACCACCACCTGGTTCTGTAGATGGGAGAAGTGTCCCTGTGAGCAATTCCCATTCTCCCAGTAATGTGCTTATTGTCTGGGAGATTCCTTTCTCTGTTGGTGCAGCAACTGGGAGTTGTGCAATGAACGATGGACTGGATGGTCCCAAAATTAAGGTGTTGTAAACTGCTTGGGAAAATGGGGCTTCTGTGGTCCTTGGTGGTGTAACTGTGTGTGTGCACGTCACCTCCTGACTTACCATCCTACAAATTTGATGGGCAGAAGCGCAAAGGACCACCAGCAGCCACTTCTTTCTCCAAGAGCACTAGATTGAATGCGTAAAGCAGTATCTAATGCTAAGTGCCATGAATAATCGTGTCCCAGGCGTGTCCAATCGGGCTCTGAAAATTAATGGGCACTTTTGACCTCCTTTCTGTGCCTATAAAGTGGGAAGCACACCGCTTGCCCACTTTGCAGGGTGAATAGTAATTGATGAATTAATAACACATCGAAATGCTCTTTGGAAAAACCTGGAGAGGAATTATTAATCCTGTCTTTGGGCTGAAAAAGAAGGTATAGAGAAACGTAGCACGTAGTGAGGGGTGAGCAAATATTGAATAGCCCCTCATTCATTCATTCATTCATTCATCACTGCTCACCATGTGTGAATAAGATGTGTAAAAATGGTCTGAAATGGTGCTGTAATTAAAGACCTTATTGTGGGACATCAGCACAAGAGAGCTGTAGGGACATACCTGCTTTCCTTAGTTGGCTGTGCTCTATTTTGAAGCCTGAATGCTGATTTTATTGTATTTTTTTAAAATGTAATTTTAAATTTCGTTCCTCGGGACAGAAAGCTTTTGTTCAAACAAGTGTCTTTAATTTGATTAGGCAGGAATTGCATCCTGCTTGTCTTTGAAATGGATAAATTCTTAGAAGGCCTGTGCCCTGAAATGAGACGGTTGCCAATACAGGTACTAATGCAACTCCAGAGGAAAGAATCAAACTGTAGGAGTTTTGGGAACAGCCTTCTATTTTATATGGTTTCAGTTCACTGAATCAGGAACAGTAACTCCGTGAACACATCTGCACCAACAGATACAGGGAAATCAAATCTATAATTCAAGTGTGTTTATACAACACACTGTATAATTCCAATAAAATCTGAGTGTGAATTATTGAGATTAGGTTATATTTTTTTCCCAAGAGATTCAAGATGAATAGAGGACCCTAAGTACAGTGGGTTAATTGCTAAATGCTAGAAATAAAGTTTCCCCACTGGAGCAGTAGGCAACAGGATGGAGGTCTGTGAAGAAACATGGATTGGAACCAGTTCTTAGCTCAAAAGTGTCAGCAGGGCTGTGGTTGGTAATAATAAACAATGCTGCTGTTCACGTGCATTTTGCAAAGGTTAGGATTGATTTTCCTCACCAGAAATATTTGTGGCACTTTTCCCAAGTATTTTGCGTTGCGGAACGCGAGAGCATCTCTAGCATCACTGGGTGTCTCCTTGCCAAGTTCCAGGAATAGAAGAACAGCTACCAAGAAGGGTCATTTTTCTGGTATTCCAGCTTGCGCAGTGAAATGCAAAACATTTGAAAAAATAAGTCTGGGAACTTGGCTGGTGCTCCTTGGGGATTACCCATCCATTCCCCCTTCTCTCTTTCGCAGACCAAATAGCAGAAGGGAAATGGGGAGGTTTCATGAGAAGAATGAGTTCCTTGGCTGGTTTGATACTTCTCCATCGAGAAGAAGAGCATCTCACTCAAATGGTGCATTCTATCATATTGTCCTCCACCAAGCTCCTCCCAGGCATACGGCCAACAGATGCCCACACAGAGAGGAGACCATTTTCCATCTCATGGTATCATGGTTGGGGTTTGGACTTGATGATCTCCAGAGGTCCCTTCCAACCTCATATTGTTCTGTGATCCTGTGATAAGTGCTTGGTGTGCTGGGAGCCTCCAATTTGTCTCAACAATTTTGCAATCAGGTTTATCACCGCAGGCTAAACACAATGCCAGCCTGGGCAGAGATGTGAACTGAGGGGATGGGTTAGCTCTAGCTGTTCTTTTTTCTCTTTCTTACTTAAACCTTGAGATTTTCTGTGGACACAGTTTATGGAGAAGGGTCTTCAGCCTGGCTGGGAAGACAGTATATACTGTAAAGGGGGAAAACAAAGCACTGAGCTGAAGATAGTCTGCTCAGAGCACTGCTGTCTGTGTTCTCAGAGGGATATTTCTCGGGGCAATATTGGCAAGAAAAGACTCTTTTCCATATTTTTTCTTGCTAACCTGTTCCAGAGTCCTTCCAGAGAGACTCTGATTTGTCCTTGTGCCCTTTCAACTTGAATAACACTGCCAGCTTTTCCAGACACCCTTAAATAACACGAAGGTGACCCATGAATTGAACTAACAAACAAAACCAGTCGAGCTCCTTCGGGTCAGACTTCATTGTCTCAGTTTCATCACCAGCTTTGGTTACTCCAGGCACTCAGAAGAATCAGGGTCCTGAATTTTTTCTCCCTTACTGTTATTCCTCTGCTGTGTTTAACCAGCCTCTCATTAGGCTTCAGCTCATAGTCATTTTTGCATGGGAGCTGACTTTTTTGGACCCATGCAAACCATTAATGGTTATTCTTAGAGCTCAAGTGTAACGTCTTCCATGCAGCTGCCTTTGATTACCATGTTTGAGACCTCCCTGTTATTTCGTCTCAGTAAAGCCTTAGATGATGTTGTAGTCACAGATAGCACCGCAAAAACTTCTCAAGTCTGAAGGAACAGAGTGGAACTAAATCACCAGGAGCTGGAAGCTTCGGTCCTCTTTCATGGTAGAGCAGGAACTTGGAGTTCAGAGGCAGAGAAGCTGTGAGAGACTTTGTGCTGATGCATCTTGAGTCCTGGTGGCCACCACTGTTACTCCTGAGCTGAAATCATTCAGCTTTAGCTTTTTCCACATTTACCAGGTGGTTGGGTAGGGTTGTGGGTCTAACACCTCAAGCCAAGTGGTTGGGGAAGGGCAGAGCTCACTGGGATGTCTCTGATGCCTGTGAGATTGGGGCATTATTTTGGACCAAGCATTTGGGTATTCTCCTGTATTAGTCTCGAGGAGCCTTTCTGACTTGCAAGGTTGCCATCAAAACTCATCTGCTTGATTTTTCATCTTTGTTTTGTTCATTTGTTTTTAAGTAAAGTCTTTGTAAACCCTTCCACCCGACGAGGAGTAACTGGGACTTTGATAGAACCTAAAGTGATGGTCTTCAATGGTCCTAAACTCCGTATTCTTCAAGTGAAGAAAGAGAAATGAGTAGAAAAATGGGCTTGAATTTCTTGGAGTGAATGAAGGAGCTGCTTGGGGTGATGTCCATCTCAGTGGTGGCTGTGAGCCCTGTGTAGCCTCTACCAGTCATCCCACAGCTGCATCCTTCTCTATATAAAGCAACTTCCCAAGCAGTTAAAATAAGTCCATTTCATTACTAAAGCAAGGTTTTTAACTTTGCTTCAGATATGTTAGGTGCAGGGTTGTTTTTTTTTAAGCACAGCATTTCAGAACTGGTTCTGCAAAGAGCTTTACCTTTGCGGGTTGCATTCAAATAAGCAAGTACTCAAATCTTTGCAGAGTTGATGCTCTCAGTAGAGCTGGCTGGATAATTTTGTGTTGCACCAGTTTTCAAAAGGTTTGGTGGCTGCCAAAACCCACCAAAAACAGTTTAGGAAAGGGCACTTTTTCATTTTAAAACACAAAGTAGGAAAATGTTGAGGAAAAGGAATTTTATTTTATTTTTTTTCATTTTTCCTCTAAATTTTTCATAGAAAACCAAATCATTGCCTGAGTAGATCCAGCTTTAAATAGTTCCTTTAACTATCTTGGTTTCTTGAGTGGAGAATACAGCGAGCTAAGGGTTTGGGGTTTTTTGTTAGTTTTTTGGGGTTTTTTTTCAAGTAGACACGTGTTCTCAGAGAGTAGCTCTGGATGAAGGTATGGATAGAGCTACTCTTGTGCACGCACAGATCCAGCAGATACAACTTTAGCCACTAAAGAGCTTAAAACCACAAAGCAGTTCCGTCAACTATAGAAAGCCCAATGTATTTTTTTCAAAAATCAGATATTTTCAGTGCACATAAGGCAGCACACAGCTGTAGATTTTAACTTCAAGGGTGTCTCCCAGCTTTTAAAGTGGTGGTGTTAGAGTCCCCAGCCTGGGAGCAGTGGCAGATGTGAGTAGCTTTTCATATCACAATCTCTCTGGTAACAGCTCTCCGGGGCTGAAAGCATAACTTTTGGTTTTCCTCTCTCCCCAGCCTGCTTTCCACCCACCTGGGACACATCCTGGAGGCAGCAGAAGGGCCACCTGCTGCGTGTCCCCTCTCTGATGTGCTTTCTGGAAGTACTGGTGTGTTTTGCATCACCCCGCTGAGGGGTTGGAATCTTTTTTCCTCTGTTTCTACCATCTTTTATATGTTTTAAGAACAGAGGCAATTTCTGACTCTGCAGCAAGCTCAGCATCGCAGATCTTACTGGGGGCCTCTAGGTGCTACCAAAAACTGCAGATATTAAGAACAGTTTGTAAAGCCTGGGCACCAAAGTTTGTTCCAACACTTATTTATTACCAGGCTCATATAACTCCTTCAACGGTAAACAATGCAGGTTTTATTATGTGTAAGTAATAGGAGACCTTTGCTTTTTCCACTAACAAACATGCCATGGGTAATTATTCCGGGATTAAAACGACATGTGGACGTATTTGCGACGTGCAACAGCTCCAGTGCTTTGAAGAGAAGGATTCTTCCAAACAAGAGTAGCCAGCATTTATTTGGAGGGGCTCTTGCCTTTCTGTGTTGGAAGCCCTTTGCGGCTCTCCTTGTCTATTTGATAATCATTAACATGTTCCCTCGTTAACCTTCAAGCAGCTTGGCTTGAAACTTTATATGCCACTTCTCCAACATTCGTCTTGCATTGCAGACTGTGGTTTGCTGGGGCTGTTTTTATAATCACTGGGTGGTAAAAATCAGGAAGATGAAAAATGGGTGTGTATTGAAGAGCAGCCTATCCAGCATTCGAGGTCTTAAATTAGAGTGATGGGCACAAACACTGCAAACAGAGCTTTGCCAGCTCCATTGCAGTTATAGTTGAAATTACCTACAATTACCACTGGCCATCTCAAAGCTAGAAATTAACTTGGCAGGCTTTCCTCCAGATGGATCAGCTGTTAAACGTGCCGTCTCCTGCAGCTGAATGGAGGGGAGGGAAAAAAAAAAGGGTGAGGAGGTGTCTGTGCTCTCTTCTGGCTGAAGCGGAGCTGGTGCTGCCCATCAGCAACGTGCACGTGTTTGCTTTGAAATAAAGCCTCACCAGTGATTTTTGAGACATAGTTTGGGAAACTGTGGCTTTGCTGACCTCAGCACACTAATCCTGCAAGCAGAAAGTGACCCTTTTTTTGCTTTTTTGCTGTGAAAACTGGCAGAGGAACTGTTCCCCCTTTGCAGTGGAAGTGCTGCGTGGGGAGGCTGGGGGGGAGTCAGACCCTGGCTGCTCCCCTGGACCCCCTCCTCACCCATCCTGATGTTAAGAGACAGAAGCAAAGCTCCCCTGTGGCACTCAGGGTTGCTGGGGGCAGGACCCCAACATCAGAAAGGCATGGACCTGTTGCTTTGGGTCCAAAGGAAGCCACAAAGATTATCCAAGGGCTGGAGCCCCTCTGCTGTGAGGACAGGCTGAGAGTTGGGGGGCTTCAGCCTGGAGAAGAGAAGGCTTCAAGGAGACCTTGAGCCCCTTCCAGTCCCTAAGGGGGCTCCAGGAGAGATGGGGAGGGATTCTTGATGAGGGAGGGGAGCCACAGGACGAGGGGAAGCGGTTTTGCACTGAAAGAGGGAAGATTGAGATGAGATCTTGGGAAGAAATTCTTTGGTTTGAGGGTGGTAGGACCCTGGCTCAGGTTGCCCAGAGAAGCTGTGGCTGCTGCATCCCTGGAGGGATTCAAGGCCAGGTTGGATGGGGCTTGGAGCAACCTGGTCTGGTTTGAGCAACCTGGTTGGATAGAGCACCCATGGCAGGGGGTTGGAACTCTATGTTTTTTAAGGTCCCTTCCAACCCAAACCATTCTATGTTTCTATGACCATATTCCTCCAAATGAGAACCCCATCCACCATATCCCCCCTGTAGTGGATGCTGTGCAGTTTGCAGATTCCAACATCCAGAGGTGAATTAATGTGAGCAAGAGAATGTCCCCGAGCAGCTCCCAGAGACATGAGGACACTGCTCTGACTCTCAGGGCAGTGCTTGGATCTACCTTCCCTTCCTACACGGAGCTTGGTGAGCTGCACCAGTGGAGAGCAGGCTGTCCCTGTCTCCTTCCCCCGGGTCAAGTAATGAGCAAAATTTTACATTTATGGCAGATCCACTTACTGCCTGACCAGCTAGAAAGTAATATTTTCTAATTCCTGCTCTGCTTGATGGTTTCCTGCTGTTATTTCTTCAGCTGATCTTCACAATTCATTTGACTAACTCCATACCAACTTCTTCCATGGCTGGAGAACTTCAGACTCTCCTGCTTCTTCTTTCAGTGCTCAAAGATGTTGCCGTGGCTCTGTGGCTGCAGTGGACTCGCCGATTTTTGGCTAGTGGAGATGAGAGAGGTATTTTGCCCAAAGCATCTCAGAAATGCTTGTGATTTCAATTTCCAACATGAGTCCGAGCTGGGGAATGAGAACGTGCCAGGAGTGTCAGTGACAGCTTCAGAAATGGATTGTTTGCATAAACTTGAAAACAGTACAAGCATAAATGTATTTCCTTTGTTTAACTTTTCACTCGTGTTTACTCCTCTCTGCTTCTAAAAGGCTTTGCAAGTAAACTCTGCAAATCTTTAAGTTTCACAGGCATTAATGGGGGTGGGGAGGTCTGGGACTCCTCCTTGGCCCTGCCGACCGGGAGCTGAGGCACGGGGTAGGGTGGGAAGATTTTTACTTACTTCTCCTTGGAAATCTCTGTGTTCTTGGGGGTTTTGTTGGCTCCCCAAGGAGAGCACTCACTCCTCGGGGCTGGGAAGTGATGTCTGTAGAGCTGGGTGAGCCTCAGCCCCTTCTCCAGATGCTTCAAGGGCATATGGGCAATGGGGAAGAGTTGGAGAAACTCAGGGTTTCCTGAAAATAGGAGCTTCTATGGACTGTAGTTTTCTTTAGCAAAGAAAAACTACTTAGGATGTGAGTTTTGGAGGGAAATAACTGGGTTTTAGTTGTGTTTTACAGCACCCATGCAGTGACTCCTGGTCTGCACTCTGGGGAGGAGGGAGATGAGCTTCAACTATACAACAAATGAAAATCTAGGTCTCCTGTTGTCTTTCATAATAATAATTCCTCCTCCTCTGCATTTATTTAGTCCATCACCTTATTACACCTGAGTTTAGGCCTGCATTTGGGCTGTCCTTGTCCTGCATGGATTTAAACTGGGTGCAGGCGTTTAAATGGCTGCTAAACCCACCAACTTTCTCCTTGCTTTGGAGCTCCCAGTTAGACTGGAAGTTCCTGGCTTCTCCATCTCATCATTACACACATCGCTGGACCAGGGGGATTGAATCCCTGTGATTGCTTCTCACCTGTGGGAGCAAGGCTCGGAAATCAATTCGGGCAAAAGTGTTTGGTCCTGATGCTTTCCTGGCACATTGAGCAACCTTCAAACCCAGGGCAGACCAGAGGCAGCTGTAAACGGGCTCTGGATCAGAGAGAAGGGGACTTTAGAACTGGTGGCTCTTTTGGGACTCACAGACTGCTCCCGTGGGGTCCCTAAAAGTTAACAGATTTCCAGAACTCTACTTGGGCAAGTTACTTCAGCCCAAATCTGCAAAGAATACTTTGCAGCTTGCTTCCTCTTGAAATAAGTTAGGAATTAAGTGTCTGAACATCTTTGTGGATCTGAACCTTTCCCTGTTCTGAAACGAAAACCTCCTCAACTTTCTGTCTAGTTAATTTGGACTAAAAATTTGTGAGGATAAGAACTCTTTTCTCAGTGTTTTCTCATATGGATGGAGCCTGGCGTGAACTTTGTCACAGCCAAGTCCTCCAACCACTGCCACGTGTTGGATGTGTCACAGAACCTTCTGTTAAATGAACCAGTCTGCAGTGTGACAGGACTTACACTGGCAATTTCAGTCACAGTTTTTAGCTTGATTTCCTAAAGGGAAAGAAAGATTTATGCAATTACATTCTGTGGGTCCCTGTTCCTGATTTTTCCCTCTATCACTCTCTACCCATAGCCCAGTTTCACCCAAATCTGAGAGAGTCTCAAAAAACCCTCACTTTTAACAAGTGTTATGCAAACATATGGCTAGGTGTTGGAAGAGACCTAATTGCTCCTCCTAGCAGAGGGAAATTTAAGCTCAATCCTTATTAGACATCAGAAGATGGAAGAGGAAAAGCAGGAAAAGGTTAGATGACAGTGTAACATAGCAGAAAAAACACCCTTCGATTAAAGACATAATTTTCTGTGGATTCTCTAGTGTTTAGTATGACACAAAGTGGATGATGATTTTCTTTCCCATGAGGATTCTCTGGTGTCTTACCCAGGGGAAGCTCCCATTGCAGGCGCAATGTGGTTAGACAAAGTCATCCACAAAGCATCTAAATCTAAAGGGACCCAGGCTCCATCAGACCCAGAGGTTGCACAGTTCCTCTTGCTCTTATGGGTACATCTCAGTGGAGAGAGGCAGCTCACACACTCTGAGGGTCAATCTGGGCATCTCCAGATGTATCAGGCTGAGAAATTTCTCGCAGAAGTGGCTCCAGTCTGTGGGAGTGCTCCTGCCAGTAGTCACCCACCTTGTCCTCAGCAAATGCATAGTCCTACCTGCCTCATGTCCTGTTTGAAGACCCGTGACTACTCACTATTGCTGAGTCTTGCAGCAAATCACTACCTGCTGTCAACAGTTTATTTCTCTGCAGTCATCTTTTACATCAAAATAAACCCATCAGTCTTCTGATTGATACAGGCTTTATTTGATACAACACACCTTATAGAACAATATATGGTTATTACTTTTCCTTTCTCTTTTAAAGACCTGGAGACATTCAAGTCCTGCCTGGACACCATCCTGTGCAGCCTGCTCTGTATGGACCTGCAGGGGGTTGGACTAGATGATCTCCAGAGGTTCTTCTGACCATGGGTTCTTCTCCATGGCATCTTCCAACCCCATATCATTCTGTGATTCTGTGTCCCTGCCCATGGCAGAGGGTTGGACTAGATGATGTCCAGAGGTCCCTTCCAACCCCTTCCATTCCATAAATCTGTGATTCTGTGATTTCAGTGGTACCAACAGTCCCCTTTCTGCACACAGTCTCCAGTGCATTCACTTAGGAAGGTGTTTGCACTTCCACTAACCTAAGGGACAACAAGGAGGATTTTACACTGTAATATGTGTGGTCACTCTGGATCTTCTCCTTGTTTCTGAAACTAAATAGCCGGGGTAGGTGGGATGCTACGTGATGTTCAGACCTTGGTGGGCCTCTAGCCTGACAAGGTCTCACCAAGGTCTGAAAGCTGTGCCCCAGCCGCTTGACCCCTGGGACACTGGATGAAGCCTCTCCAGGGTTCTGAGCTGGATCATCCAGTGGTCGCATGGGGCAGCCTAAAAGGCTGGGAAAGTCATCCTTGATCTTCAAGGTTATTGCTTCCTCTGCTAGATTACAACTCCGAAGAGAAAAGCTGATCCTGAGCTTTGGATTGTGCAGATAAAGGTGAAAAGCTCAGTTGCTATCGTTGCTCGTGAAGGATGACTGATGTGAAAGCACTTTTCTTGGGCTGCCTGGTAGGTCCACGTTTCAGCTTTGTTGAGTAAAGCGCTTAAGCATGTGCTTAAAATTAAGGGTGCTGCTGACTGGAGGCCTTGGACAATAAATATGCTACTGGAAAAGTATCTGGACCATACATTTATTAGTCTGTCTAAAAGCCCTGTTATTTATTCTTCAGTTCTGAAGTAAATCACGTCTTTCAAAAGCCACAGTGGTGGGTAAATGCCTGATTTTGATAGGCATTGCTTATTGCAGCTATTGCTGATGTTAAATAAACTTATAGATGCTCAGTGCATCCACAAATGAGACACAGCTTGGCTCCTTTCAGTGGTTTAGTGTTTTGGGGTTGGTTTTTTGGTTTGGTTTTTTTTTGAGAAATCTCTCTTTGAACTACCCATCTGCAGGCTTTTCCTTTTTACTGTTTGTGTGGCCATCCTGCAATTACCTGTGGGTTTATGATCCTTCTCTAGAGAACAAGTTGGTTGGACGAGAAAGAAAGATGGGAGTGATAAAACGGGGCAGGGTACCGGATCGGTTACAGGCGTCACACGAGCCTCCCTCCAGATTTACCCTCCTGCAACTTTGCTCTGGATCTGCCTCCAAGGTTGGCCATAAATGGCCATTTCAAGAATTTTGGAGGTTAGTCTGTTGAATATAAAATGTCCCACCAAGGGTTGGGGCCCTTTGTGACCGCAGGGAAGATGGAGGGGAGTGAGCAACTCACTGGCGATGAAAGTGGAAGGTAAATTTGTGGGAGTGGGAAGAAGGAACTAAAATGTGTTTTTAAAGGGTTTATGGCCAGAGATTTATTTCCTTAACTTAGTTTAGTTCAGGGCTGGGCAATGGTGAACAATTAAATGAACTGACCATGCAAAGAAAGGCTGTCATTCCCCCAAAGCAACAAAATATTTTTAATAATCTGCTTGAAACACTCTGAAAGGGCTGGGGGAGTTCAGGTGGGTGCTTCAGCCCTCTTGGAAAACTGGATTTCCCGGGAGGTGGAGGGGGAGCAGATCTCCAAGTCACTCTTTTCCTCTATTCGTAGAATAGAATCATAGAATGGTTGGAGTTGGAAGGGACCTCACAGATCATTCAGTTCCAGCCTCCTGCCATGGGCAGGGACACCTCCCACCAGAGCAGGTTGCTCCAAGCCCCATCCAGCCTGGCCTTGAACCAGGGATGGGGCAGCCACAGCTTCTCTGGGCAACCTGTTCCAGTACCTCACCACCCTCACAGCAAAGAATTTCTTCCTAATATCCAATCTAAATCTCCCCTCTTCTAGTTTAAAACCATTCCCAATTGTTCTATCACTCCACTTCCTGATGAAGAGTCCCTCTCCAGTTCTCCTGGAGCTCCCTTCAGATACCTTCAGAGGTGCTTCTTCATAAATACCTTCATTGATTATTCCTCTGCAAGGTCAATTGTTCAACGATATGAAAACCCCTGAAGATAAACAAGTAGAGAGAGATGAATTCAGGAGCTAAAGTGAGCGTGGTCAAGTCAACTTGAATCAATGGCCTTGCCCAAATCTGCAGTCAGTGCTGAGCTGGGCCTTAAAATGAGCTATTTTTAGCAGCCAGTAGTGCAAGAGCACAATCAGTCTATATTTACATCCGATAATATTTGTGTTTAGCATGTAATTACCATTGAGCCTGTTTACACAGATAATTAACAGTTTGACATGGCATCCCGCTGGGTCGACATCTGTAGAATTCCAAAAAAAAAAAAAAAAAGAGCTCAGGATCTCCAAAGAGCGTTTTTGTTTCAGGTTAGACGTGGCCTGATTGTCTAAATTAAAGACATGTCAAACCACATGAAAAGTCCAGGGCAGAAGGTAACCACACAGGACGTGGCATGTGGGCCAGGTAATCACAGTGGTGGAAAAGAAAGGCCACACTTGTGAGGAGCCTTCTTCTCTTGGGGCTTTGGAAAAAAATAAACCAAATAAATAAATAAGCCCCTCTTTTTGTTTTTAGTAGGAAATAAAAATTAGTAAATGCAACCCCTGGCTGCAAGGAAGCACAAATAAAGCAAACCAGATGTTCATTAGCTAATCACTTGCAATTTCCACCCACCCCCTCCCTCCCACCCCGC